>QXEO01000941.1:0-427473 GCA_007115705.1 Dactylis glomerata | reverse complement strand
CTCGAATATCCCGAAGGCGCTGCTGGCCCGAAAGAGCGATTCGAGGGACAAGAACGCCCGCACTCGAATAACGCCGAGGCGCTGCTGGCCGAAAAGAAATGATTCGAGGGACCGAAGTCCGCACTCGAATAATATGGCGGCGCTGCTGGCCGAAAAGAAATGCTTCGAGGGACCGAAGTCCGCACTCGAATAATATGGCGGCGCTGCTGGCCGAAAAGAAATGATTCGAGGGACCGAAGTCCGCACTCGAATAATATGGCGGCGCTGCTGGCCGAAAAGAAATGATTCGAGGGACCGAAGGCCACACTCGAAATAATATGGACAGTGCACTTCGAGGGGCAAAATAACCCGCACTCGAAGAATATAAGCAGTGCACTTCGAGGGACAAAATAACCCGCACTCGAAGAATATAAGCAGTGCACTTCGAGGGACAAGATAGCCACCACTCGAAGGATATGGACAATATAAGCGGTGCTGACGACCAATGGATTTGTCGAGTGCTATGTGAGCACATTAGGAACAGCAGTCGGCGTCGACCCTCAGTAGCCCCCGAGGGTGAGTCGAAGTGCTTGCACTTGGGCTTGCCCTCAAAATTTCAGTTACTTGTTGTCGACTGCCATAACCCTTCGTCAAAACCCCTGAGTGTGGGTAAATGCATATCTTTAAGGCGAAGCCCCCGAGGATCGGGTGTGGCAAAAGTAAATATTAATTGACTCTTGGTAGAGAAAAACTTAGCTTTATCA
Organism: Dactylis glomerata; assembly: GCA_007115705.1. NCBI lineage: Eukaryota > Viridiplantae > Streptophyta > Magnoliopsida > Poales > Poaceae > Dactylis > Dactylis glomerata. The sequence continues at coordinate 426,730 of QXEO01000941.1, read as the reverse complement.
GGTGCGACGTGGTCGAGGTTGAGGCAGACGTGGTCGAAGATCATGACGATGGCGGGGTCGAAGATTGTGGCGATGAAGGGTCGAAGATCACGGCGACGGCGAGGTCGAAGATCGTGGCGATGAAGGGGTCGAAGATCACGGCGATGGCGTTGAAGACCATGTCGGCGGCGGCGTCGAAGACCATGTCGGCGGCGGCATCGAAGACCATGTTGGCGGACTCGAAGATCTCGGTGATGGCAGCGTCGAAGATCTTGACGCTTGATTCGAAGGTCATGGCGATGGTGTCGAAGATCTTGACGCTTGATTCGAAGGTCATGGCGATGAAGTCAAACGTCTTGATGACGGACTCGAAGATCATGGTGATGTAGTCGAACGTCTTAATGACGGACTCGAAGATCATGAGCGTGAGCTTCCGCGCACAGAGGCGTGGCGATGTCGAGCCCCCGAGCGAGGCAGAGTGCGCGACGACGAGCCCCCGAGCGGGGCAGAGTGCGCGACGACGAGGCCCCGAGCGAGGCAGAGTGCGCGACGACGAGCCCCCGAGCGGTATTGAACACACGACGGCGGGCCCCGGGCGTGGCAAGCCGCAGTAGATACGGACCAGAGCGCGGTGTAGTCGACACAGACGAAGTCAACGTAGACAGCGGCACGGCACGGACGGAGCAAGTAATGTGTAGATGACTCGAAAAATCATGTACTCTGAGCTTGCTGCCTGACGGATGTCTTCTTTTTTCTAAGCATGCAACTTCGTCTTCAAGTATGACGCCTGTCTATGTTGATCGATCATGGGTGTAGCTCCAGCTGATGGATTTTTTGTTCAAAAGATAGTAGTGTCGGTCACTGCTTATGCGCGGCCGCATACGCGCGTATATCTGCGGATCATGCTGTTTGCCGTCGAATTTTTTTTCTTGTAAATCCGATGAGTAGGATCAAGGCAGGAATCCCCTGGTTGCAAGATTAAGCGCCTTGAGCAGCCGATGAATCACACGAGTGCAGCGTTGATCTTGACCCCTGTGCGTTACAGGCTTCTGGCAAGAACAGATCTTGCGTCTGATGCAGTGTAGATGTTTCTGATCCCTTCGATCCAGCATGAAGCTGATTAGTCTGGAGGCTTATCGACAGCCGGAGATCTGAGTATCGCGGGGACTCCAGACAAATCTGAACACTTCACGTGAAAGGCAAATACACCTTGGAAATTGTGTCGCGCTAATCAATCTCATGTGCTGTGTTAGCATGAAAACATAGTGCATCCATGCGAAGCTCGTGGACGGTGTTGTCCGGTCTGGGAGTCTTGCAACCCGTCGCTTACCGGATCCCGGTGCTCCGACGTCCGGAAGAAACAACACACTTGATGGGGTACATCGATTTTACCGGCGTTTTAGGCGTCGATCCGATGCGATTGGCCGCCGCAGAACAAGATGATCCGGCGTACGCGAATCGGTCGTCGTTGATGTTGATGAAGTAGCGGATGCGATCTGGCCAGCGCCGAAGAAGATGATCCGATACAATCTTGAATAAATTGTCGCGGCACGGCCGGCACTTCGACTAGAACGCCGCCAACAATTCTAGATTGGATCAGAGGAGGATACGTGCGGAGCGCCGTCGACAACTTTGATCGTGTAGATTTTATCTGCTGTACGTGCGGGCACGTAGTTGATGTATGCGTAGCTTTTTGTTGATTCCATAGAACGTGAAGCTGATGATTAATTTCCGGCTCCACATAGATCTGCACTGCTTGAGCGATTCCGCCTTGTGATAGGATTTGTTCGATCCAGGCTGCTGCCTTCATCGATTCTGATGAGTCTAAACCGAAACCACCGAGAAATTCCTCTCCTAGAGTCCCACGTGAGGGTAAACCAAACAGAGCACCATGGAAAAGAATTGCAACATAGATCCGTATGGAACTTTTGTAGTCCCCTGCGCGTAGGCACACGTACGAGCCAGCATGAGAACGCTGACTGCCGCCGCCATGAAGTCGTTGATGGAGTCGACCATGTCCGATGCAGAAGAGAGCCTGATGCAATCTGGCTGTTGCTGATGATGATGAAGGAGCCGGCGAGCTCGTAGATCCGGATCCCGTCGTCCCCACGGTCGGCGCCAATTGACGAGGTTTTAACCCGGCAATGCCCATGCTTGAGGGCTTTCGATCTATGGAGCGCTTGTGGGATCCGGCGAACTCGACGGCGGTCGATAAACGACGAGGGGCACACGAATTTACCCAGGTTCGGCCCCCCGGAGGGTAAAGACCTGCATCCTGCTTGTCTGATCTTGTATTGCTGGTATATGTAGAGTTGCTACAATGGTGCGCAGAGGTAATCTGGCGGAGGTGGAAGGAGATGGCGTGGCTAGCTTATGCGAGTTAGGTTGTCTAATCTGTCCAGAGATGGCGCTAGGGGTGCCCCTTGGTGGCTTTATATATGCAGCCATTTAGGGTTTACAAAGTCTCTTGCCTTCTACTCCAAGTCGGTGTGCTGGGCCTTGCGGGCTTCGTGTAACCTTCGAGCGGGCTTCTCCCCTGGACCGAAAACTAGGTAGGCGAATATCGAGGGCCTATTTGTAATTCCTTCGTCACCGCCGGTAGAAAATGCCTCGCCGCCGCTTCACAACCTACGTCATGCTCCCTCGAGGCGGTTCCGGCGCGCCACCACCACCGCCCCTACCTCCACCGCCGCAGGATCAAGCTCCAACGCAGGGCGAGAAGGAGGAGGACTCCGGCGAGTTCCTCGCCCAGCTACCGACGGACGCGGAGGCAGAGGAGGCCGCCGCGAAACAGAAAGCGATCCTAGCGTCGTTTGAGACGCAGCGCCGCGACCGGGCGGCGTAGGAGCATGGCCGCCGAGAGGAGGGCGGCAGCGGCAAGGCTTGCGGAGGACCATGCTGCCGCCCGCGCCGATGCCCATCGCCGCAACATCGAAGCGACGAGGGCTGCGATGGTGGAGGCTGAGCAACGCCTCTTCCGAGCGGACATGGCCGGAGGGCTCGCGACGGTGGCGGCGAAGCGCCAGCGCGGCAAGCATTAGTACCCTCCTTCGACACATCAGCGCAGCGAGAGGAGGAGCGCCGCATGTTCACGTCCTTCCTCGAGGAGGCCGAGCGCGACCGCCGCCAGCGCGCGGCGGAGGAGAACCATCGCCGCCGCGGGATGGTTTCCGGCCGCCGGTCCGATGACGGAGCTGGGCCGTCCAACGCTCCACCGCCACTACCATCGGGCGCATCGAGAGCCGACGCCGCCGGCGGGGACTCCGACGAAGACCACCTCTTTTAGTTTATTTCATATTTCGCCGTATTATATAAAAACCATCTAATTTCAATGAAATCTATATAGTTTGCTAAATTTTGTCGAGTTTAAATTTTGTGATGATATCTAGAATGATTATTATGTGGTGCAAACTATAATTTTGTTGGCTGTTGTATGGACGGACGGAAGCGAAAGCCTCTTTCCCTATCTCGTCCTCCTCCCTGTCATCACGGGGTCGGTGATCACGCCTTTCCTTCTACATGCGCTCGCGACACCGATAGCAGCCGATGTTACCGCGGATCCACCGGTTTATCAAATGGTAGAGCAACTGACCAAATCATGTTGCTGAATTACATTCACGCACTGCGAGGCACGGGGATCGGTGAAGGAATATTAGCATCAGAATATGCGCCGAGTGCACCGATCTCGACGCCGCGGTGTGCAGTACACGTCCCGTCGACATGTTCAGCAACTACAGAATAAAATACTGGAAACTCCTAAGTCCTAAATAAGAAGAGTATACTTCCGTCCATGTCCAGCTGACTGAACGCAACGCGCGGCCCAGATCGCGAGATGGACGCGAGGTGGGGACCCAGACAGGCAGACACGTACTAGCGGCTAGGTTCGGGTCCGAGGTACTAGTCCACTCACGCGCGCCTGCGTTGGGACCGCGCGAGCCGGTGGGTGGTATGGTGACAGGAGATCTACCGTGTGGACCGTGGAGTACCCGGTTGCGGTGAGTAAATGAACTTACCGTGCGGGGAGTTATATACAATTACCTCCCGAATTCTATTCAGTTGAGTGAATGTCCTCCAATTTCCAATCACTTGATTTCCTTTTTGTTGAGACACACGAAGCCTATTAATAAAACTTGCATGCATAATTTAAAATGTTAGTATTAGGCAAACTAAATCAATGATCTCCCGTCCCTAAAAAAAATCAGTGCTCTTCCAACTCGGATCCTGAGAGAAGTAATAACATGTCAATGGACAATAAAGTTGGCAAGTAGAGAAAATATAACATACACCTTTCTCTGTTAGTTTGCTCGGAAACGCGACGAAGATGCTTTCTACAAAGATTATTATCTTCGATGACTGATAAAGAGTGGCGCCTACTTAGCAATTGGTCAAACTACAAATGCATAACAATGTGATCTTGAATATCATTAAATATGCACAATACAAACATACATGTGCTTCGTGAACTACATCCTCGCTAAAGCTTAAACCAGATGCAGCACGGACATTTTTTTTAAATATTCAGCATGGGCATTGTAATGAATAATCTATAAAATTCCTGTACAGGATCACCATAGATTTGTGGAGGCATCCTCGTTAAAACTTGAACCAGATGCAGCATGGACATTGTAATTAATGAATAGTGTATAAAATCCCTGTACATGATCACCAAAGATTAGTTGAGGCGGTAGAAACTCCCATACATAAATACTGCCGAGGACAAGTCTAGCGAAAAAAAGACCTAGCACAAGGATATTTGACCTGAAAAATTGAACGTAGCTGCATCAGGACATGTCATATCACCTTCAGAGATCCAAAAAATGCATCTGGACAAAATTATAGCCTGACAACTAATTTGATTCATGTGCTTTCCCCACCTAGCTCTTAGTGCAACCATTGAATCATATCATCGAACACTATGGAGAACACACAGATTATATGGCTGATGTATAACTATCTCTCTCTACTATAAAATCTCTATCCGTTGGTAGGTACGTTCTATAGTTTTCGTTTAGCCCCTCAGAAAAAATCAGAAATCAACCCGCAGTCCTGCCCCTCTGCCCATTGCGCGTGGCTGCTGCTGTTCCCAGCGGAGGCGGAGGCGACGGGCGGCGGCCATGGTCCCCGGCGAGATCTGTCGCGGGAAGGGACGGACGGTGCAGAGAGAAAGTCGGTGAACGACGGTGTGCATCGGCGCGACAACGGAGCAAGGCCTTCGCGCCACCTCTGCTGCTCTCGCGCTGGCGCCAGGCCGCTGCGTCGCCCCTGCCCGTCTCCCACCTGCGCAAGTCAACCGTGGGATCTTACAATCCTTTGGATCCCCTCCCATCTCCGAGCCCCCTTTGAGGCGACCTCCCCGTGATGCGCGCTATCCACCTCCAGCTTTGGTCGAACTCTCTACTATAAAATCTCTATCCGTTGGTAGGTACGTCCTATAGTTTTCGTTTAGCCCCTCAGAAAAAAATCAGAAATCAACCCGCAGTCCTGCCCCTCTGCCCATTGCGCGTGGCTGCCGCTGTTCCCAGCGGAGGCGACGGGCGGCGGCCATGGTCCCCGGCGAGATCTGTCGCGGGAAGGGACGGACGGCGCAGAGAGAAAGCTGGTGAACGACGGTGCATGTCGGCGCGACAACGGAGCAAGGCCTTCGCACCACCTCTGCGGCTCTCGCGCTGGCGCCAGGCCGCTGCGTCGCCCCTGCCCGTCTCCCACCTGCGCAAGTCAACCGTGGGATCTTACAATCCTTTGGATCCCCTCCCATCTCCGAGCCCCCTTTGAGGCGACCTCACCGTGATGCGCGCTGTCCACCTCCAGCTTTGGTCGAACTCTCTACTATAAAATCTCTATCCGTTGGTAGGTACGTCCTATAGTTTTCGTTTAGCCCCTCAGAAAAAAAATCAGAAATCAACCCGCAGTCCTGCCCCTCTGCCCATTGCGCGTGGCTGCCACAGTTCCCAGCGGAGGCGGAGGCGACGGGCGGCGGCCATGGTCCCCGGCGAGATCTGTCACGGGAAGGGACGGACGGCGCAGAGAGAAAGCTGGTGAACGACGGTGCACGTCGGCGCGACAACGGAGCAAGGCCTTCGCGCCACCTCTGCTGCTCTCGCGCTGGCGCCTGGCCGCTGCGTCGCCTCTGCCCGTCTCCCACCTGCGCAAGTCAACCGTGGGATCTTACAATCCTTTGGATCCCCTCCCATCTCCGAGCCTCCTTTGAGGCGACCTTCCCGTGATGCGTGCCGTCCACCTCCAGCTTTGGTCGAACTCTCTACTATAAAATCTCTATCCGTTGGTAGGTACGTCCTATAGTTTCGTTTAGCACCTCAGAAACAAAATCAGAAATCAACCCGTAGTCCTGCCCCTCTGCCCATTGCGCGTGGCTGCCGCTGTTCCCAGCGGAGGCGACGGGCGGCGGCCATGGTCCCCGGCGAGATCTGTCGCGGGAAGGGACGGACGGCGCAGAGAGAAAGCCAGTGAACGACGGCGCACGTCGGCGCGACAACGGAGCAAGGCCTTCGCGCCACCTCTGCTGCTCTCGCGCTGGCGCCAGGCCGCTGCGTCGCCCCTGCCCTTCTCCCACCTGCGCAAGTCAACCGCGGGATCCTCCAATCCTTTGGATCCCCTCCCATCTCCGAGCTCCCTTTGAGGCGACCTCCCCGTGATGCGCGCCGTCCACCTCCAGCTTTGGTCGAACTCCGGTCGGATGACCTCCTCCCGAGCATCGAGCTCGCCGCTGTCCTCCTCCATCCCGATCCCCTCCTCCAACCGAACTACCGCCCCAAGCACTTCCTCAGCCTCCAGCCCGAGCTCCTTCACCACCCGGAGAGCCTCCTCTATAGGAAGATCACCTCCCAGGCGGACGACGTCCTTCTGGCCGAGATCCGTGTATGGGCGGTGAGGACCTCGAGAGCTGCGCCTCGGAGGAGGTGGAGGAGCCCAGCAGGACCAATTTTTGCCCAATTTTTTTTGTCGCCGCTGCGTCCCAGGTTGTTGATTCCGTTTAGTCTGGCCGCCACCATGCCCCTGGTTGCCGGATCCATCGATTCCGGCCAGCTAGGCCTGGGGTGGACTGACATGCACTACCGTTGGTGGATGCTGGCTGGAGAGGAGGCGGGGCGGGGGCGGCGTAGCTGGTGGGAGGAGAGCCTTGCGGGTGGCGGCGGGTGCTGGCCTTCGCGTCGGGCATGTTGACATGTTGTGGTGCTGTTGTGCATCTGTTTAGCGATAATTTTAATAATTATCATTTTCCATAAGGTTTGCTGGCTAATTCACGTGAGTGGCTTGGTCCTTACCCCAGCAGAAAACGTGGTGTAACGTCTTAGGTTTGGGAATTGCAAAAGAATAACATGATATTGCTGCTGAATTTTCTCTAAATTTATATAAATATTGTTGCTATTTATTTACACTAATTTGAAATGCTTTGTTTTGCTATTGTTTATCGGCTGCCAAGAAAAGCTACATTTTCAGATGTCCACCTGAACATAATTTCCACTTTTTCTTGCCATGCGTTTGCCACTTGAGCTCAAATTGAGCTAAAAGAATGGTAAACGAAAGCTGAAGAATCAGTATTGATGGTTGCGTTTGCCACTTGAGCTCAAAATACACCAAAAAGGGACACATAAAGCTGAAATCTTGATGGCCGAATATACATATGCTGCAATTATACGAGGTGATTCTTCAATTCAAGTTTGTATGCTTCTCGGGGAAAATATAAGAGCTATAGTGTGCTGTTGCCATCGACTTTACTTACTCATATGTTTTGTAAAAATCAAAGAGAAGAATTTATTAGATTCATATTTAGGTTTAAATTTATTCGGCCGTAGCAACGCACGGGTAAATTTGCTAGTATACCTGGTACAGATTAAATGCCCTAGGCTGAACAGGTTGACCCATCAGAGTTCGCTGGTCATGGACGCGAAAGCCGCTGTCACGGGCCGGTGATCGCGCCTTTTGCCTTCACATAACATGCCTGTGTTACCGCCGATCAGGCCGATAAATTAATCAAATGCTAGAGCTGCTGACGAATCATACCGCGACGCAGCGGGATCGGTGAAGGAAGGAAGGAACATGTGGGCATCAGAATATGCGATGCGTGCACCGATCTCGACGGCGCGTTGTGCCTCACACGTCACCGTCGACATGTCCAGGGAGTACTGATAAATTAAGGACAGTCCAACTGCATGCGACGCGCTGTTAAGGGCATCTCCAGCGGACAGAGCGTATCGTGTCCAGTCCGACTCGATCGGTATGTCGCCAGCGTTCTCTCCAATGGTGCGATGTAACTGGACCGACGTGTCCGGCGTAATCCATCTCTGACCCAAATTTGGACCAGTTTTGTATCGGTCCGGACGAAAACGGACGACGCGTGTGTCCTCCTGCTAACACCACGGGCCCGCATGGCAGCGACACAGACGGTAGTGCGCTGGTGGGCCGGGACTGCGCTGGGCTGGATAGGGCTAAGCCGATGGCAATACCGTCGGCATAGACCCTCCACGCCGTTAGACGGTGGTGGAGCCCGCCGCGGCTGAGCCGACGAAAATTTTCGCCCGACGGCGTGCCTCTGCTGTCGGCGTAGCATCTAACCCAACGGCCCGGGCTAACCCGATGACCAAGTGTCCTGGCCCGACGTCCGAGTATACCGACGGGGCTACACCAACGGCTGTCGTTGGGTTAGCCTGGCCCGACGGCCTATGCCACCTGATCCAACGGCCGTCGGCATAGCAGCTTCATGCTGCAGTGTACGTGTAGTGCAAAATTCTTGTTAACTTGGACCCCATCTCTACTACTTATAAAGGCACAAACATGTTGGGATACAATTAATCGTAACCGTCCAACACACTCCATCAAACGGACCAGAGCGCTCCAATGTTGAGCTCAACTCAACACTTTTCAAATCCCGTCAACATATCTCTATCTCTACTAAAGGCACAAACATGTTGGGATACAATTAATCGTAACCGTCCAACACACTCCATCAAACGGACCAGAGCGCTCCAATGTTGAGCTCAACTCAACACTTTTCAAATCCCGTCAACATAGCGATCAGATCAATACCCATCCGGCCATCAATACCACGATTGACTCCCTCAAATTGTGCCTAAAAATGCGGGCTCACGTCCCTCACGCGGTAGTCCTCCACCGTAGGTCCATCCGCCGCACGCACGAGATCTCCACGGCCGACGACGCCACAGCCGCAAGCATGCGTCCTTCACCTCCACGCCGACGCCGCACGCAGACGTCCTCCACCTCCACGGCGCCGCTGCCGCACGAAGGCGTCCTCCATCTCCATGGCCGCCGTGGCATACTCCACCTCCATAGCCGACGTCGCCGTTGCCGCATGAAGGGGTCCTCCACCTCCACGCCGCCCCTGCCGGACACTGGATTCATCCACGGCAGCCGCTGCCGGTACAGCCGGTTACTCTCGAACTGAGATCCATCAGGTAAGATACTACTTTGCCCCAAACAGCCTGCGTAGCATCATCCCAGATCATATTGTATCCATCAATAAATATCATCATTGACAGATGAATTTACGGCAAAAAAACTTACCCTGTCATATTGTATCTTGAAAAAGCTACAGAAGCAATGATGTAGTATCTGAATGAGGTCATCTTCATCTGGTACATGCTCTCTACCTGGGAAACCCACATAAACAAATGCATAGGCGATAGTCGATGAATGTATGTGATTGAAGCATCAATTTGGATATTTACCATTTAGTCTTCTTCAATGCTGGCATCGACTTGGATATTTGTTACATGTGAGAAAGTTGCCCCAAATATATAACTTCTTTTTGGTTAGTTTACCTTCAATTTCATTTGCCATTTTACCAGCATCTTTACTCTTAACATGCTTGTCTACTGTGTGTAGGTGATAATACAAATGAAGCTATAAACCCCACTGTTGTTCATGAACCATTGCGTCAATATCGTAAAGGAAAAAGTGGTCAAGGATTGTACGCAAAACTATTTGATGACAAGAAAGCAGCCTACGTGGAGAAGCTACTAATATCTCACCAACAAAAAAAAGCTGCCGCTCTCGGTGCAAATGTGGTGGATCTTGGAGCGTCATGACCATTACTGTCGACTGGTATGGGCAGTAATTACTTCCTAACGTACTATATTCAGACTTCTGCTAATACTATACTTTTGCTTTAGAAAATAGTCAAATAGTCTCGAGGCGATCCGTGCTCAACCAACTGAGAGGGACGCCAGGCGTAGTTGGTAGTCCAGCCATGGCGCCCACATTGGAAGAGGATGATGAAAGTGATGGCTCCACACGGACAACACATACCATAGAGTAGTAACTAATGGTTTTGCTACCTCTACACCATCAAGCGGTCAACCAGGTAGTGCTGCCGCTATGGGTGCGAATGTGGTGGAACCCGGAGTGTCAAGACCATGTGTATGCACTGGTATGGCCAATAATTACTAATGTCAATATTACATCCAGTATGCTGCTTATACAATTCTTTTGCTTTAGATAATAGTCAAATAGGATCAAGGCAACCCGTACTCACTCAATTGAGTCAAATAGAAACATAATAGATATTGTTTCTTAGTCCTTTTTAAGTATGTTTTGTAACTAATTGTAATATATTTATGCCATCATGAATTTTATGTAAAGACATGTGTGTGGATTATGTGTTTCAAGCATGCTTACATCGTTGGACATGAGTGGCTTGGTAAAAAACACGCTAAAAAGGAAATAGGATTCATAATATTTACTTCTATAACATATTATATGATGTGCAACACACGTGCATGCCCCTTTGAGTGTGGCTTACATCTATATAACTAGCATAATATTGCATCATGATTTTGCAAAGTAAAATTGGAAAACAGATCATTGCAGGTTGAAACACATAGGCTGAACAGAAACTAAATAAATTAAAAGCTGTTTTCGCACCAAAATCCCATGTTCACCCTCCATTCAGGAACAAGAGAGTTACTGAAAACATTAGAAAAAGGTAGGAACATAAATACTAAATAAAAAATTGTCGAATGAAGGGTGCTAAGATAAAATATGCATTCAAAGTTGTAGTATAAACTAGCCACATTAGGAAATCATACATATCAGAGGCTTTAGAGGTCTGAACTGCCAAACCACTGCCGAACCACTCCAGGTAATAGATATAGGACTCACCTGCAGTTTGCGGACATTGCAGCTTTGACTCGCTGTGTAGAAAGGCCAAGCAAATATGCATATAAATATATGACATCATATGGCCCTCTAATGCCATTACCATTATGAGTAGCACTTGAAATGATGAGATTCTTTCCTTCAGTCCAATCCACCAACAGCTAAAAACAGAAGATAAGGACTGCATTAACAAAAGAAACAAGCTGTAACTGTCATGAAATTCTAAGCTAGGATGCAGATGTCTCTATCAACAAACAAAACACAACAAATATGTTTCAGCAGTAGATTGTATGCGGGAATGTTGTGAAAGGCTGAAGAGCATGGTGGTAACAAAATTACAAACGATTACTAGACAATGTTTGCATCCAATCTTAAGGAACAATGAAAGTAGAACAACGAGTAGGTAACCTTGGCTTCAGCTAAGAATTTTCTCCTTGAATTGAGCTTTGTGTTCTAATAGATAATTTCTTTGCTCCATTGTTGGCAAAATAAAAATCTATAGCTTATTTGCCTCACTTAGTAGTAAAATCTTTTAAGATATCGTATAAACAATTTTGCAATCACTACAAGCAGATTATTGAACCAATTTAAAGCCAAAATGACTCTCCACACCTCTAACGGAACCATGTCCCAAATTATTGGTTGTATAATTTCATAATACCAGGAATTAAAGGTTGAATATCCAATTTATTTTTCAGATTGAATCTCCTACAAATTTTCTTTAGGAAAATTTCACCGGAATAACTTAGAATGAATGTAGAGAGAGGGGAATACAAAATCCAGTTCAGTGGTCATACCTGCATAGATTTCGTGTATGTATGTACTCCTGGCACTTGGACTGGCCGTGGTTGATTAACTTGGAGGGGAGGAAGACGGAGAGGACGCGTCCGTTGGCGGTGAGCCCGGCCAGCGGGATGCCGGTGGTCAGAGACGCTGAAGAACTTTCCCTCGTGGCGGAAGGACCTCAACAGAGGTGGGGAGGAAAGCGTGAGTGGCGGAGCGGAGGCCTACACAGAGGTATCAAACGCCAGTGGTGGTGGCCGCAGCCGCGGACCCCATAGAGACGAGGTCTGGCCCTCGACCTCCCGTTGGCGCCTCCCGCTGGGTCACTTGGTGTCCTGGCCTTCCGCGAGTGCCGGCTAGCCTCCGATCGCCAGGAGGAAGCGGGAGGAGCAGGAGGCCGTCGAGGCCAGCGGCGAGGAGGTAGGAGAGGAGAGGTATGGCCGCCGTCGGTGGGGGAGACGATGAGAGGAAGGAGTTGTGCGTGGGTATGTGAGTGGGGATAAGTGAGAATATTTTTTTACCTTGATGATACTACCACATGAGAGTTGTGCATGGGGAACTGGGGACAGGGCGAAGGAACCGTTATCTATTTGCTGGTTGGTCTACACGTATACTGTATAGTAGTATAGCCAAATACAAAGTACTACTATGTTTTTTAAGTACAAATACATAGTATGTTACTCGCGAATAAAAAGTCTATATCCATCAAACAATCAGTTTGACACGTTAATTACAAATTAACCGACTCGAGATAGGCATAGATTGATAGATAGACCAAGCATTATTTGGAGATATAGCAGTCTACAAGGCGCTTATCACATATGATAAATCGACCAAACGCGGTGTGGATTTTGTTTTGAGACTACGTGAAAGCGAGCTGATTTGAATATTACAAACGGTTGTCATATAAAAAATATACTTCTCCCTTCATCCATAAAATGGTGTCTTAATTTTATCTAGATTTAATATATCTAGATATATTTTAGTGTATAGATAAATATAAATCTAGATGTATAGATAAATATAAATCTAGATATAGTTAAGACATCCTTTTATGGATAGAGGGAGTATATAAAATTATTAATGGAAAATTTCGTGGAAGAAATTACAAGCGATTATTAGATAATGATAATCTTTCAATTTTAGTTTCGTATAAATTATAAAACGTGCGTTGCACGTGCATGCTTACTAGTCTTGTAATAGGTTGTCAATCCTTATAGGCAAAAAATAATACGATACAGGTGGAGCGTCTTCTACCTCCCCTGGTGACCATTAAAAAACAATACTACTAGATAACTATTGTATTTGTCTCGCTTTCTCCGTACAAACCAACACAAATGAGGAATAACCTTGTTATTTTCTTTAGAAACCTTCGTCAGGTTATTTGCTACACTATACACAATAAAATATTCTACCAAGTTCTATTGGTATTACAGATATTATAGGTTGGGGTGCATAAAGAATATAAAAAAGGTAAAATGTTGTTTAACATACACAACAAACTGGAAAGATAGAAGTTTTTAGTCACAACGTTCAATTTTAGTTTAGCACGAAAATTAACCAAAAAATGTATCTAAGTACACATAGCATTTCCGCATCATAATCTGTTCGATGCTTAGAAAATATTCCTCAAAATGTATGGCCAGGGATGCATCCATATAAAAGCGAAATACACATCCATAATTTGCTACTTATGGGGAAGTAAAAACGTTTGGTATAAATATTTGTTAACTATTAGTTTAAAACATTTTGCTACTTATGTGGAAGTGAAAAGAGAGCTTTGCCGCATGGTACAAGAATGGCTCCAGGAAACGTCCCAACAACTTAAGAATTGATCTTGATGCGGATGGTCCAAGCAAGGACCGACTAAGAGGACACAAAGCTAGCAAAAACGATTTGCAATGACAAGCTTCATCCATTGCAATTGAGAACACATTGAGAACGATCTTCACGAAGAAAGAGGAAGCAAGTGCAAAGAAGGACGAAGGAGACATCGAGAAGAAGGAGCAGAAAATGCAAAGTTTTGTTGACATATATGGCAATACCCTTGAGGTACAAGAAAGAAACTTGAACAAGCCGAGGAAAAAATAGGTTGATGTCACATTGCTCACCAATGAGAGCCAGACTATAATGGCCGACTTGACCTCCTTGGATCCAAAAAGAAGGTCTTGGTTTGAGAAGAAGCAAGCAATGACTCGACTGCGTGAGAACACTAGTAATTGGGCACGTGCCAAGCACGTGTAATCTTAGGAAAAAGATTGCTAATCCTGGTTAGCATGCCACCAAAACAGAGGTATAGTCACATAATTGATTTTTGTGAAATAATTAGTTGTTGTTAAGTCTTATGAAATACAAAAATAGGATTATAAGTTTCCCTGACTTGCAATTTCAAAATATTTTTTTGACACCTGTATTATGAGAGGGTTTCAGCTCCGTTTGTTAGTTTGGCCATCTGTTGATTTTTTCTATTGTTTGATTGATAGTTATTACTTGCAAGGCTTGGTGCCATACAGCAGGTCGAACCAGCCATAGGAGAGAAAATAAAACTACAAAATTCATGCACTTCACCTTGAGCTCCTAAGCTTGAGAACACCCAAGTGCTTCCATAAAAGCTTCAAAACACTTACCACGAATAACTATGGATGTTCTTAAATCTACAGAATCGCAAGGCAAAAGGAAAAAAAAACAATCCAAAATATGAGCACACGGTATTGAATTGGTTCAAGAGGATCATGTAAATAAATGTAAAACTAACTTGGAGCGAAGCTGCGTTCTGGCAGCATCTATCTATGCGCAGGGTTGCAGCGTTGATGCGGCAGGGATCCAGGACCCTATCGTCGAGCAGAAGGAAGTCGTCGAGTGGCCGGCGGAACCTGTCGTTTTGAGGAACGAGCGGGCGGCAGGTGCAGCAAGCAGGTAGGGGTGCAGGTCACGGTGCAGCGTGCGCTCGTGTGCATGCTCGAGAGGCAGCATGGAGGTGGTCGCAGCGGCGGAAACGATCGTGTTGTGGCCTGCATTCTACAGCGATGGCGCGCGCATGCTCAAGTTGTGCTGGAATGCTGCGTTGCAGCAGCGGAGGCGGAGGTCAGGGATGTCGGCAGGGCGGCGTCGACGATATTCGCGCGTGAGATTGATTTCAAAAGCGTGGGGATCGGGGATTGATTAGCACTGTCGTTTTCGTTCGGTTGTTGTCCGCCCGGGTGTGTTTTAGCGCTAATTTCGGATAACTTTCTGACCGCAAATTGTTTGTTGTACGGTTAAGATCTTTTGGATCTGGCCCCCTCTCTCCCTTTTTATATTGGTATAGATGAGCTTGTATTTTATGGCAAAAAATGACCCAAACTTCGAATGTGATCGGCCAAATCACGCCCATGCATAACTGTTTTTGTAGTTTAAATCATAGTTATTAATTTTGCTTGCATTTTAAGCCAAAAATGGACCAAATTGTCCAATGATATGGCCAGATCGCGCGAGGCTTGAAAATGTCTTCTTCCGCAGGCGCACCCCCTAAGGCCTTTCACAATGTATTGGCTCTTAGCGCGCTATTCTTGGTAGGTCTTTATTCTAAGAGACAATCACCAGAATGCATTGTATCTAAAGATTGTATCTATTGTTATCTAAAGATTGTATCTAAATGACGAAGGAATGCCGAATAGGCCCTCGATATTCGCCTACCTGGTTCTCGGTCTAGGAGGGACATCCGTCGAAGGGATAACAAGGCCCGTGAAGCTAATAGCCTGGCACGCCCAGGAGCGAAACTTGCCGTGCAAGGTGAAGATTTGAAGGAAGAAGCCTAGTTGGATTAGGACTCGATTAGGGTTTTACCTACCGACTTTGTACGTAGTTGACCTGGAGAGCAATCCTGAGACCCAACGTTCGCATATAAAAGGTTGGGAGGGAGAACCAAGAACTCTCTCTAGACACTTTTCGCCACCATACGCCCGAGCGCTCGAAACCTCGAGAGCTCTTCATCTTCAGCTAGATCCAATCTATGCCATCGCTGTAACACATCCATTGTAGCCACCCCATCAATAAAGTCAGACAAGCAGGACGTAGGTCTTTACCCTACAAGGGGGCCGAACCTGGGTAAAACATGTGTTTCCCTGCGCCGTCTGATCGCCGTCGAGTTTGCCGGGTCCCATAAGCGCTCCATGTCTCGAAAGCCCTTAAGCATGGGCATTGCCGGGGTTGAACCTCGTCACTAAATTTAATGATTTTGGCCTCATGCATGGATGTGATTAGGCTAGCAATAATTTTTGCCTATGACTTTGTGCAAAGGTAGTAGCTTAGCTAAGATACAACATCACTCTCTTTCATCATTTAATAGTGTGCCACATCAGCACTTTGATTATGATACCGCACTAAAAAACTTGCATTTAGAAAGGCCTAACCCAAACCCACACGTCCTCGCATAATTTTATGTCCGCAAGCTGACCCAAACAAGCTAATTCGAACGGTTCTGAACATTAAAAATAGATCCGCCGTTAAAGATGTTCTGAACAGCAAAATCGATGATGAAACCAAGCGGAGAAAACGTTCAATGGTCCAGACCAGAACCTCGACAGATTAAGGTAAATGTTGATGGATCGTTTCATGCTGATAGTAATGCTGGAGCTGCAGGTGCAGTCCTAAGAGATTATGAAGGACAATTTCTGATGGCCTCCACAATATTTATTCCAAACCTTGCTTCTGCAACTGCGGCTGAGGCAATGGCTTTGAGAGAAGGGCTAAGTTTAGCTATTCGCATGGGGTGCAACAATGTTGTGGTGGAGTCTGATTCTTTGGAAGCGATTCAAGCATGCACAGGAGAAGAGATATGGTGGGGTGATTCTGCAGCGATTTATGCTGATTGTGTTGATCTAAAAACTCAGATTGACAAAGTTCTTTTTATACACTGCCCGAGGGAAGCAAATGGAGTAGCTCATGAGCTAGCTAGGGTTTGTTATCTTAATAAATCTTCATGTAATTGGGTCGATGAGCCCCCTAGCTTTATCCTTGATAGACTCGTAAACGATGTAACTATACTTTGATCGAAGCAGCAAGTTTCAGACGCACTCTTTTCCTTACCAGGGTACCTAAGGGGACTGGAAGGTTTTTAATGAGGCGGCTTGCTAGCTTAATATATTGTTTTTACCTTAAAAAAAAGACTCCGACGGACGATTCCGTTGTATTTTCCACGATCGGAGTCTTTTTTTTTGGTTGAGAATCGCGATCGGATTCACCTGGCACGCTACATTGTAATATTGATGTGTAGGTCCGTGTGCCCGTACGTCGGTCAGATCCAGTTTAAAAGGAAAGAACTTATATTTTTTGAAGGGAAGGGAAATTATATGTTCATTTGAGTCCAGTGCAAGCATTTATGGTGCGCGCGCGGGTTTGTTCCCTTGACTCTCTGCTTCCACGAAGTGACCATTTTCTACAGAACGATCCACAGCTGGGAGTTCACATTGTACAGGACTAGATAAATGCCCGCGCGTTGCAGCGGATTCCCGTCTCTTTTTTGTTTATCTTCTATCCTTTGCTCTCGTATTTATTCTTGCCTTCTCCTTTAGTCTCCGTCGGACTTATCCATATCAGGTAAGCAAGCCTTGACAACCCACATAAAAGTTTTACGCCTCAACTTGATCAGTACGGCATTTGTCATGGAGGGGTACCAGAAAGTCACATCTTCCCCTCCCTCTCCCTCTCCCTCTCGCTCTCTCGCTCTCTTCCCTCCCCTTGCTCTCTCTCATTCCCTCTCTTTCTCTATCTCAATACCTCTCCCCATAGTTCCCTTCACCCGCATTGTCTCCTAGTCCAAAACCACTACTGGATCTAAGGGTGAAATAGGTTATAGGCTTATAGCGTTGGTATGTTGCATCTTTTTTGCACATCCATCCCTCCCACATTCCTCTTTGTTTCTCTATGTAGACGTTCCTAGAAATAAGTGCCATTTTCTCTGGCTTCTATACACGATGGGCAAATCATCTATCTCTATCTAGAGCATTTCCACTTGGGTGGGAAAGACTCCCATGTAGCCGTCATCATCTATCAGCTTCTCAATGTCAGCGACCTCTCCCGTTGGAGGAACGCAGATATCTTTTTCGATGGTAGTGATCAATTTAGAGAGTTTGAGGTCTATTTTAAACCAAAAGTAAGTACATGGAAAAAATTTAAACTCTGAGTAAAGTTGGAGGACTAAAAGTGAACTTTCTTCAACACAAAACTTGGCACTTTACTTTTGAAAAACAAAGCTAAACATTCGCTACAATCCTTGTGGCCATCTGCTCGTCGGATCCCTAAACCTGACGACATCCTACTTTGACCAGCCACCGCGCCGAGACCAATGACGTGATCGGCATCGATCTCGGCACGACCTATTCCCGCGTCGCCGTCTACCGAAACGGCCGCGTCGAGATCGTCCCCCACGAGCAGGGCAACTGGGCCACCCCGTTGCAGGTCGCCTTCGCCGATGGCGGCAGGAGGCTCGTCGGCGAGGCCGCCAAGGACCAGCACGCCGCCAACACCATCTACGGCGCGGCAAAGCGCCTCCTTGGACAGCGGTTCAACGATGAGGCTGTGCAGTAGGAGACAGAGCTCCTGCCGTACGCCGTTGCTTTGCAAATCTTTTCAAACCATATATTTTGCTCCCCTGCTGAGCCTATTCGTCCTCCTCCTCCGGTGGCCCATCTCGGCCCCGAAGCCCATCTCTTACATGTACGCAAGGAGATGCTCATTCTTCTTGTTGTCTTCTTCACGAAAGGAAACACGCAGGAGGCGTGCCTCCACCTTTTCAAACACCGAGCGCACCACCACCTTTCCTCTCTCCCCTTTTAATACGCCTCGGATCCCATCGGAAACCCTAGTACCCTACCTCGCGCCGCTGCTGTTTCCCCTCTTATTTCCCTCGATTTCGTCCTGTGCTGCATGCTCCCAAGCGCCGCCGCCACTCGCCTCCCTGTACGCTCTTTCTTCTCTGCAACTTTGTGACCATAAAGTTTTGTCTTTTAAACAATAAATTTTGTCTTTTTACAGATGATATAAAAAATGTCAGTTTTTCGTGGAGCAACTTTGTGACCACATAGAATGTCAAGATGTACGCATTAAATTTTTTGTTAGATTTTTTGACATTTGGAAGATGTATTTAAACAAAATTTAAAAACCAGGTGCTTCCGGGTGCCAAAAGATCACTGCCCTTTTTCAATCAAGAAAAGTTGGAGGTCAAAGAAATCTTATATTCATGTTCTTTTCAATAGTTAGTTTTTCATATAAAAGTATCATTGCAATGAAGTTGCCTTCAAATTATTCTATTCCAGCACAGAAATCTAACAAACCAACCAATATTACATCATCTTAAAGTCCCCAATCTATAACGAGGTTGGATTTAGTACGTACGGACCAACATATCAGGATGACAGAATCAGCTTGCTTAACTACTTAATCTGTAATTGTTTTTTTGTTGCTTGAGAGAACATAGAGATGGCAAACACCACCGAGTGCACCATGAACAAATGCATAAAATTAAATATGCTCAATTTTCAAATCACATGCATAATCTATGGAGGCAAGTCACACTGGCAGAACATGGAATATCCATGGAGCTTTAGAAACAGCAAAATTGGGGGTCGTGATCCAGAAACAAATCATATCTTCAATGGAACCCGATCTTGAGGCATGATTTTTTTTTTTGAGATAACAACTGATGGTATTTCAACAATGGCGAATCCGATTACAAACGAATCCATAAAAAAAGGAAAATACAATATGGTCCCAGACTTTTGCAAGAATGACCTCACACCGTACTTCCAAAGCTCCATCAAGTCCATCGTCCTCATCGTCACCAACCAAGTACAGGTACCAGACCCAGAAGTAGCTCATCTTCAGACACCATCGAATCACCGCCACCACTATCGCCACAATGGGCTTTGAACACCGCAAGAGTGCCCACCCCGAGGGGTGAGAGCTAAGATCCTGTTCCAGAACATCAGGCAGGCAGGAGATGGGGAAGACCAAGCAGTACCTCCAATCCAAGATCCCGGAGCAGTAGGTCCCAACCACCGACGTCACGTCGAGCCGCATCCTCCCCTCGCCACCATGGCCGGCCATAAGAAGCTGGCATGAATTTTTTTTCGTATTCAACTCGGAGGCAGCAGATTGAGCATGGCTTGGGTTCACCCGTTCCTCGCCTCAATCTGCTCCGCGCTCGCCTCCGTCACGCCGGTCGTGGCCCAGGACGTCGCCGGCCGTGGCGCTGCCTTGACGGTTGCCGAGGGTGTGCGTCCACTTCCCGTCCCGTTCGGCTCGTGGATCCAATCAGCGCGCCCTGCCCTGTGTTCACAGACCTCCTCCTGAGTCGACTTGCTGCAGCTAAGGCTGCTGCCTGCCGCCGACCTCATCTTCTCTAAGGAATCACGTATTCTAGAGAAACGGTCGTGGGGGAGAAGAGAGGAGATTGATGGGGGTGGCGGCTTGTTGTTCCGCTCGGTGGGAGAGGATCGCTCGAGAGAAAACATAAAGAAATGGTATGTAGGAGCCATTAAAATATTAATGGTATTGGTGAGTAGTTTGGTGTATTGTCCGAGGGTAAAATCGAAACTAAAAGTATGATACCGGACACCACTTTCGCTTTAATAGTATAGACTTATTAATCATCTTGCACCTTATATTAGTATTGCCAGTATTGAGAGGAAGCATAAGCTTATACCAACCTTTAGAAATATATGTATTGCGCGCAGTTTAGCTTTGTTTCAGAACCTACACAAGGATGATACTTCAGAATTATCTTAGCTAGATTTCTGAAGTTGTTAGATTCATCTAGATACCTTTTTTTACAAACATCGGAAGGGGGAGCCCCCTACATAAAATTTTATTAAAAAGGAGCAAAGAAAGCTCCGAGAATTGTACATGCAAAGATTACAAGGGGGAGAACTGAAAGGAAAACACACAACTACCAACTCACTCCTGCCATTCAGATATCCAGAGAACTACTGCATCTTTCTCTTCCTTCCTTGCTCTGTGCGCCCACAACTTGCACAAATCCATGATTCCCATGCCACTGCATGAACCGGAAAATCATTTTTTTCGAAAAATTTCCGGTGTCTCGAGAGTCAGATGAACCAGTAGGCTGCAGTAACCATCAAGTCCCACTCTTTTCGTTTGTTTGCCGGGCATCCTTCTCTAGCTTCACCATATATGTTGTTAACTGAAAAAGTATCAGACTTGTCCAATCTCCATTCTCTTTTATCAGTGCTCAAAGTATTTAAAGAAAGGGGACTTAGAAAGGATATAACTTCTACTTTCTCTTGCCCAGCTCGGTTTGGAGAAAGGTTAGATAAGTTGTTAGATTCATCTTGATACTAAATAACTTTCTCCATTCGCGTTTTTTCTGACAAAAAGGGTAACTCTGAACAATTGTAGTATATGAATTAATGGAGGAAAGAAGTAAACCTATAACCATAAAAGGCAACAATGATGAATATTTCTTTACTACTCTACTCATAACTAATCTGTTTGTTTGAAATACATATTCAGAAAAAATGGTCTACTTCCAATAATAAGTACCTAATGTTCCACATATAACATTAATAGTTGTACAACTGAAAAATTCTATTTTCTGCCGGCCCATGCATCAATCAGTTATGCTTCACAATTGTTCTACTATAGTACTACATACTCATGCTAGAAGATGTGTTAATACTAAAAAATCTCAGTGGCAAAAGCACATGACACTGTAAATTTAGTACAAAGTATAGAGAATTGCCTTAAGTACTATGCTCTGAAGTTGAGCATCGGTCCTTGGCCTCCGAAAGTTTTATCCCTTTCTATCCCACGCATGGTATATATACCTCGATATTTTAACAATATATACCTCGGTGATACAAGTGAAGAACAAGTTTAATGTGACAAGAAAACAAAGTAGCTAAATTTGTGTGCATATATAAGCATAGGAGAATTTCCAATACAGCTCTCATTCCAACAATCAGTGTTTTATGAGCCAAATCATGATATGCAGAATAACATATGTAATTACTAAACATACTTGTGCTCATGAATAATTACAGCTAGTAAATTGTCAGCAACAAATCTCTGTATTTATTAGCTCTTACTCACAACATAAGTATACATTAGTTCTCTAATCCAAATGAGATGCTAACATATACAAATTCAAGCAGAGTGACTACTTTATCAGAAGAAGGCACTATGTTTTCCGCATATGTGTAGTGGGGAGGAGGATCAACTAAAGTAAGCCCACTTCAGCCATAACGTGAGATAATCTTTACCGAAAAAGAAACCTGAAATAATGAGTAGAAAGGCGATCCGATATGTCGACCTGCATGTTTGTACCAAATAAAATTTAGACAGGGATATGTAGTGACTATATGGACTGGAGCAGTACTATATATGCAGGTCAGAAAATATCGTACAATGCCCCAAGAAATAAAGAAGTCATCAGTTGATAGAATCCAGCCTCTTTCTGTGGAAATGTCCTAGTTCAAGCACCTGATCGACATTATCCTCACCAGAATAATATCTGTGGTGTCTTGTCTTATTATCTCTGTTTATTCTTTACTTTTCTGGTAGGCTTGCAACTGTGCACGTCGTTCAGTTCTTAAAGGCCACACAAACATCTTATGTTTCAGACTGACTGGTACCAAACAGTGCGCCCACTTGTGTCCTATTTGTATACCTAATGCATCTTGAATGGTCCTGCTAATCTTCATAACTAATCTATTATCAAGCACTAACAAAATAGTTACCTGGCTTTTGCCGCTGCAGTTTTTTCTGGCCATTTGATACTCAGATTCTTGTAAATAGTGGATGCACTCACTGAAATTCTTCATGGATTCTGGGCCAATATTGAGGACCCATCCAACCATTGGCAGGAACATATAGCATCAGTGGGCAAACACCTATGATTTGTGCACGTTGTTAGTTGACTTACCTTTCTTCGAATCTGCTGCAAACTTGGCTGAGCTCGGCAAGAGTTTGAATGATGGATTATGAAGAAATACCTAATTACAAGCAAGTGTTAGTCCAGCTCCGTTATCTAGAGAGTTCAACTTCATCGACTCAATAAAATGCTAGATCTCTTGATGCCACTGAAATTTTCTTTCCAACTCATCCACCTTCAGCATAAACAAAAACGAGTCAATCCAGAATATATAGCTCCCATTGATATATTATATGAAAGTATGCCACATAGATTAGGATCCAATGGAGATTAAATAATACTATTAGCATTCTTTTTTTCTGTGTTCCTCGTACCTGCCACTCAATGCTTTCACATATGGTGGTAAGCTCTTTTGTTAGAAGAACATATTCTCTTGTTTTTTAAACAACTTGCTCCCACAGATGGACCGTAGTCTGCAGCTTACCAATCTGCAAAAAAAAATCCTTATCCTCAGGCTCAAAAGAAGAATAATGCCCAAGATACATGTAGGTTGCAGATTAGCTTTCTCTTCAGGAATAACAGAACATGATAGATAAATGCATATGTATTCTGACACTATAAGAGACTTAGTAGCTTTCGCATTGTACAACTCCTCTTGTAAACTATCCAGTATAGAGGCCTTGGATTACCATGTAAAGAGGACAAGAGGCGTATATTGTATCTGGTATTAAGAAATCACGGCCAAAATCCACATGTACAAAACTAACACATATATCCCTATTCTAGTAACTAGCACGGTGGCCCTCGCAAATGCGAGGGCATTGGCTGTTGGATGATTTATTCTTATACGTAAATTCTATTATATCTCTCATCCTTTTCAGTCTTATTGTGTGATTGGGATATCTTTTGGATTAAGACTATTATTCTAATATATCTATAGGAAAATATCTCAATTTATAGGAATAATCAATATGCTGAATGTGACCATGTAGACCAGATGCTTAAACTCAACCTAGTAGAAAATCAAGTGTACATGGCTTTTTTATAATTTTTCAGATATGTGAACATTTTATATGTCTTGTGGCAAGAGTTTCTAAAATATTTTTATCCCATTTTATGTTTGTACTCAAATTAAAAATATAGTTGTCTTATGATGATTTTTCCATACTCAACCATGCACATTTTAGCGAAACACATAAACATGCATATGTATAAATCAGTATACTTAACTATGTACATGTTGATCATTATATATTTTATATTCTAGCATATTTATCCACACCATGTTCTAGCTAGCTAGCCAACCATGCAGCAACCGCATGCAATATTATGTTTTAGTGCAGTCAACTGTTTTTAGAGAGATTGTTTTTCACATCGCGAACCATTATATTATGGGTGTTCTGTGAAAGAAAAATTAGGAATCTTGGCTTACAATATGATACCACAAAAAAAGTTATTTTAAATGGTACATGTGTATGACTAATAATTTTTCACTAAATCATGGCCACAAATTCTTGATCTAGCCATCAAACTAATTTACATAAAGTGGTCTACTTATCCACAAATGGTACTTTTATAGATTGAATGTAATTTTTAGCCTATATGAACAAATATGATAAAATAATATTTTGAAGAGGTTTAAATAATTAATATGATATTATCTAGACATATTAATATATTATATATGAGTCCGTCTATTTCTTCAACATGTCAAGCATAATCATCGTATATGCGGATGATCTAGTGTAGCTCTAATACATTATCGTGATCAATAATATGCAAAAATCATCCTCTCTCGTTTGACGGAATATATTAACCATTAAATTGACTCGCACAATCTATTGTGTCTTTAGTATGTTGTGAATTTCATAATGCCTCGGTAGGGTGGCAGCATAGCACTCTCCGTCGTCTATTTTAAGTTGGAATCGTTTTTCTTTGGCAAGAGTAGTAATTGCTAACCAAATTGGTCTATGGTATCTAAACAGTAGTTATTAGTAATATATTTTTCACTAATATTTGAACTAATCCATCTTTCCAAATTAGTTGTCTTAACTTTATGTTGATGTCATATCGTGTGTACTTCCATTGTCCATGAAAGATTGTACTTCCAATTTGTTCGAGAGTCAAACTTTTTAAAGTTTAACCGTGTTTAAATAAAAGAGTACCAATGTTTATGCCATCAAGTTAGTATTATATATTAGATTCTGAAATATATTTTCATCTTATAGTTATTTGATTTCACAAATATTGTTATATTTTTACGTAATCTCAGTCAAATTTGAAATAGGTTGATTCCGTAAAAAAATTGGAAGCCCTTTATGGACGGAAGAATTTTTTACAAATTAAAACTTATCTAAATATATACGTATTCAGATGAAATTGATACACCTAATTTATAAAAAATACCATTAATTAGCATGCACTATTAATTGTTGAGAGAGTTCTAGTGATGCACGCTATAGGTGGCTCGGTCTCATTCTTTTTTTTTCTTCCTTTTTTTAAACCGGACTGGTATGTTGCTGTTCGTGGCCAGCTAGGTATCCCCGTTTCAGGAAAAAAAAAATGTGGCCAACTGTTTTGAGCGGGCATGTATTAGTCAGATTTTTTTTTTTTGACATTGAACTTCCATACGTGGCATTACAGACTATTGTTTGTACTAACTATAGTTTTACGTAACTTTGTCAATTTTAAATCCTAGCCGTAAATTTTAGATCTAACTGTCAAGATAATTATGATGATGTGGATTAACGTGATGTCTCTATTTTAGATACCCCGTATTGTGCTTTTAGTATATAGTAGATTCTCCTCTCATGTCACCAAAATGATCGCCGAGATAAATATGATTGCCATTCGCCTACAACAAGAGAACCTATCTTGCAAACCCCTATTTCACAAGCCCATTAGGCAATGTTTATATTGGATAGACACCCTTTACTCGACTTTGTAACAGAAGATAGCCTGCCTACAAATTTCCACTACTAACCCAGCATTACAAATCTTTCCATATGTCCAATCGGTCATACAGTACCAACGAATTTGTTAGACTATAAAACTACGAAAGTTACAGAAATAGTATGCAAGCAACAACACATATCAGTGGGCATGTGCAGCAGCTGGACGTGACTTGCAAGTATCAGCAAACGAACGCTCCAATCATTCGGCCGCGATCAGTGCATATACACAAGAACAAAAGACCAAATTTTGACTAACTGGAGAGGGGCAGGGGATTACCAAGCGCGGGATCTCCTCCCGAAAGATGTAGAACAGGTCCTGTGGGGAGTCATGCCGAGGAATCTGTGGGAGGGCGTTGTGCTACAAAACGGTGGGGATGTTGGAATTTGGTTCCCCGCCACAAACCCTAGCGGTAGGATTTGGGCGAGGGGTGCCATGAACTTGGGCCTGGTTTTGACTGCGAACTCCGTCGAGCTCTTCCCACCGTTGCCAATGCGTCTCCGCCTCAACTCCCTCGGGATGCTGTAGCTGATGTACCTAGCCGTCCTATTAATGGCCAGCGACCTCCGTAGGGCCTCACCACCGCCGCCTGTCGTGTCTCCTCGTCGATGATTCTGCGGGAGTTTCCGCCGCCGACCCGACCCATGCGAGGATGGGAGGGCATGGCTTTCCGGGGGCAGCGGGCCTGGGGCCTACGCCAAAGGCGGCAACGGCGGCGGCGACGGCGGAATGATGAGGGTTTCCTCTTCTCATGATAGGATGCGATGCGAGTGGTAACTGGGCAACTCGTGCGTGCGTGGGTAGGGGCGGCAGTTCTTTTTCCCCGTTTTTCTCGTTGTTTTTTTGCGTTGCGGGAGGGAGAGCGGATGATGGCATTGGTGGGTAATTTTATGTCTTATCTGAGAGCAAAATCGGAAACTAAAAATGTGACACCGGACACCACTTTTCGCTTTAATAGTAAAGAAGATAACATCCGTCCGAACAGGTGTAGGCCGTGGCGGGCGCCTGCCCATGCGCATGCGTCTTCTCGGCAAAGCTGATGATGTGCCGAGGTGAGGTGACGCGACGGGGTCTCGAACTCTCGATCACGCCGGACCGAACCAGGCGACCCTCGGAAAATAAGCGGGCACTGCTATACACTACACCGTCGTTGTCACATGCCGGATATATAGCGGCCGCGGACCCTGCGGCCGGTCGAGAAAAACGCCCCGCTTATCGGGAGCGATCTGATTGAAAACAGCAATCCAGCCAGCGCTAATAAAAGAAGACGGTGAAGTGATCGGCAGTGGTGGTGGTGGTGGTCGCGGCTTGTCGTGGTCGCTGCACGCTTGAATCAGCATCAGCAGTGGTGCTCAGCCGTTTGTCCCCCTCGGCTTCTAGATCGATCGTGACGCGCGGGCTGTGCTTTTGTTTGCTTCCGAGATTACGCAAGCCAGGAGCGTGCGGTGACGTCTAAGAAACAGTATACTATTCAGGAGATACGTACATACATTGCTTTATTTTTCAGATTTTCAGTATTGCTGGGTCAGCAGTTTTTGCTGCGCGCCATGGTGCGATGACGCCCTGAGCGCTCGATCGCAGTAAAGGTAGACGAACATTAAACGGAACGGAGCAGACTGGCTGGGAATAGATAAAAGATTCGTTCAGCAAATATCCGGTCAAGATCTGAACCACGAACGAAGGTGAAGGTGCGTGGTTCCTGTAAGTGGTAAACTCCGGGCTGGAACCGACCAAGACGAATCGAGATTCAGAACTTGCTGTAGAGTACACTCTGTAGACTGTAGCTAGCAGAAGCAAGCGAGATGTTGTCTGTCCGGTCAAAAGAGATCGAAGGTGATCGGAGGCATCATTCGGCGGGATGGACGTACGGACGCGAAAGCCGCTGTCACGGGCCGGTGATCGCGCCTTTGCCTTCCACATTACTGTATTGCAGCCGGTGTTACCGCGGATCAGCCCGATAAATTAATCAAACGCTAGAGCTGCTGACCGAATCGTACCGCGCGCGACGCAGCGGGATCGGTGAAGGATGGAAGGAAGGAATATTGGGCATCAGAATATGCGCTCCGTGCAGCGATCTCGACGCCGCGGTGTGCCGCACACGTCACCGTCGACATGTCCAGGGAGTACTGATAAATTAAGAACAGTTCAACTGAACGCGACGCGCCGCTAAGCTCGGGTCCGAGGTAGTATACACCCACGCGAGCGACTGTGCGGGGAGCCGGTGGGTGGGGCGCGTGCCAGTCGCCATTTGACCCGAGCCCGCGGCGGAGGGGTAACGGCGGCGGGACGCCGGATCAGCTGGAAAACCGGCGGAGAACGGTGGAAACGGCGAGCGAAAAAAAATGCGCGGGCCACCGCTACGCGCCACTGTTATCAAATTCTCCGCAACTCCGACGAGATTCTTTTTTTTGGAAACAATCTTTCGACTGTATGCAGATCGTTACGGTAAGGTGACAGGAGATCTACCGTGCGGACCGTCGAGTACCCTTCGCGGTAGGGATCGAGATTCGGTGCCTGGCTGTGGGCAAGGCACCAATGAACAGTTCCATACCTTGCGGACTGAGCCGTCGGATCAAAAATAGATGGCCAAGATTAAACACTGTAGCATAAGCACTGTACACGGAACTGTACCAGGCTCATTGCACACAAATCCCTGTACTGCATGTACTGTAGCTGGACACTGTAGCGCAGGGCTGTTCATATGTGCAAGGCATGGGACTGTTCATTGGTGCCTTGCTCACAGCGAGGCACCGGATCTCAGTCCGTGGGCCGTAGCAATCCGCCCAGGACCCGTTCACACGAACGCGTCCCGTCGATGCACATGCACGCTAGAGGTTCAAACTACTGGGACGCTTCCGTTTTTTCTTTTTTGCTCCAGATAAATACTGGGCTCAATAGCGTGGACAGACCTGTTACGATTATGATTTTATTATCTCGAGTTTTCAAGTTCTCGGGTTCTTCGCGGTGTCCATGTGGTCAGTATCACGCATTAAAGGAAAATAAATAAATGTACATATAACATTTCAAAAAATCCAAAAAAATATGGGAAGAAATCGTAGATGTCAATACCGATGTATTTTATATATGTTTTGGACAACAAAAAAAATGATTTCAGTGCCTTCAAATTTAAACTGCTCATACTTCTGCTACACACTTTTATCATATTTTGTCACGTCCCATACACAGAGATGTCACGAACAATAGGATCGGTAGCAATATTCAGATATATAAAGAGGGGATACAAGGGAATCTGGGGGTGAGAAATCAGCAAAAGCAAGGATGTGGGAACAAAGTACATACATGTTTAAATGTACTCACAAACATATTTTTCAAATACCTTTTATCGCAACAAAGTACATACATGGTCCGCTCAACTAAGAGATAATAGCATTACTGCTTTGCCTTGCTTGTTAATTTTTTTTTTTGCAAATAGAACTTTCATAGATATAGGGAATAACATTTTTCTAATCACATCAAGATATTATGCATTCATTTTTATTTTTGGGGCAATAGCATATTAGCAATCGATTTTAATCACACAATAAAACATGCAATATTTCCCCCTTATCTAGAAAATAAAAATTAATCCATATTATTTTTTGGTAAATCAGGAGAAGTTTAACACGCGACTGAATTTTATACACACATTAAATTGTTGTCTAAATAACATCATTTCTTGGAGTAATAAGCATTATTTTTTATTTCTAGCGCAACAATTAATGTAAATTAAGGAGTGCCATTTCTAGCGCATCATTAACTTTTTGCAAATATAGCTTTCATAGATATAGGGAATAACATTTTTCTAATCACATCGAAATATTATGCATTCATTTTTTATTTGTTGGGCAATAGCATATTAAGATTTGATTTTAGTCACACAATAAACATGCAATATTTGTCACTTATCTAGCAAATAAAAATTAAATTCCTATTTTCTAACAAATCGTGCAAACATTAACACGCGACTACCAACTTTATACGCAAATTAAATATATGTCTTAATAACACTATTTTTTGGAGTAATATGCATTATTTTATTTCGAGATAAAAAATTAATGTAAATTAATGAGTACAATTTTTGCTTCATTAAAACATGCCCAACGCAATAACCAATTAATGCCTAATATTTTTCCATGACCAAAGCAAAATATCACTCCTATATCTGCAAATCTTTTTTGGCAAAAATTAATGACAAGCATGGCATCAACTATGAGATAATAGCTTTATTGCTTTGCCTTGCTTGTCATTGTTTTTTTTACAAATAGAGCTTTCACATATATAGGGAATAACATTTTTTCTAATCACATCGAAATATTCTGCATTCATTTTTTATTTGTTGGGCAATAGCATATTAAGATTTGATTTTAATCACACAATAAAACATGTAATATTTGTCACTTATCTAGCAAATAAAAAATAATTCCCATTTTTCTAGTAAATCACGCGAACCTTAACACGCCATTGACAATATATTACGCAAATTAAATTATTTTCTTAATAACATCATTTTTTGGAGTAATATGCATTATTTTTATTTCCATAGCAAAAATTAATGTAAATTAATGAGTACCATTTTTTGCTTCATTAAAAGATGCCCAACACAATAACCAATTAATGTATAATATTTTCTATGATCAAAGAAAAATATCACTCCTATATCTGCAAATCTTTTTTGGCAAAAATTAATGACAAGCAAGGAAAAAAGTTAATGTTATTATCTCTAAATTGCGCACTTAATGTAAAATTTTGATATGATCTTGTCCCTTCCAAAAATATTTATTTTTCAAAAATACTACCCACACATTTCAGTAAACACCCTAGAGATTTGGGTAGCTACGGAAACAAAGGATAAGTCATTTGTTTTACAAAGACAGTTATGTAGTACTAGAAATGCATATAGACCCTTAAACTTTACAAGAAAGTATCTTGGAAGATTGCATTGCCCTCCTGCAATGAAAGTTGCTGGTGCCAATGCCAAAATCCTGGACAAAGGTGATATGTTGTTGTTGTTCTTGGCTGAATAATCTTCCAAATCGCACACCGACACAAGAAGCGGGCCTCTAATTCATGGATAATAAGGGGACTTTCTTGATATCGCGATGGTGCTACATAACATTCCCAATTTATCTCTATTCAGAAATAAAAGTAGGAATGTGATCAAAACTTTTAATACTTTGGCCGCCGCTGTCTATGCTGGCAAACTAAACATGAATACGATAAATCAATGCCAAAACAACCAAGTGAAGAGGGGAAACTTCTGATTCAGATTAAGAACGCAACCCTTTAGTGTAGGGCTAATGTGAAGATTATTGACTCAAAATGCCACACAATAAGCTTGTTCCATCATACAAGGGTTGAACTCAAGGATGACACTCACAACAAGATCCTGGATAGAACATGGTAGAAGATATTAGAAAGGAGTTTGACAAGTTTAGATCTACTATAGAGGATATTCCACAGGAGGAGGGATCTAGATCCGCTACTACTATAGATGGAAGTGTTGGGAGTTGGTACCCTCACACACGCACGCAGGCACGCACGCACACACGTAGGCACACACACACACACACGCATCCTTGAGCTTAGTTTTCTGGCTTAGTCCTTGATGGAGACGTCTTGTTAACTGGAACATGAGGAGGGGATGACACATGCAATTTAGTGGATGGCGTAAGAAACAAGAGCAGTAACACAAACAAACACATGATAAACATCATTGGCTTTGCACTACAGTGGAAGGCCATGGATTAATCATTCCTAATTAACACAGATTACTTCAAAATCATTTATTTTGTCTCAATATGCTATCCCACTCTACCATCTCATGATACGAAAGAGACGAGCTTTTATAGATGCTCCAACATAAACCCCTAATATCTCGCACTCACACCCAACTTTAGAGAAAGCAGTATCATGCACAATAATATAAGAGGGTAGAGATTTGCAATTTCCCAGTCTAAAGTTTACATGTACATTATGAACATTATTTGTTTACGAACAAAGCATAAGAAAACTATCTTTTCAAAGGCCTCAGATTATTGTTAATATCATTTTGCTTGGTGTCTATAACTTGGGAATCTTAGGTCCTGTTGATTAGAATCCCTCTTATTAATGACTAATTATTTCTACATTTCATAGCATGACCCTATTATTGCACACGATCTTGCTCTATTTATCATTTTTTTTGACCATGAACGGCAGGAGCTTTGCCTTTGCATTATAGAAGAGGGAAAATGATCCAGTTAATAAGGAAAACCGGATCCAAAAACCATACAACGCACGGCTCTATTTAGCATTAAGATCCCGACAAAGAGATACTTCCTCGATATGGTCGAAATCCTAATACCTAGGGCCGGCATGGTCTCCAGACAAGCCGAATGAGGAAATAAGAGGAAGACAGGGTGAAAGAGTAGGGAGAAGCAAGAGACCAGCATGAATTTTCAAACTTAAGAGTAACCGTTGATTAGTTTTCTGCGCTTTAACTAACGGTCATCATTTTTTGAAAACACAATTTCACGATGCAATAATTTAAGGATCACTCTTTAGAAAGTCTTTATCGTAGCTTGGACGAGGTATCATCTTGCTCTGTCTAATAATGCAAAAGAGATGATCTTCACATGACTAGGAATACCTAGCTCTGATACATACTCCAAACACGCCGAAAGAGGAAACAAGGGAAATTGCGTGGGAAAAAGAAGAGGAGGGAAGCGCGGTACCACATGGCATGTGTTGGCAGTGTTTTTTCAAACTCAAGAGTAACCGTCGATTTGATTCGCGCGCTTATCAACGGTCATCCTTTTATTTTAAAATTTAAAAGTACAAATTTCTTGTGAGCATAGGTTAACCATCATCTTTTCAACAAGGTTCATCATACAACACGATCCTTTTGTGGACACCTCCAGCCTACACAACACAGACACCGTGGAAGTTGCAAATACAACCTTGCAAGCCACATGAATTCGTATGGGAGTTTGTTTGATCTTTGCCAACAACAAGAAAAAAAAAGGACTCCTGGCTGAAGTCAGGCCGCGCCTGGACTCTGTCCTCAGTAGTAGCCGAGAAGTACAAGTAGCGGCCATCGCCCTGAACGAGATCCAAAAACCCAACAAAGCGCAGAACAGAAGATACAGAACGGGAACAACGCGGCGAGGGAGACTGACGCAAGATCCATCTCGCCCACCGCAGCCGATCGCGCCCGCGCTCGGATCGATCCTGCTTCTTCTTCTTCTCGTCCACCGCCCTGCCCTGCCGCCGCGCGGAAGGGAGAGGCGGAGAAGAGAGAGACGGCGGAGGGGAGCTTCTTCCCGGATCCGCGCCTGAGTTGTAAGTGCTCCGAGATCTTTTTCTTGTTTTTGTTTTCAAATCTCCGCGAGGTCTCGTTTTCGTGATGGGTTTCGTTCTTTCTTGGTGGATTGTTTGGCTGATCTGTGATCCGGGGGAGACGGGGGCTGACCAGTGGGTGTTGTTTTGGTTTCTCGCGTGCAGGATCGGGGCGTGATCCGCGGTTTTGCGGCAATGACGGCCGAGGGGACGGCGTGCAACGGCGCCGGCGAGGCGCCGACGGCGGAATTGGCAGCGGCCAAGGTGGTCGCCCCGGCGGGGGAGAGGCCCGCGGAGGAGCGCGAGGGGGTGGGCGGCCCCTTCGTTATCGTGAACGGCGACTCTGACGGCCTCTCCGACAGGAGCTCCGACAAGGCGGATTCCCGCTCGGACGAGGAGGATCTGCCGCCGACCAATGGAAGCTCGGATGCGGGCGCGGGCGGAGATCATGGGACCGTCGGTGGGGAATTGGGCGATTCGGACGCTACCGACGGGCTTCCATCTTCCAACGGGCACGGTGGTCCTCCCGCTGTGGAGTCTGAGGATGGTGTGGGCGAAGGCAAAGCGGAGGGAAGTGACAATTCGGAACATGGACCGGGGGAGCAGGGGACTGCCGGGGGAGAGCTGGGCGGCGAGGATGCTCCGGCAGAAGTTGGGATTGACCATGCCGACTCGGGTGCTGATCCTGCCGCACCTGCTTTGGATTCTTCTTTAGTTAATGGCAAGGAGAGCGAAAAGGAAACAAGTGCTGCTGCTGCTGCTGATGTTGCTGCTCCTGGAGAACAACAGGATGGAGCGAGTGCTGCTCTGGAGTCCAGTATTCCGGATGATGCCCCCACACAGGCTGAGTCTGATCCCATCGTCTTGGAGTCTGAGGGTAGTGGCGAGCAAAGCAAAGTAGAAGAGATTGCTGCTGAAATCATGGAGCTGGGTGCAGATGGATCAGGTGTTTCTGAGGTGAATGGACAACATGATGCTGACATGAGTGTTGATTCATGTGTAACTGCTACTGAGCCTGTGGTTCATGTCGATGAGAGCAAACATCAACAATCAACCATCACAGAATTGGTTGAGCAGGATGGGAGCAACGGGCATGCCCATGTTGAGCCGATTGCTGATTCTTGCACTTCTGCTCCTGAGTTTGACACTGACGGGGACAAAGGGGAACAAACAGCACTCAAGACTGAGCATGAAGTATCGGATGCAAGTGATTATGGAGCATGTAAGGGACCTACAGAAGAGGAAGTTGCTGCAAACGAGCTTGGCTGTGCTGAGGATACTGCTGATACTTCCGCAGAGCTTGAGCCTGCGGTTGATGAGGGTACCAGTGAATTCGCCTCTGGTGCTGTTGAAACGGAAGACCTTGTAGGAAAGGATAGTGAGGGGGATTTGTGCAATGATGGCCATACGGCTGTTGCTGTCTCATCTGAAGAGGAAGCAAAACCTCCTGCCAAGGAGGAAATAAATGAACCCACTCCTGCTGATGCTGGGGTGTGTGTAATTACTGGCATTACAAGTGAACAAATAGTGCAGGATGATGAATTGGTCAAGAATGATGTCTCTTCTGGCATACTTCATTCAGAGCAATCTGAGCCAGATCAAGTTGTTGAACCTACGGGGGATCAAGATGTCCAATTAGAAGTTGCTGCAGGTGATGGAAACACGCCAGTTTCTGATGTGAAGGCTGTCACAGTGGAGTTGAACACATCAGATAGCGTTCAAACACAAGATCTCAGGTCTGCATTTGAAGACAGGAGTACACCTCTGCACGAGAATTTGTCCAGCGAAGTCGAGGAGTTAAACGAACAAGCCTTCATTGAGGATGCACATTTAGCTCTGAATGACTATTCTTCTGTACAGACTGGAAAGCAGGGGCAGTTAGAATTACCTGGTGCTGGTGTAGCTGACAAAAGTGACAATGTTGTGGTAGAAGCAGAACCAGTGAAAGAGGCTGAAACGGAGGTTGTTGATGTTGTTCCGTCGGATGTGCCTGCAGCTTCCACTGTTCATAATGAGCCAAGATCCATCGATTTCATCAATAATGACAAAATAAATTACCAAAACCTGGATACCGAGTTGGAATGTTCTGACCATGTGGAAGAAAGGGAATGTAGTTCTCAGGAAATATCTAGAACCACTGTCGATCAAGTTATATCTGGTGTATCTGGGGAACATGGAACTGTTGTGACTGATGACGCTGAACTCAGATATAAAACAGGCGATGCATCTCTTGAAATATCTAGTGAAGCTGCTGTTGATCAAGGTGAACATGTTGCATTGGGGCATAGAAAAGCTGTTGTTGTAGGCGACATTAAGCTCTCTTCTGCTACAGGAAGTAAATCTGTCGTGGTTTCTGAAGCTAGTGAAGACCAGACAGAGATTTTTGATGCATCAACTACATGTGAAGAGCTAGTTTCTCCGACGATTGAAGGTCCTCACCTTTCAGATGTAACATTGGAACCTGAAGTTAAGTCTCCTTGCATGGCCCGGGAGATGGGCATGTCAGATGTGACATGCAAAGATGCTGAAAATATAAATGCATGCAATATATCTTCTCAAGAGGTTGAAACCAAATGTTTGGAAGGTATGCAATCATTTTTCTCTGGCACTCTTTTTTGGTTCTTTAATTTTACTGTTGATTATAGTTGTTTGTAGAAGTATAAATGCTTACCCTAGTTATTGTGTAACAGTATTGGAACCTTCATCTGTCGACGTGGTAGTTCCAGTGGAGCTCAAGGACAATGACAAAAATGCACAGAAAGGGAAGGAGAAAACTGTGCCAAATGTGTTCCACATAGTAAAGGTTCCAAGACTTGCTGGTGATGACGTCTGGGCAAGGGTACAGGAGGCACAAGGTCATCTGGATCGCCTGACTCAAGAAAGAGATGCACTTAATGTTCGCCGGAAAAAGCAAAAGGTAACAGGCCTCCGAATGTTCAGTCCCCTTTTACTTCCTTAGCTTGTTTCTGACTTTTGGATCAACATATTGCAGGCTGTTATTGATGGGTATCGGGAGAAATTATCTGCAGCACGGAAAGAAGAGAGTGCAGCGAGAGCTGCTTTTGTTGAAAAGAAGAATGGTCTAGATAGTGCATGGTCAGTGATTGGGAAGTTGAATCAAGC
Source organism: Dactylis glomerata (assembly GCA_007115705.1). Lineage (NCBI taxonomy): Eukaryota > Viridiplantae > Streptophyta > Magnoliopsida > Poales > Poaceae > Dactylis > Dactylis glomerata. The sequence continues at coordinate 390,573 of QXEO01000941.1, read as the reverse complement.
AAATTCGATTGAAGAAATTGATGAGTTGGTAAGAATTCTGCGCGGGTGTATCGACTTTATTTCCCTTCTTGTGTTATGTTCTGGTTTTCAATCTGGCATCTTATCTACAAATTATCTTGATGATTTAGATTGCGAGGAAAGAGAAGACTATGGAACATGAGACCATTTCCTTGAAACAAGAGAAGCTTTTCATTAAAGAGATTAATGATCTAAAAGCCCAAAGAAAGCAAGTGTGCTCCAATCTGGGATCAAAGGCTGAAATCAGTGAAGCATTCCACCAAAAGGATCACATTCACGAGCAACATAAGGTCTTAAAGCAGCACCTTGTTTTCTTCAGTCTGAATTTCATCAATTTTCGTACTGACACCTATGTTCCCTTTTCTAGACTTTGAAGAAGGAAGCAGATTTACTTTCAAAAAATCTGAAGTCCCTTGAGGAGAACAGCAGAAAGATTCAAATTTCGTTTGAAGATGAAAAAACAGTTCTGAAAAAATTAGATATTGAGTTGCGTGCTGCCAATGAAATGCGTCAACAGGCCTATGCCAATTGGCGTGAGCTGAGAGCGGTACCAAATGAGAAGGTAAGAAGTTTCTTGTATTTACGGGAGGTTTGTAGTGTAAGAATTCTAGGCTAAATAAACAAAGCTGATGAGTCATCAGTTACTGTTTCCAAAGTTTTGCACCATCCACAAAACTGAGGCATATTGCCTGCTTAAATATTGAGAAAGCCCAACTACACTAAAAAACCTGGGTGAGAACCCTATGTGGAGTTAGTTCAAACATGTGTGATTATACCAATTGATAGTTTGACTTCATGTAGCAGTAAGATGACTCTTTATTTTGTGTCATCAGTTTAAATCGAGTGCCTCTTGCCCTGCCATGCCTCTTTATGCACCTGTACCGTTGATGCCTGGATTCTTTGTAATATGCTAGTCCCTCTGACCCATATTACTTGTCGCTGATTTAGTACAGAGTTGTGCTAAATTAGTGACAAGTAATATGGGTCAGAGGGAGTACTATATTTTCTGTCTCCCTTAGTGATGGAGGCAGGGAAGATAAGTTTCCCTTATTAGGAAAAAATACCACTGTGCTAGTGACCATCAATGCAGAGGCTATTTTGTAGTATTTGTGTAAAAAGAACTTACAGTCCTCTCTTTTTTGGCATGACAGAACAAATACTTCAGAATGTACATGCAAGACCGCGATAATGCTTACAAGTACCACAATGATCGTAACATGGCTGGACTTGAGTCCTATTGTAACGAACAGGTAAACCACACAACCCCTCTCCAATATTTTCTTGGCCATGCATTTTGTAGGATCAATATTTGTCCCTGGTTTTGATGTCTTATACTACCTCTGTTCCAATTATAATCAGCGCCATCTGCATGCAATTTTGTACTGGCTCACCGCTTCCTCCGCGTTAATTAAAACGGGACGGAGGGATTAGTTGCTTAAGGTGGTAAACATCCATGTACCATTGAGCCAATTAGCCAACATCATAGATACATGCATCCAACATTGCATTTTGTTATCTCTTTACAAATCATGTTCTGCAGTGCTAAGTGCTATAACTTAAGTGATTATTTACTATTTTGAATCTACTAGGGTCTTTGGATGGGAAGTTCCTACAACTAAGTGCCAAAATGCTAACTCATAATATTCATAGTAATACCTCTGATGACTGATCAATACTAGCATCATGATGATTCATTTATTATGCTCTTTAAATTGTCATTGAACTACAACTGTTGTTTTTTTATCCTCCCGTAGTATGATGCTCTTTTCTTTGATCAGTAATTTTTGAACGTACTTCTGCTTTCAGGTAAAGAACTTTATGGAGATGTGGAGCAAAGATGATTTCCGCAGGCTGTATGTTGAAGCAAACAAGATCAGCACTCTGAAGAGACTTGGGACCCATGATGGAAGATCTCTTGGCCTTGGTGAGGATCCTCCAGTCATTCCCAGGAACAATTTCAACAGAAGACCGAACATCCCATCTCAACTCACTGCTTCAAGCCCAAACATGCCCATTACAACTTCAGAAGCAGCACCCGAAAAGTCTGCTGCAGTTGTTGTTCCTGTAGAAGAGGATTCCTTTCCTGTTTTACCATCAACCCAGATCCATAAGCAGGCCAAATCAAAGACAGCTGGTAGTTCATCCCAGAAAGAAATAACTACAGCTCCAGCATCAGAAGTGGAAGATGTAAAACATATTGAAAAGGAAAAGGCCCGTTCTCCAAAGGAGGATTTGGAGGCGGAGGAGAAGGATAAGGAACTAAGAGAGCAGAAGGCTGCAGCTGATAAGGAAAAAGTCAGGTTGGAGCAGAAGGCCAAAGCTAAGGAGGCTGAGGAGAGGAAGAAAAAGCAAATACAAAAGACCCAGGAAAGAGCTGAGTTCAGAGCACTGAAGGAAGCTGAGGAGAAGGAACTGGTATGTTTCCACAATTTTGTGCTTTCATGTTAAGAGCTCAATCTTTCTTGATAGACCATACTGCCAACACAACAAATGATTAATTCTACATCCTATTATCAAACATGTGCAGAAGAGACTATTGAAGCTTCAAAAGATGGGCAAAATGCCAGCAGACTTGACAAGGGGTAACGACGAGGGCAACCCTGCAGTTATAGCTAAGGCGGACACTGAAAGTAATTCATCCAAAAGGGATACCGAGGTTCCTCAACCAGCAGCCCCAAGGAGGATTTCTAGAGCGAGGCAGTTAAAAGCGTTAGATCCCATTCCCGATCCCCTGCGTAACAGGGGCAAAAAGAGAATGAAACAATATGTTTTCATTGGAGTTGCGGTCGCCTTAGCGGTTGTTGCGTTGATCCTTGCAGGCAGATCCTTAAACCTCCCTGGTTTAAGCTTTCTTCGGTTCTGAATTAGTTAGTACTACTCCCTATGGATGGTGAGGCGTTCTGCTCACTCATCCACAACCGCAGGGAGGTGGAGGTGGCTTCTGATAGAAAATCCTGGACAGTTGTTTTGCGGGAAACGTGGTTGCTCTACCTAGACATGGCTTATTTTTTCTGTTTGAACCTTGGACTGTACTTATTTTACTTTATAGATTGTGTTGGGAGTGCATTGTGGTAGACTTATTGGATGGTGGCGACATATTCGTTAAAGTGAACATAATAATATTATAGAATTATTTTGGACATATATATCTGGCGTGGTGGTGATATGTTATTTTACCTTTGCATGTTATATTATTGCATTATATGTTCAGTTGGAGGATTGTTGCTGGCCCAACAGACCACAACATGGTCTCATTCACATTTCGCCGGAACCACCTGCTTATTGGTAGCCGAAGAAGCCATCATGGAGATCTCCAGATTGGAGACAAAGTCGGCTACAGTTTTGTATAAGTATGAGGTAGACTCCCAAAGGTTCTTTCATAGCTGATGCTGCTTGTACATGTATCAGCTACAGGTTTAAGCATCAGGTACAACTTATCCAGGATGAACTCCATCACTGGCCATAGCCGCACACACATCGTATGTTACTGCATCTTCACCTGAAACTTCTGCCTCTGCTCCTGCCAATGTTCTCCACGAAGGCCTCCCCGATCCCCTCGCCAATGCCCTCAATGAGGCCTCCGATGACCCCAAAGAGGGCGTTGATGGTGACCTTGGCCACGGCCACGAGCGGGTTGCTCCTCTCCGGTGGCACCACGCCGTGCTCGTAGAGCCCGTTCACCATGTCCTTGGCGCACTTGGCGTGGAGGTAGTACCCGCACGGCATGCACTGGTAGACGCGCCCCGACCGCCGCCTCCAGCACACCTGGCACACGAAGCTCGTGGCCACGCCGGCACCGGTGGCCGCTGAGTCCGGCGCGAGCAGCAGCGGGTGGCCGTGCGCCGGGAACTCCATCCGCCGCGTCATGGCCGCGCAGCACGGGTGCACGTCGAAGCTGCAGCACGCGCACCGGAACGAGAAACCCTTGACGGCCTTGCCGCAGACGTCGCACTTGCACCGGAGAAACCCACCTGGTGGTCACAATGCAAGAATGACACATGGACGAAAGCTGTGGTACGCGTCTACCGTAGTTGCCACTACGACACATCGTACCTGGTTTCTCGAAGAAGAGGAGGTGCTGGTGCTTGGGGTGGAAGGGGTGGTCGTGGAGGGACGGAGGAGCTAGCGCGCAGAAGTCGTGCAGCTGGAAGCCGCAGATCTGGCACATGAACCGCTTGCCGGCGCCGTACTCCTTGCAGCCCATGCACATGAACAGGTACGGGAAGTCGAACGGCGCCAGCCGGTGCTCCGGGTGGCTGAAATGCACAATCTCGCCGTCGCCCTCGCCGCCACCGTCTTCCGCCTCGTTCTGCTGGCTCGTCTCAGGAAGATCGGCGTCCTCCGAGAGCGGCAGCTTGCCGCTGAGGTTCCTCGGTTTCATGGACGCGCATCTGCCGCTCATGTCGCTCGACCTGCCTGTTGGGTTTGGCACGTTCGAGCTTCAGCATTCTGGATGCGTGTTTAACAGACCTTATAAGGAAGGGCAGAAACCTTGAGCAGGAAGGCCTCTCAATGCCGTTACTGTGTCAATAAAACTATTGGTTAATTCGATTTGATCCATCCACAGCTAGCATTGCAGCAGCTGCAGCAGCAGCCTTGTTACACCCAGTGGTAAAGCCAAGTTCCGATGCTTGTGTGAGGGACAAGTCTTATCGCCTGTGACTGACTGAGGAAGTTACAGCATCAAGAAATCTCGACCTGCTTTTTGCAGCATCCAGTTCCTGATGCATGGGTTCAGGATGGGTACAAAGCTATGTAAGATCAGAAACTACCGCTCCGGGTGAAGAAATCTTTGTGTCTGACTCTGATGACCCCGACATGAACGTCTAGCTCATGTCCTCATTCTGTTATCACGCAGCTAAATTCACTTCGAAGTAAAGGAGGTGAAATATTGGTTGATGTATGGCTCAACACTGAATGTTTTGTTTCACCAAGGCACCATCGGTATTAACAAGGACTCTCGGTAACAAAAGATCCGGTTTTACCGGTCTCGACGAACGGTTCAGCTGGCCTCCAGATAAGATCGAACGGACTGAAACGGCTCGCGGTAAAAACGCTCTCAGCATGCTGGGTCATCACCACGCTTAAAGCTTAGAATAATGTGCAAGAAGATTTATATTCATTTTTAATTAGAAAAACGGGGTCACTTTGGTCCCTACAAAACAAGACAATTCCAGATTCGGTTCCTTTATAATACCAAACATCTTAGGTCCTAAACTAGTACCTTTTTTTTTGACCTGCTAAACTAATCTTTGAAAATAAAAAATTGGTCCGCCCTCGGCCAAAACAGTATGATCGACTATGTGGCGGTGGTTTTGCACACGTGGCAAACTACTCAGCAAAGATATCAGAAATAAGGAAAAGTAAATTTTGATGGAAAGCTGAATACAAATCATATCTTTCTAAAAGAACCATATCTGAAAAGGTAATATCCGAGGAGATTCAGAAAGGTGGAAATTATGGAATTCTAAGGAGGATAATGAGAAAATCAACAAGCATTCTTATATAAGTAAAGTGGTTCAAGAAAACTTATGTACATTACTGGAACGTCAACAGGTTTTTCATTATTTTTGAAAATATTAGTGAGTTTTCCCAATTTTCCAATTTTCATGGTGTACTTTGAGTATTCCTCTTAAAATTTCCTTTTCCCCCATTCCATAGCTCCAAGTTTTTGACCATATTTATTTATTTCAATTCTTTAGGTTGATTTTTTATTATTTAGCTTACCTATAGGAACATAGTCATATCGTGAGTCAAATACCATTTTGAATGAAGGAGAACCAAACCTGTCATGTTAAAAAATTAGGATCCAATATACCTAATTTTGAAGTTTAGAGACCAAGTCGGCAGGGAGATGCTACACACCTCCTAGAAGGTTCTGCGACTATGTTAAATAAGATACATATGAAGGAGGAAAAATAATGCGGGGAAAAGAAACAAATTCAAATAAATAAATATCTGATGAAAGTGAAAATAGCATAAAAAGTTAACCCTCAGTCATAATAAAGATTGAGAAAGGAATTTGAAAAAAATGAATATCTAAGAAATTAGTTTAGAAAATATGGGAATTAGTAAAATCAATGTCACTTTAGGAAGTGCAATGAAAAGTATAGAAATCACTAATATGAACATTAGTCAAAATCAATATATATCTTTCATTATTCCTAGATAGCTTGTGAGTTCTATTGAATTTCATATTTCTTTAGAAAGCTTGTACTTTTTATTTTCATATCTGGTCCATGATTTTTATACCTTCTCCTAGAAATACATATATTTTCAACTCCCAGGGAATTAGTAATAATATTTTAGATTTAACGAACTACACTTTCTTTCATATTTACTATCCCCACCTCATTATGCTGTTGTTTTGAGATGATTGGTCTCCCGTTTATATGTAATCATGGTCATCTCGAGTCATACCAATTGGAGTAAAGCTAGAAGCAAATACATCCGGTTTCAGATATTTAGAGTCCAAAATACTTGATAGTGGAAGTTAGGGCAGCCACAACTTTTTCCAAAGAGGGGTGCCAAAACAAATTGGACTTTTGGCACCGGTTTCCTCCTCTATTGTGGACGTAGTGTCTTGCTTGTCAAATTGGTAGAAATAATACACTATTCAGTCTCTCATCTGCATGAGGAGATTTGTGAGGCTTTGAGGAAGAGAGAGAGAGATAAATTTATGTTTAATTATGGGAATGTTGCACCTATTTTGTTGGGGATTTGGCAATGGCTACATTAGCAAACTAGTAAATTTGGCACCGATGCCAATTGTTGAGTATAAGACATATTTGGCTTATGTCACCATGTGGATTCTCTTAGAGTCCAAGTCTAGTGGGGAAGTGCTACTTCATTGTGGGATGTTTTGAAATGTGTTAAAATGCGGAGTAAGGAGAAGAGCTGGAGGAAGTCCGACTTCTAAAGGAATGGATGTTCATGCCGGCAATCATAGAGACATCGAGTCAAACTGTTCTACCGTGGTGGTGGGCCTCCATTTGAAGGAAGATCACTCGTCCAAGCTAGGTCCCTTCTATTGGGAATGATGGCCAATTTGAGCTCATCTTTGACCTTTTGGGTGTTAACGATTTTGAGGGAGTGCAATAAAATGACTCATGACTTTGTTAGTTTATCTCAAGGGAACATCCCCTGGGCTATGTGGCGACTTGCAACCCCTTCCTGAATTTTCGAGCTTTTTTAGATAACCTAGGTGTTTGAGCTATTAAGACACTTTGATACAAAGGAATTTTGTAGTAGTTTGGGAGCATTCGTAAATTTATTACTTGTCTGATTTGTAGGTTCTCAAATAGCATGATTGTTTTGTAGTCTACTTTGCATGCATGTTCAATCCAAAAAAAATTGGTGTCTAACTTATTTATTTCTATGGCAACTATGTCATGTACTTAAACTTCTATGTTTTTTGTGTGTGTTTCTACTATGGTACTACCATAAAACTTTTGATGATACATTCCCGTTTTATTAATATTAGTAGTTTCCAATATAACATGACATTCTTATTCTTTGTTTTTGAAACTTTGTGAACCCAAAAGGCTCTTAATAAAATCCGTAAGCACATTATCATTAGGTAAATGAAGCATGCTCAATTTGAAAACAAGCATCTTACATGTACTATTACCGTCCCCTCTTACTCTTGGACATCATAATAGATAACCTTCTCCAGGAAACGATATTGTTCACCCGACTCATCTATGGTTTGGGCTAGGGTGTTTGTAAGGGCATTTTGCCCTTATATTTATTTTGGTGATGATGACAATTATGGGACTAATATAATCTCCAAGTTTCATTCTCAGATTTAGTCCCTTGTGTTGATAATGGTGATAGTAAGGAGACCCCCCAATTCAAAAAGAAGAAAAGAGACAACATACTCCTTTTTCGTTTATTGTTTGAGTAATGGGTATGCCGCACTATTAAGAGGGGCTCTTGATGAACTTGTTGAGGCAGGTCTTTTTCCTATAAAATTCCCACCTCAATTCTAAGCCCAAATGCTCAAAATCCACTTTGCACATGTCTGTTTACCGCAGTCGGAGCAGGGGCCGGAGCAGCTCCGGGCTGTACTCCGGGCAGAGCAGTGAAGCTGCCAGGCTTCCAGCTTTTCTCCGGAGTACCACACAGAGCTGTTCCGGGCCAGGCCGGAGCAGCAGCCGGAGCAACTCCGGACCGTACTCCGGGCGGAGCAGTGAAGCTGGCATGCTTTCACTCTGCTCGAGAGCACCTGCCAGAACTGCTCCGGGCCAGGCCGAAGCAGCGGCCGGAGCCACTCTGAAGTGACAAAAGTCTGCTGGAACGGTCACATTTCGGGGGCCTTTATAAGCTGCCCCCTTCTTCTCCAAGTGGTACCTAAGCACGAAAAAGAGCTCTTGTTCCTCACTTTCTCTCTTCTCCATTGTTGAGCTCCATATTTCCTTGAGATCTCTCATTCCCCCCAACCAAACCCTAATTCCTTTGGGGAATCGAGAGAGGAGGTCTTGATCTACATTTCCACCAAGCCAAAAGTGATTCCTCCTCAAGTTCATCAAGTTGCTTGTTACTCTTGGGTTTATTGGGAAACTCTAGGCATGCTAGGTCGCCCGAAAGCTTCCGGGTTGTGGATTTGCTTCGGGAAAGTTTGTGAAGGTTTGGAGACCACCTCAAGGTCTACCACAAGTGATTGAGATCTTTCTCGGTGGAGGAGGCTCAAGGAGAAGAAGGTGAGCCTCCGCGGCGTTTGGGGGTCCTCGGTTGTAACCCACACCTCTCCAACGGTGATTAGCTCCCCCCCCAAGGAAGTGAACATCGGGATACATCTTCGTCTCCGCGTGCCTCGGTTATTCCTAATCGAGTTCTCTTACTTGTGCTTTACCTTTGTGATAGTCTTCGTGCTTGAAGTATTTCCTTGTATCTTGTTAGAATGGTTTCACTTAGTTGTTAGGCTCATCTTTGTTATCCGCATAGCCTAAAACTTGTGAAAAGAATAAGTAAAATTTGTAGAAACCTATTCACTCCCCTCTAGGTTACCATCTCTATCCTTTCAGTGTTACTTCTACTTTTGGCTAGCTTCTCTCTTCAAAAGTCTCTCTATCTCTCTTGTTCTTCTTTCATTATATCTTGTCCAAGAGCAATAGTGTCATGAGGTTTGGTCAAGTTCCACTACATCTCTCCCATCGCCTCTACTCTTTTGTTGCTCCTCCTTCACCATGAAACATCTCCACCATCGCTTCTTCTCACTTTCCCCAATTGGAAACCTTGGAGCTTGCTGCCATCAGAACCTCACAATGTGGTTGGAAGTAGAGCCAACAAGAGTTCTCCATACCGTCGGGCTTGATGAAGATGGTGCCCTGCGATGTTGGGCTCTCGTAAGCTGGATTTTTTTTTGCTAGCGAGGGCGCGATCGAAATGTAAATGGTGAAAGCTAGTGATTTTAATAATGGATATGTTCTTTCAACATGCCACAAGGTCATTTTAGGTTTTGTTGCACACAAATAGGAGACATATTGCGATGTCCCTATCATCTTCCTACTGTGAGGTTGTTTTCACGTTGTTCCTATCTTGCATATGGCGCTGAGTATTTTCTAATGGTTTACTGCGACCGATGGAGATCTGTTTGGCACATATACTTTGTAATGAATTTTCACGTATTGCAAATGTTGCAACAAATTTTGTTAGATGGAGGTTTGAAAAGCTGCAACATCTATGTACGTGTTTGCAGACCGTGAGAACAAATGTATATCGAGGGAGGGCGTCACATCCGTAGAATGTATGCCAGCACCGGCGTCCCTATCGATCGGCAAGGCCGGCCTGCCGCGCCATGCCGCGCACGGTTCATTCATTCGATCGGTTCTCGGCGTGGAACAGTGGAGGAAGATCGAGGAGGGGATGAGGACTGGGTCCCACGTTATCCCAGTTCGAGGACGTGACCACGCCACGTCAGACACCACACCTGACACTCCTCGACACGATACGAGGCCACGAGCAGCCGCAGCCGCAGCCGGCGAGCTCAGGGATCCCAGGAGTTGGAGCAGCAGAGCAGCTAGGCTGGGCTAGAACGGATCGATCGGCATGGAGGCCAAGGCCGCCGCCGTCTCCCTCTCGGCACCGCTCTCCCGGTGCCACATCAGCAGCGGTAACAACTTGCTCGTGTGCTCTGCGCGGAGGTCGCACAAGTGCAGGTACTACCATGCCGCTCCTCTCAGGTCACACACTCGCTCCTCCTCTGCTCGCTCCTTCCCTGCCGGTCGCGTCTATGCGTCTGCGGCCGCGACGACGCCGGCGAAAGAGCAGGACCTCGTCTTCGTCGCCGGCGCCACCGGGAAGGTCGGCTCCCGGACCGTAAGGTACTCTACCCACTGCTCACTGCTCTGTTCTGCGCTTGCGACCGACCGACAGTTAGCAATTCCACCTGTTGCTGCATTGGGAATTAACGCGGGAAATGCGACGCGCGTGCACGCAGGGAGCTCATCAAGCTCGGCTTCCGCGTCCGCGCCGCCGTCCGGAGCAAGCAGAGGGCGTCGCCCCTCGTGCAGAGCGTGGAACGGCTCGAGCTAGGAGAAGGGAGCACCGGGAGTCTGGAGCTGGTGGAGTGCGACCTGGAGAAGCAGGGCGACGCGGGCGTCACGGCGGCCATCGGCGGCGCGTCGCTCGTAGTGTGCTCCATCGGCGCCAGCGAGAAGGAGATCCTCGACGTGACGGGTCCCTACCGCATCGACTACGTGGCCACCGCCAACCTCGTGCGCGCCGCGGCCAGCGCCGGAGTCGAGCACTTCGTCCTCGTCACCTCCCTCGGCACCACCAGGGTCGGCTTCCCCGCCGCCCTCCTCAAGTAAGCGCCAGCTGACTGATCGATACCTACAGTTGATTGGCGGCCAACAATTAACTCAGATGCCATGTCATGATCGCAAACCAGCTTGTTCTGGGGCGTTCTGTACTGGAAGAAGCTGGCGGAGGAGGCACTGGTGGCGAGCGGCGTGCCGTACACGATCGTGCGGCCTGGAGGGATGGAGAGGCCGACGGACGCGTACAAGGAGACGCACAACCTCGTGGTGGCGCCGCGGGACACCTACGTCGGCGGGCTGGTCTCCAACCTGCAGATCGCGGAGCTGATCGCGTGCGTGGCCAAGAACAGGAGAGCGGCGTACTGCAAGGTGGTTGAGGTGGTGGCCGAGACCACCGCGCCTCTGCTGCCCACGGAGGACCTCCTCGCCAGGGTGCCCTCCGACCCCGGCAGGTCTCCGCCTCCTCCACCCCCCGCTCCGGCGGCTCCGGTCACCACTACCGAGGCTGTGAAGGAGTCGCCTCCAGCACCAGCAACAGAGGCACCAGCGCCACCAGCAGCACCGAGAGCAGAGCGGCCGCTCTCACCTTACACGGCGTAAGTAAATCGACTGACCTGTCTGTATATCGTAGATCAACCGAACTGATGTATTGGGTGATCATTTCCTGATGCATTTTGTTACGTTTCAGGTACGAGGGATTAAAGCCACCGTCCTCCCCAACACCCAGCTTCAGCACCGGCGCCACCAGCAAGGCCAAGGAGTCGCCTCCTGCACCAGCAGCAGCAGCAGCAGCAGCACCACCACCACCAGCTGCTCCTGCTCCTGCTGCTCCGGCAACAGCAAAGCAACGGCCGCTCTCACCCTACGCGGCGTAAGTGCAAAACCAACTGATGGCACATCCTTGGCATCTGAGTTTACACTTGGCCTCTGATGGATGCAATCCTGAATTTCTGATGGCGTTGCAGGTACGAGGGGTTGAAGCCGCCGTCTTCTCCAACGCCCAGCTTTAGCAGCGGCAAGGCGAAGGGTGACGCTTCTCCTTCTCCACCACCCTCAGCCGCCTCTCCGGATGCAGCAGCTAGCACCACCGCCGAGGCTGCAGATACCCCGCCGACGTTGGGTTCCAGCGACAACGGTGCTCCAACAACTGCTGCTCCAGCGCGCCCACTTTCACCATACGCCAGGTACCTATACTAATTTTTCGTGCTCAGCTCATAGCTATGGCGTTTAAATTCACATGTGTTAATTCATTCATCCGTGTCTTAAGTCTTAACTAATTTGAAGGTATGAAGACCTCAAACCGCCAACCACGCCGACTCCATCCGCGCCCAAAGTATAAGCCCACCGGCGGCTAATTAGATTTCACCTTCTTTTCCCCTTTCCTGCCCGATCCGTGGCTTGATCTATCCGTATGCGAGCTCATGACAACATGTGTACGCTTATTCCATGGAGAAATACAAGGTACACGTTCGAATGCATGATGTATACATGTGGCAGGTCATCATGGCTTTCCTCTAACCTATACTCTGGAGCGGCGGCCTGGATGTGTTGTTGTTTCGGTTCTCTCTTTTTTTCTTTTTAAAATAGGGTTTTACTCGAGCCTCTGCATTAAAATGTTGCATATAACTTTTCTTTATCAAACTTATCTCAGTAGTTCAAAATACTTATTAAAACTCAACGATTGGCCAAGGTGGAGACATGTATCAACCACCGGAAAATATCGAAAACGAAGTTTACTTTCTCATGAGGACACTGCCCTATTCTCACGCCGTTAACCGAACTGGTTGAATAAATCCCGTGCTACCGTCTTTTTTTCTTTGAAAATAGGCGCTTTTATTACTTAAACAAGCAATTAAATCCCGTGCTACCATCTTTAAGCGGTTGCATTCAGAATGGTATACATGTGGCAGGTCATCATGGCATCCTGCTGCTCCACTGGTTGGAGATAGGACCACATACGGATCCAATAATAGTCGTTGGTATAACCTGCAAAAAGGATCTCTAGGACAACATCCATCTCGCAAAAAGGTTTTGGATATATAATTACTTTTATGTTAACATGCAGTCCTAAGTAGAGTTACGTTTGCAGCCGTGGAAGGCATGGACCCCCCTCCCTTCCTCCTCTTTGGTGTGTTCAAGTGCTACGCTCTTCGCCTTCAATTTAAACTGATTACTATTATCTCAGATTTGTTTTTCTTTGAAAAGGTCTCTAAAATAATGGATTACATGAAAGGAAAATGCTGCCTATCAAAGTTTAATAGCAAGATAAATGAAATTGAATATAAATGCACAATAAAATTGGTAAATAATGACGAAGTCACACTAGTAGGAAAACCCTTATAGGTGGGATGCAATTCTGTGGCGCACTAGCCAGCAGTGCGCCACAAACCAGGTGCGCCACAGAAATATATCATTTCTGTGGCGCACCAAAAGACCACGCGCCACAGAAATATGGTGGGACCCACGCCCTATCAGCCCCAATCATTGGTTCCTCTATTTCTGTGGCGCATCAGGGCTAGTGCGCCACAGAATTAGAGCATTCTGTGGCGCACCAAGACCAGTGCGCCACAGAATTCGGGTAATTCTGTGGCGCACTGGCCATGGTGAGCATTCTGTGGCGCACCAAGACCAGTGCGCCACAGAATTAGGGTAATTCTGTGGCGCACTGGCCCTGGTGCGCCACAGAATTAGCTCGTCCCACCCCCCCCCCCCCCGTGGGTCGCCTTTTTAGTCTTTTAAAAAATAAAAGAAAATGATAAAAGGTTTGAAAAAAATTAAAAAAATCAGATTTAGTTATGTTATGTGATCTAGTAAGTAAGAAAAATAATAAAAATGAATTTTGATATTTTTTACAAAAAAACTTTATGTCTCGGTAAAACGGCCATAACTTTTGCATACGAAGTCGGATTAAAAAGTTTTTTATATGAAAAAGTATCTACACGAAAAGTTACATCCGAATTCAACGACCTATGGTCCTTTCGACAAATTTTAGAATCTCAAAATTCAAAAGAGAAAATAGACTTTTTCGCACTTTTATATTTTCAATTTTTTTTTTTTTAGATCAAAATTTATATTGGATTAAACTTTTGGATTAGTTATATACACACATATAGCACACATGCAGATATATACACACATATATACACATGCAGATATATACACACATATACACACACATATACACACATACACACACATATATGCACACATACACACACATATACACACATATACGCACACATACACATACATATACATACATATACGCACACATACACACACATACACACATATATGCACATATACGCATATATATACACATATACGCACATATACGCACATATACACACATATATATGCACACATGCATACATATACACACACATACACATATATACACACATATACGCACATATACATACACATATACGCACATATACGCGGACATACATACACATATACGCACATATACGCAGACATATACGCACATATACATACACATATACGCACATATACGCAGACATACATACACATATACACACATATATGCGGACATACACACACATATACGCACATATACACACATATACGCACATATACATATATATACACACATATATATGCACACATGCATACATATACACACACATACACACATGTACACACATATACGCACATATACACACACATAGACGCACATAGACGCACATATATGCGAACATACATACACATATACATACACATATACACACACATATACACACATATACATAATATATATACACATATATACACATACACACACATATACATACATATACGCACATACACACATAAACACACATAGGTCTTAAGAGGATTGATATGATAGTAATATCAATAAGAACTTGGGTAGGTTAGGGATAGCTCATGCACATAGAATGGAGAAGTTAAGCGTGCTCAGCCGGAGTAGTCTAAAGATGGGTGACCTAGCGGGAAGTCAAGAAATTCGGTGTGATTTGAATATGTTCCTCATGTGATAAAATCATAAAAAATTGAAATAAAATAGTTTTTGCACATTATTTCGATTTTTATGATTTTCAAAAAATAATAATATTTTTTTCGATTTTTAAATTTTTTTGATTTTTTTTGAATTTTCTGTGGCGCACCTATTTCTGTGGCGCACCTAGTACTCATGCGCCACAGAATTCCTTAATTCTATGGCGCATTATGGCTTGGTGCGCCACAGAATTCCTTATTTCTGTGGCGCATGTACTGGTGCGCCACAGAATGCTTATTTTTTTGGCGAAGATTCTGTGGAGCACCACCCATGCGCCACAGAATGCATATATGGGTGCGCCACAGAAGAGGTTTTCCCTACTAGTGTCACTACATTAAACTTCAAAATGCAGACATATGTGGATGGATCATCATCCCAAGATTAATCACATACCCGCCTCAAGTATGTAGGACAAAAAGAAAAGAATAAGACTTTTGAATTTGACTAACCTCAACATAATTATTCAACATTATGCTCGATACTATGGGTAAGTTAACAACCTATGTCATTATGATTCTTAGTTTAGATAAAAGAGCATTAGAAAAGCCCTAAATTATTTCCAGCTGCAACCTACATCATCATATTCTTAGTTGAAACAAAAGAACATTTAAATAGTCTTAATTAATTTCCAACTACTTCTCATCATCGTAAGATCTACATCATCAAAATCATCCAATTCATATTGGCAATACACCATGATTTTTTGCAAGCTCATGTACATGAGAATGTGACAAGAAACTCTTTATAGTGCTCAATAAAAAGGAACTTTGTCATAAAAAAATCGAAGAAGGTTAGAGACATTACATTTCTCTTTTGTCTCTATAAAGATGTTTTTCACATAGGGAATCAGAGAGTGACATGTAGTTGGTTAAAAGGTGTTGTTCACGTCAACGGTTCAATAGTGTGGGTCTCCTAGTATTGGTGTCTTTAACTTTATACACAATGGCATTTTTGCCTTTTCCATACCAACCTTACACATTTTTTAGCATCTTTCTGGCATATCTATTATTCATTTCTTTCTTTGTTTCATATTTTTTTTGCAAATCACCTAATCGGACGCTCTCTACTTATTCTCATTCTATCTAAATGGTAGTTACATCTCTCAAGTTCGTGGAGTGCTTTTCTATAACATGCTCCACCATGAGCTTGTGATCAACATAATACATGAAATAAAAATGTGAAGTTTTGCGTGACATGATGCGTGTGAGCACATACTTGAGAATAATCACATATGCAACACAAATACATGTGCTACCCAGTGCAAGTCCATGTGATTAGCTTGTTAATTATACACATATACACCTGGTTGTCCACATCCCCACTTACAATGTAATTAAATGCAATGTTTTCTCATCACCTGTTTGAGATGATTAAAGTTAAGTTTTGGAAACAATTCCTCATCGACTTCCTTTAAAAATAGTGTGAGCTTTCTATTAACTTTTTAGGATCAGAAAATAAAATTAAGAAAAAACAAGGACACACACTTAAATTACCAAGGCTACCAATCTATTTATTGAGATCCTAGGTGCACATGAGGGACCACAAAGTTTCAAGAGCACAATAAAAAATATGAAAACATAGATGTTTGAAATTAATTACACATGGTCGACAAGGGTATTTGTAAGGGTACTATGCCCCTATGTGTGGTTTTAGTAATTAGTGACATTCCCTATTTACAAATATTTCATTGAGTTTTATATGAAGGAATTGTTCATAGGAATTGCTTGAAGTCCATGTGTTGGTTTCAAGTGTTGATGCCATGAAAATAAGACATACCTTGAGTATTGGCATCAAGTTCTTGTGTAACCTTAATTGAAGCCATGCTCTAGCTTATATGTTAAGCCCCGGAGGATCAAGATCTTGAGTGTTTAATTAAGAGAGAAGAATTCAAGATATGGCTCTATGTCGAGGTCATGAGATGGACTCATGAGTTGGGCTATGGTTAACCAAGACATTGAGCATGCAATCAAGTGAATAATTCTTTATGTACCTCAAGATAGATTGATAGAGTATGAGTAGATACAAGGTTGACCAAGAAAAAGATCAAAGTTTGGATTCTAGATTGGTCAACACATGAAGCATAAGGAATGTGCCACATAGGATCAATCAATCGATCTTGTGGTATGATAAGATTTGTCAATTATTCTTTGTGAACTAACCCATTACATATATGTGTTTGTGTTGTCTATGTGGGTTAGGTATTGTGCCTTGGGTTTGCATAAATAATGATATTACACATAGCCCGTGATAGGGTGACATCAAGTGGTGATCGTTATCAAGGATGAGATGTGCAAGTTCAAGATAAGCATCTTGAGAAGATCATATACTTGAAGCTTGTCATCCATTTGGTTATAATGGACTTTTGAAGACAGTGCATTAATGAAGCTATCCCATAATGGGTTATGGGGGAGCAAATTATATGTATTCACGAAGCAAGAATGATCAAGTGAGGCATTCCGGCTTGCAGGAAGCATGAAGCATCGGCATCAATATTAAGCGGGATGTGCAAGGCAAAGGTATGTCCTTGCTAGGTTTTCCTTTTACCGGTCTCAAGGTGTTTGTTGGGACACCGAGTTATAGGATAGATAGCCACACTATCAAGAGGGGCTTTCGGTCGGTTGATCACATTGTCTTAGGGAGCTCAATCCTTTGCATACTTTGCATCTCCCTATTTGGTTGCTTCTTGTTTTTTCTCCATATGAGGTTATTTTTCTTGTTACTAGCTTTCCAACAATTCTAAGTTCATCGTAAACATAATTCGTATGCATCTTCTATTGCCTTTTTTGAGTTGGAAGGTGACAAGGGTATGAATAGCGATGCCCATTATCTTAGTACCCCTGGGATCCGTTCGGGTAAAGGCCCATGAAAGCTAGGCCCAAGTGTAGTCGTAGTCGAAATATGAAATTCCATTGTAACCCGTATTGTAATTTGTATCGAACCCGATTGGTTCCTCGAGACCTGGCCACCTATAAATAGGGGCCAGGAGAGGCCGGCAGGGACACATCGAGATTGAGCTGAGATTGAATCTAAGTTTATTCTCAATACACAATATTCGCCTTGTTTGTCTGAAACCCTACCTTCGAGTTCATCCGACGTCCTCTTCCCCCGATCCTAAGTCCTTCATCTAGGACATTTGCCGAGTCAACCCTCGTCAATTGGCGCCGACCATGGGGATCTTGGGTGTCGGAATCAAGAATTCGACAGTATTTTGCTTCTTTCAAAGAGCAACTCGAAGATCGACAGGAACCATATCACCTTTGGAGCCGTAGATTTTCAACCACATCCAAAAACCCTAGCTCTGGTCTTCACAATTCTAGATCAGGAGATGGATCTGACGATCGAGAGTTTCAACTTTCACGCCGGGTCTCTAGGCTCAGTTCGCCTTTCAGCCCCGATAAAATCGGGTCCGTCGGCAGGAAAAGCCGCAATCGCGGCAACCCCAGAAGCATCGGTTAGCTCATCCAGCGAGGTAAACTCGCTGGTCAGCATCAAGCCAGCAAAAGGAGACACAGTCGAAGAACTCAGAAAAATCATGGAGAGTCTAGACCTAGAAGAATCATCGGGTTCGACGGATACAATTGCCAGCGGAAAAATCGACAACATCTTGGAAAAGGACTTCATCACCAGCTGCGGTTATGTCTCCAGAAATTTTGAGGACACATGGAGGTCAGAACTAAAGTTGCACAACAATGAGCAAGCAAAACCTGATTCAGATGACGTCCAGTGCACCAACAACCAACATCAGATGTGCGTGATAATAACCGACACGTCCAAAGAAGTCAACAATGAAAATAACCCAGTGATCAACCCACATAACCTGGAACGAGGAGCCAACAACAGAGCGGATGGAGAGACAGAGTCAGCAGTGGCAGGAAGGGAAAAAGTTTACCTTTCAGGAGAAGAATGGCGGATGATCAAAGCAGCGGTAAACCACGGCACAACAATACCAGCAGATTCAAGAAGATAAGTTTTAATGGGGTATCAGTACACCTTGCATCAGCAGAAGAAGCAATTGCTACGAGAAAGAAACGAGATAAGGAGATGGCACAAGTCAGCCAAAGCGGCAAGTAGAATATCATGGGAGGAACGCAGCAACGCGTCACACACCGGCAGAAACATCGACTCAACATTCTTGTCAGTTGACGAAATCGGAAATGTCATGCCAAAAACACCCAAAGCTGCCCTAGTAGCGGTACAAGCCTATCTATTAACTACGCAACCAGCACCTAGAGATCCACGAGAAGGCATGCATCAAGCAGCTATAAAAGGCCTCGAGTTAATAGGAGATAAACTGCAACATGATCTTTTAGGACAAGATAAAACGCCACAAGGGAGGTGAAACAGAAGGTCACAATCTCCGCACAAAGCATCGCAACCTCACAGATCCAAATCACCGGTGAAGGAAAATCGCGGCACACGGGAGAACGGCGCATGCAACACATCATTACACAAGCATGGGTTAATAGATCCCGCTAAAAGTGGGACGAGGGGAACTACGAAGACGAAGAGACAGAGATGGGGCATCATGCTTTACCCGCAGGGTTCGCAGAACGCAAGTACCTAAATGATTCAAAATCCCTCACGATCAGCCAAAGTACAAAGAATCACAGGAACCCAAATCTTGGCTAACAGACTACTTGCAAGCAGTCAAAATACTTGTGGGGCTCAAAAACAACAGCTATGCAAAGTTTGCAACTACACCTCACCGGCGCAGCACGGTCTTAGTTAAGCAAACTACCAAACGAATCCATTGGAAACTGGAATGAGCTAGAAAAATAGTTCATCGGCAACTTCAGATCAACCTACACACAGCCAGCATCGATTGAAGAACTTAAAGCTTGCGCATAAAAAGGAGGCGAGTCATTATGTTCGTATATACAGTGCTGGAGTATTAAAAAAAATCAGTAGAAGACGTCTTTGACGAGCGAGCAATCGATGCCTTCGTTCTCTGGCTTCGCCATCCAGACTTCGTCGAGGAAATGGGCAGAACCAAACCCAGGACAGTATCAGAACTCATGGACGTTGCTAACAGGTTTGCCGACAGAGAAGACACATAGCACAACAACAGAGCATAAATACCGTACTTGGGGCGGTACCTCATATACTATTGCAAAAGAAAACTTAATTTTCCACCTCCCATTACATGATACGTGAGCTAGAGGGGATATTAAGATCATAAAGACTGGACCAAAGGCATAAAACTTTATGAAGAACCATTCTCCCTAGATAAGATGCAATCTCGATGAAAAGGGTTGATAAGAACAAATTGAACCTGACCATCTAGTGGTGGATAGACCCCTTGCTAGCTTGATCATAGTAGCTTTATCATAGCCTTCAAAGACTCAGATTTGATCACCGGCAAGGATATCATTCCAAATCTACTGATATAAGAAAATTTTGGTATAGAGATGAATGAGAGGATGGATATATCACATTGAATGGTTTGAGGAAGTTGCCAAACAATGATAAAATTGTGTTAGATAATGCAGGGTGAAAGTTCCATATGTTTATAAAAATATGCTAGTTTGAAAGGCTATAACATTACATGTAGGTCCTTCACCAAAATGCAAATTCTAAATATATGCATAAACAAAAGCACATAAACATGATGCCTAATGTTACAACATTCCACCTAATTTGAGTACTTAGTATCTTTATCTTTATAAAGAGAGGTACTAAAGGTTTTACAAAGTGTCGCAAATCCCTCTCAAAAAGCGCTAAACTGGTTTTCTAATCCGTTGCATATCCCATCAATCAATAAAAAAGAACATATATATCCTGCTCCTCAGAAATACCAGTGTCTATCACTTTACATTTCAAACTATTTGCACAAAGTACCTACCTAATTCAAGTGCAGCACGGGGAGTGGGAGGAAATACTTGTACACACGCCTGAAGTAAAATAAACCTATAAATTTTCTGATTCACGAAGATTTTATAGATGGCACGACACTTACAGGTTCTAGTAAAATTCTGGGTCTGTGGATGCATGATGCCTTAACATCTATACGTTGTAATTTATTTTATCGGAATTGATAATTCCCAGTGTCTAATCAAGTTCAAAATCAACCACATGCATCACGATTCTGCATCCTATGAGTTGCAAGTGGAGTTGCAATAGATATTTTTCAGTTGCAAATCAGGTTACAAGTAAAAAACTTCCAGTTACAAGTCGAGTGCAATTGATATTTTTAAATCACAAGTGGTTTGTAACTATACAAATAATTCACTTGCATGAAAAATTTCATGACACAATAAAAGATTGTTCATATACTAAAAAATTATGGATGATATTATCTGAATAAACTTGGACTGAGAATTAGCCACCCCATTTTTTATTATGCATGCAGCAGTCTAGTCTTGCATGCAACCGCAACAAACGGAATGAGTGCATATACAACTTTTCCATGTCGGGTTGAGCAGGGAGATCGCAAGACCGAAGGCCTCCAAAGTGATTTAGAATTGAGTGGAGATTTAGTACACATGGACAATAGTAAATCTCTTTTTTTTAAAAAAACTGAAAATCACATTTTTTGAGTTTCAATTTTTTTAAAAAATATTTGGATGTAGCCAACTATTTATCCCACAAACATACAAAAATTCATGCTCAAAGACTTTTTTATTATGGGCTACCCACAATACAAAAAATTTGTATTAAAATTCTGCATGCTTTTAAGTGACATCATTGACCATGTCTATATTTTTTTCATAATTATTTAAACTTAAAAACATGATTTTCAGTTTTTTAAGAAAAAAGTGGATCACTGGTGTCCATGTGCCAAAAACTTTCTATTTCAAATTAGAATATACTACTCCTGTTAGAGATCTTACTCGATCCGCACATACAACTAAGAGGGCCTTTTTGTCTGTCTTTAGCACTAACAGACAGTTTGATGGTCCATTTAGCAGCATCAACACGCATGGATCGTATACTACCTCCTACGTGCCTCCAATATATATGTTGCTTTTGACTGAACTGAAGAATTTTTTTGTTGAAGTTGTCTGAAGAATAAATGTCGACGTCGACAATCTGTAGATCTTCTAGAAGCTTCGAGTATGTACGACCCGTCAATTCGCAGAATATACACCATATAGCTTACGTAAGAAGTGCAAAATGGATTCCGCTCGATCCATTGAGATAGGGACGGATGATCCAAGGGCACCGGCCGGCCCCCACAAAGCCGACCCTGACCAGAAAAGTAGAGACGATCATCACCACTTTCACCAGCCGCAGCAGCCATTGGCACTGGCCAGATCTGAACACCGACCAGTCTAGATTGCTTGCTCTTTGCACTGTACTTCAAAAGAGAGATCAGCCGGGGGACACAACACAAGCGTGCAACCAAAAGGAAAGCAGAGGTCACAGAAAGAAACGAGAACCCAGTTTAGACCCGTCTTTCCAGTCATCTAAGAGCATCTCCCACTAGTGGAAAAAAAGGCTTTCATTCGTCCCATTAGTCCCCAACCAAATTCGATCCGCAGCTAAAGGGTCCATCAGTCTCGGTTTATTTGAAAATGTGGGCCAGGGGGCATTAGTCCCGGTTCAAATGGGCCCTTCAGTCCGGGTTTCAGCCAACAATTGGGACTAATGACTTTGGGCCTTTAGTCCCGGTTCGTGGCTCAAACCGGGACTAAAAGGCACCCTTTAGTCCCGGTTCGTACCACGAACCGGGACCAATGGCTCGTTCAAACGAACCGTCCTCTTCGCGCCAGTTACGATCGACGATGCTTCGGATCGATCGACACATTAACGACGACGCTTCGTATCGTCGCGCGCTGATCGGGAACCGGCGCCGGCGCATTGGGAACTCGCCTGCATTCATCGCCGGCCGGCGTGCTCATCATCTCCCTTCCTCTACACTATATAAAGCACTCATATTTGATCATCTAAGCACACCATCTCTAGCTTCTTCTTCCCTAAAACATCTCTCCCACATCACCATACCGCCGGCGCCCAAGAGCTCTCTCTCCCTCGACTCAATGGAGGAGCAATTTTTTCCAAGGTCTCGGATCTACTACGTCGTCATCGAAGAGATGAACTTTGATGTCTACGCACTTCTATTCTTGTAGACACTTGTTGGGCCTCCAAGTGCAGAGGTTTGTAGAACAGCAGCAAGTTTCCCTTAAGTGGATCACCCAAGGTTTATCGAACTCAGGGAGGTTAGAGGTCAAAGCTATCCCTCTCAAGCAACCCTGCAATTACGATACAGAAAGTCTCTTGTGTCCCCAACACACCCAATACACTTGTCAGATGTATAGGTGCACTAGTTCGGCGAAGAGATAGTGAAATACAAGTGGTATAGATGATTATAAGTAGCAAACGTGATGTGAAATAAATATCGCTGCGAGCAAACAAGTAACAAAATAGCAAGTAAACGGTATGCAAAGCTTGGAAACAAGGCCTAGGGATCATACTTTCACTAGTGGACACACTCCCAACAATATAACATGAATGAACAAATAAACAACTTCTCTCCACTATGGTACTCTGAATTACTCTCCTATTGAATAACACTAATCATTGTGTAGTGGCTACAGAAGCACCCCTTAAAGTCCATCAAGTACTTGACAAACACCACTCATAGAGATATCCAAATCAGATCACAATTCAAGATAGAAATCATTGCGACTTAGACCAAGTACTAACACGGTGCACACACTGTCAACTTTACACCATGAAAGGAGGAATAGATCACTCAATACTATCATAGTAATAATTACTCTCATAATCCACAAGAGATCACGATCATAGCCTAAACCAAGTACCACCACGATGCACGCACTGTCACCGTTACACCATGGCAGGAGGAATAGATTACTTTAGTAACATCACTAGAGTACACTATAATAATTAAGCATAGGAGTAGCATAATATCTGAATAATAACATCTACTTGTTCAACATGATACAAAGCTTACGATCACATAAAGATCACATCATGGGAGAGAGAGGTGAACCACATAGCTACCGGTAGAGCCCTTAGCCCCGGGGATGAACTACTCCCTCCTCATCATAGGAGACAGCAAGGTTGATGGAGATGGCGGTGAGGTCGATGGAGACGGCGGAGATGGCAATGGAGATCGATGGAGATGGCTCCGGGGGCACTTCCCCGTCCCGGCAGGGTGCCGGAACAGAGACTTCTGTCCCCCGAAATTCGTCGGTGGCGGCGGCGGAACTACGGAACTCTTTCTGGAAAATTGCCGACTCCTTTTAGGGTTTTCCGTCCCGAGGCTTTATATAGGCGAAGGGGCGATGTCAGAGGGGGAGCCAGGCTCCCTCACGCGGGCCCGGCGCGGCCAGGGGCCTGGCCGCGCCACCCCTGTATGTGGGGCCCTGGTGGCCCTCCTCCGACTCTTCTTCGGATCTCTGGAAGCTTCCGGGTAAAATAAGACTTCAGGATGTGGTTTCGTCCAATTCCGAGAATATTTCCTGTGTATCACTCTGAAACACAAAAACAGCAGAAAACAGGGAACTGACACTGTGGCGACTTGTCAATATGTTAGTTCCGGAAATCGCATAAAAACGCCACGAAGTGTAACTAAACACAAGGCAAATAGTGTAAAAACAAGCATGGAGCATCAAAAATTATAGATACGTTGGAGACGTATCAGCATCCCCAAGCTTAACTCCTGCTCGTCCTCGAGTAGGTAAGTGATAACAAAAGAAATAATTTTTGAGGTGACATGCACCTACACAATCTTGATCATATATGTAAGCATTGTGAGCTGGGATCATAAGAACTTAAAACATGGGCATGAAGATATAATCATGACAATAAGAACTTAGCAACCATGTTGTAAACATGCAAATGAACACAAACAAAAGATCATGAAAATGAAACAATGAAAGTCAAACGTGTGTTCAAATCATAAGGACAAACATACAAATGGTTTTCAGCTTGTCCTTCATGGAGAGCAAAACATAAATGCATAGGACACCTTCAAGTTTAAGAGGGCGACTAGATACAAATAATTTAAGAACAAGTGAAACCATGATCATGAATCAATGAATGAAAACTTTGGGACAATGCACATTATACTCAGAATGGCAACTATGCTCTCTTAATGGTGCATAAAGGTAGAAGGTGGTGACTCAACATAAAAGTAAAAGAAAGGCCCTTCGCAGAGGGAAGCAGTGATTAAACATGTGCTAGAGCTTTTCATTTGTAAAACAGAGAGATAAAAATTGGTTTTGAGAAGTGGTTGTCTTTGTCAACGACTGGCAAAGGAGTTCTTACTATCTTCCATACAAAAATGAAGCAAGTTTTTGAGAGAGAGATTGGCACTTTTGTGCTCTTTTATAAAGCTTGGCACTCCTCCCCACCTTTTTTCTTTCACAAACCATGGCTAACCGATTCCATCGGGTGCCCACCAACATTCACTTTCCATGGAGGAGTGCCTTTTTTTCTTTCTTTTTTTCTTTTTTTTTTCTTTTTGGAATAAGCAATATGGAAGATAGCAAATCCGACCACTACGTCCCCATGAGCTGAAAATAGTGTCACAAAACGAGAAGTGTTTTGAAGGTTTTTGAAAGGTAGCACATGAAAATTTACTTGGAATGGCTTACAAATACCATGCATAGGAGTTTATAGTGGACACAATGGCAAACTTGGTTTTTGGGAGTTGGATGCACGAGTAGAGCTCATACTCAGTACAAAATGAGGGCTAGCAAAAGACTGGGAGCGACCAACTAAGAGAGCAATAATGGCCATAATCATGCAAAGCGACAAAGTGACATTAAAAGAAGCATAAGATGGCATCAAAAGTCAAAAACTAAATGATCATAGAGGCTATTGGTGACTTTGTATGAGTCTAACATGTGTGAGCATGCGCCAAGTCAACCCAAATAAAGCATCAAGGAGAAAACCAAAATAATGCTTCCATACAATAAAAACAACGCATGATTTTTTCAAAGGCTCATTAAGCAATCTCAGTTATTTGAGACAAGTCATGCTACAGCAAAACTACTAAGCATACTATCAAAAAGACATCAAGCACGACATGCAAAAGCCTAGGCCGCAGTCTACACAAGCTCCTTCTTGTACCACTATTTTGCACAAAGCTTTTTCTCTTTTCCAACACCATTTGAAATTTTTAAAGACACCTCTTTTGATGAAAACCAACATATACCAGAGGTCCAAATACACCTTGATGCATAAATATAAGAAGATCTGAATGCAAATCAAGGCGAAAATGAAAACCAAAAGCAGTAACGGAAAAAGAAGAACACCCGGTGAAATTGTAAGAATGAAAAACGGAGTATTCTTGGCAAATGAAAAGCGAGTTCATCTCCTCCAAAAGAAACATGATGTGATCTAAACATTTATTGCAGCAAACAAAACTAAACTAACTAAGAAAACTAAAACAACTGATGCTCCAAGAAAAACACATAGTGCATGAAGCAATAAAAATATAGTGTCTTGAAAGGTGACCTGATTTTTGCCGATGAAGAAGGGGTGCCTCGGGGGCATCCCCAAGCTTTGACGCTTGTACTTCTTGGATATTTCTTGGGATGATGCATGGGCATCCCCAAGCTTGAGCTTTTGTCCATTCTTTAACTCATCTCATCATTCTCCAATCCCTACACTTGAAAACTTCCTTCATACAAAACTAAACACAAATCTATTAGCAACATTAGTGTAAGCATAGCATTGAATCAACCCTTTTTGCTTCAGGTTTCAACTCAAAACCACCACATATATAGCAAATACTACTGTAGCAACTTCCCCAAAAGTTCCGTGATCAAAAGAACTCAAAAAGAAAGCGATAAAGCGGCAAACACAAATATTGGCAGAAATCTGTCAAAACAGAACAGCTGACAAAGGTCGAATTTTTGAGGGGTTTTCTGTTGCTCAAATCAAAAAGTGTTCAACTAACGAAAGTTTGGATATAACCTGGGGCATATGCACAAGAAATCGCAGGTCCAAAAGATATACAGAGAATTTTCACGAATTTTTACGGTGCAGCACCGAAAACTGTTTCAGGACAACAACATCCCCAAATCTTACCTCACTCAAATTAGAGGCTTCTCTTGGCACAACAACGAAATAAAAAGGATAAGGAGAGGTCATTACAGTAGTAATAACTTCCAAGACTCAAATAAAAGAAAAAGTACTGAAAATAAACAATGGGTTATCTCCCAAGAGTGCTTTTCTTTAACGCCTTTGAGCTAGGCGCAGTAATTTGCAAAGATGCTCATGTGGGCGCCATATAGGAGCTTGAGGCAAAGGCGCCATATAAGAACTTAAAGCAATAGAGAGCATAAAAAAGCAAGTGTGAAAGACATTTATATCTGAATCACTTCCTATGCATAGGAATCTTGTAAGAAAATAAATCAACGAGGCACATAGTAGCAAGCATGGATAGATAAAACAAGTGCCACTTCAAGATTTGCAACATAAAGAGGGGAAACTTAATATTGTTGAGATCCATCAAACCATGTTTCCCTCTCTCATAATAACTTTCAGTAGCATCATGAATAGAACTAACAATATAACTATCACATAAAACATCCCTATCATGAGCCACATGCATAAAAGAATTAATACTCACCACAGGAACAATAGTAGTACGAGCAGATTCAACAGAATAATTATTCTCATCACCATAATCATCATAAATAGGAGGCATATTGTAATCATAACTAATTTTATCCTCAATAGTAGGTGAACTGAAAATATTATACTCATCATCATAGCCATCATAAACTAGAGGTTTAGTATCATCACAAGCTAGAGAACAGCTATTTCGCAAAGCATATTCTTCAAACATATCGTCATAAGAAGGAACATCACATATGGGAGATAAAATATTATCAGAACAAACTTTCTCCACTAAAGCTGGGGGACTAAAAATATCATACTTAACAAAACCAGCTTCCCCAAGCTTAGACTTTTCTATAGCATTAGCATTAACGGTATTCAAAGCATTCATACTAACAAAACTATTAGCATGCGAATTAAGCTCCAAAGGTTTTTCAATTTTCTCTTCAAACACTTCATATCTAAACACAGGAAAAAGACTAAAGAACTCATTGTTTTCCATTAAGCCTAACTAGTGAAAATAAAAACAAGAAACAAAAAGATATAATTGCAGAATCTAAAGGAAATAACTCCGAGCACTCACACAGGAGGATGCGAGTACCTTTTACCTTACCTCCCAGGCAACGGCGCCAGAAAAGAGCTTGATGTCTACGCACTTCTATTCTTGTAGACACTTGTTGGGCCTCCAAGTGCAGAGGTTTGTAGAACAGCAGCAGGTTTCCCTTAAGTGGATCACCCAAGGTTTATCGAACTCAGGGAGGTTAGAGGTCAAAGCTATCCCTCTCAAGCAACCCTGCAATTACGATACAGAAAGTCTCTTGTGTCCCCAACACACCCAATACACTTGTCAGATGTATAGGTGCACTAGTTCGGCGAAGAGATAGTGAAATACAAGTGGTATAGATGATTATAAGTAGCAAACGTGATGTGAAATAAATATCGCTGCAAGCAAACAAGTAACAAAATAGCAAGTAAACGGTATGCAAAGCTTGGAAACAAGGCCTAGGGATCATACTTTCACTAGTGGACACACTCCCAACAATATAACATGAATGAACAAATAAACAACTTCTCTCCACTATGGTACTCTGAATTACTCTCCTATTGAATAACACTAATCATTGTGTAGTGGCTACAGAAGCACCCCTTAAAGTCCATCAAGTACTTGACAAACACCACTCATAGAGATATCCAAATCAGATCACAATTCAAGATAGAAATCATTGCGACTTAGACCAAGTACTAACACGGTGCACACACTGTCAACTTTACACCATGAAAGGAGGAATAGATCACTCAATACTATCATAGTAATAATTACTCTCATAATCCACAAGAGATCACGATCATAGCCTAAACCAAGTACCACCACGATGCACGCACTGTCACCGTTACACCATGGCAGGAGGAATAGATTACTTTAGTAACATCACTAGAGTACACTATAATAATTAAGCATAGGAGTAGCATAATATCTGAATAATAACATCTACTTGTTCAACATGATACAAAGCTCACGATCACATAAAGATCACATCATGGGAGAGAGGTGAACCACATAGCTACCGGTAGAGCCCTTAGCCCCGGGGATGAACTACTCCCTCCTCATCATAGGAGACAGCAAGGTTGATGGAGATGGCGGTGAGGTCGATGGAGACGGCGGAGATGGCGATGGAGATTGATGGAGATGGCTCCGGGGGCACTTCCCCGTCCCGGCAGGGTGCCGGAACAGAGACTTCTGTCCCCCGAAATTCGTCGGTGGCGGCGGCGGAACTATGGAACTCTTTCTGGAAAATTGCCGACTCCTTTTAGGGTTTTCCGTCCCGAGGCTTTATATAGGCGAAGGGGCGATGTCAGAGGGGGAGCCAGGCTCCCTCACGCGGGCCCGGCGCGGCCAGGGGCCTAGCCGCGCCACCCCTGCATGTGGGGCCCTGGTGGCCCTCCTCCGACTCTTCTTCGGATCTCTGGAAGCTTCCGGGTAAAATAAGACTTCAGGATGTGGTTTCATCCAATTCCGAGAATATTTCCCGTGTATCACTCTGAAACACAAAAACAGCAGAAAACAGGGAACTGACACTGTGGCGACTTGTCAATAGGTTAGTTCCGGAAATCGCATAAAAACGCCACGAAGTGTAACTAAACACAAGGCAAATAGTGTAAAAACAAGCATGGAGCATCAAAAATTATAGATACGTTGGAGACGTATCAGCATCCCCAAGCTTAACTCCTGCTCGTCCTCGAGTAGGTAAGTGATAACAAAAGAAATAATTTTTGAGGTGACATGCACCTACACAATCTTGATCATATATGTAAGCATTGTGAGCTGGGATCATAAGAACTTAAAACATGGGCATGAAGATATAATCATGACAATAAGAACTTAGCAACCATGTTGTAAACATGCAAATGAACACAAACAAAAGATCATGAAAATGAAACAATGAAAGTCAAACGTGTGTTCAAATCATAAGGAAAAACATACAAATGGTTTTCAGCTTGTCCTTCATGGAGAGCAAAACATAAATGCATAGGACACCTTCAATTTTAAGAGGGCGACTAGATACAAATAATTTAAGAACAAGTGAAACCATGATCATGAATCAATCAATGAAAACTTTGGGACAATGCACATTATACTCAGAATGACAACTATGCTCTCTTAATGGTGCATAAAGGTAGAAGGTGGTGACTCAACATAAAAGTAAAAGAAAGGCCCTTCGCAGAGGGAAGCAGTGATTAAACATGTGCTAGAGCTTTTCATTTGTAAAACAGAGAGATAAAAATTGGTTTTGAGAAGTGGTTGTCTTTGTCAACGACTGGCAATGGAGTTCTTACTATCTTCCATACAAAAATGAAGCAAGTTTTTGAGAGAGAGATTGGCACTTTTGTGCTCTTTTATAAAGCTTGGCACTCCTCCCCACCTTTTTTCTTTCACAAACCATGGCTAACCGATTCCATCGGGTGCCCACCAACATTCACTTTCCATGGAGGAGTGCCTTTTTTTCTTTCTTTTTTTCTTTTTTCTTTTCTTTTTGGAATAAGCAATATGGAAGATAGCAAATCCGACCACTACGTCCCCATGAGCTAAAAACAGTGTCACAAAACGAGAAGTGTTTTGAAGGTTTTTGAAAGGTAGCACATGAAAATTTACTTGGAATGGCTTACAAATACCATGCATAGGAGTTTATAGTGGACACAATGGCAAACTTGGTTTTTGGGAGTTGGATGCACGAGTAGAGCTCATACTCAGTACAAAATGAGGGCTAGCAAAAGACTGGGAGCGACCAACTAAGAGAGCAATAATGGCCATAATCATGCAAAGCGACAAAGTGACATTAAAAGAAGCATAAGATGGCATCAAAAGTCAAAAACTAAATGATCATAGAGGCTATTGGCGACTTTGTATGAGTCTAACATGTGTGAGCATGCGCCAAGTCAACCCAAATAAAGCATCAAGGAGAAAACCAAAATAATGCTTCCATACAATAAAAACAACGCATGATTTTTTCAAAGGCTCATTAAGCAATCTCAGTTATTTGAGACAAGTCATGCTACAGCAAAACTACTAAGCATACTATCAAAAAGACATCAAGCATGACATGCAAAAGCCTAGGCCGCAGTCTACACAAGCTCCTTCTTGTACCACTATTTTGCACAAAGCTTTTTCTCTTTTCCAACACCATTTGAAATTTTTAAAGACACCTCTTTTGATGAAAACCAACATATACCAGAGGTCCAAATACACCTTGATGCATAAATATAAGAAGATCTGAATGCAAATCAAGGCGAAAATGAAAACCAAAAGCAGTAACGGAAAAAGAAGAACACCCGGTGAAATTGTAAGAATGAAAAACGGAGTATTCTTGGCAAATGAAAAGCGAGTTCATCTCCTCCAAAAGAAACATGATGTGATCTAAACATTTATTGCAGCAAACAAAACTAAACTAACTAAGAAAACTAAAACAACTGACGCTCCAAGAAAAACACATAGTGCATGAAGCAATAAAAATATAGTGTCTTGAAAGGTGACCTGATTTTTGCCGATGAAGAAGGGGTGCCTCGGGGGCATCCCCAAGCTTTGACGCTTGTACTTCTTGGATATTTCTTGGGATGATGCATGGGCATCCCCAAGCTTGAGCTTTTGTCCATTCTTTAACTCATCTCATCATTCTCCAATCCCTACACTTGAAAACTTCCTTCATACAAAACTAAACACAAATCTATTAGCAACATTAGTGTAAGCATAGCATTGAATCAACCCTTTTTGCTTCAGGTTTCAACTCAAAACCACCACATATATAGCAAATACTACTGTAGCAACTTCCCCAAAAGTTCCGTGATCAAAAGAACTCAAAAAGAAAGCGATAAAGCGGCAAACACAAATATTGGCAGAAATCTGTCAAAACAGAACAACTGACAAAGGTCGAATTTTTGAGGGGTTTTCTGTTGCTCAAATCAAAAAGTGTTCAACTAAAGAAAGTTTGGATATAACCTGGGGCATATGCACAAGAAATCGCAGGTCCAAAAGATATACAGAGAATTTTCACGAATTTTTACGGTGCAGCACCGAAAACTGTTTCAGGACAGCAACATCCCCAAATCTTACCTCACTCAAATTAGAGGCTTCTCTTGGCACAACAACGAAATAAAAATGATAAGGAGAGGTCATTACAGTAGTAATAACTTCCAAGACTCAAATAAAAGAAAAATTACTGAAAATAAACAATGGGTTATCTCCCAAGAGTGCTTTTCTTTAACGCCTTTGAGCTAGGCGCAGTAATTTGCAAAGATGCTCATGTGGGCGCCATATAAGAGCTTGAGGCAAAGGCGCCATATAAGAACTTAAAGCAATAGAGAGCATAAAAAAGCAAGTGTGAAAGACATTTATATCTGAACCACTTCCTATGCATAGGAATCTTGTAAGAAAATAAATCAACGAGGCACATAGTAGCAAGCATGGATAGATAAAACAAGTGCCACTTCAAGATTTGCAACATAAAGAGGGGAAACTTAATATTGTTGAGATCCATCAAACCATGTTTCCCTCTCTCATAATAACTTTCAGTAGCATCATGAATAGAACTAACAATATAACTATCACATAAAACATCCCTATCATGAGCCACATGCATAAAAGAATTAATACTCACCACAGGAACAATAGTAGTACGAGCAGATTCAACAGAATAATTATTCTCATCACCATAATCATCATAAATAGGAGGCATATTGTAATCATAACTAATTTTATCCTCAATAGTAGGTGAACTGAAAATATTATACTCATCATCATAGCCATCATAAACTAGAGGTTTAGTATCATCACAAGCTAGAGAACAGCTATTTCGCAAAGCATATTCTTCAAACATATCGTCATAAGAAGGAACATCACATATGGGAGATAAAATATTATCAGAACAAACTTTCTCCACTAAAGCTGGGGGACTAAAAATATCATACTTAACAAAACCAGCTTCCCCAAGCTTAGACTTTTCTATAGCATTAGCATTAACGGTATTCAAAGCATTCATACTAACAAAACTATTAGCATGCGAATTAAGCTCCAAAGGTTTTTCAATTTTCTCTTCAAACACTTCATATCTAAACTCAGGAAAAAGACTGAAGAACTCATTGTTTTCCATTAAGCCTAACTAGTGAAAATAAAAACAAGAAACAAAAAGATATAATTGCAGAATCTAAAGGAAATAACTCCGAGCACTCACACAGGAGGATGCGAGTACCTTTTACCTTACCTCCCCGGCAACGGCGCCAGAAAAGAGTTTGATGTCTACGCACTTCTATTCTTGTAGACACTTGTTGGGCCTCCAAGTGCAGAGGTTTGTAGAACAGCAGCAAGTTTCCCTTAAGTGGATCACCCAAGGTTTATCGAACTCAGGGAGGTTAGAGGTCAAAGCTATCCCTCTCAAGCAACCCTGCAATTACGATACAGAAAGTCTCTTGTGTCCCCAACACACCCAATACACTTGTCAGATGTATAGGTGCACTAGTTCGGCGAAGAGATAGTGAAATACAAGTGGTATAGATGATTATAAGTAGCAAACGTGATGTGAAATAAATATCGCTGCGAGCAAACAAGTAACAAAATAGCAAGTAAACGGTATGCAAAGCTTGGAAACAAGGCCTAGGGATCATACTTTCACTAGTGGACACACTCCCAACAATATAACATGAATAAACAAATAAACAACTTCTCTCCACTATGGTACTCTGAATTACTCTCCTATTGAATAACACTAATCATTGTGTAGTGGCTACAGAAGCACCCCTTAAAGTCCATCAAGTACTTGACAAACACCACTCATAGAGATATCCAAATCAGATCACAATTCAAGATAGAAATCATTGCGACTTAGACCAAGTACTAACACGGTGCACACACTGTCAACTTTACACCATGAAAGGAGGAATAGATCACTCAATACTATCATAGTAATAATTACTCTCATAATCCACAAGAGATCACGATCATAGCCTAAACCAAGTACCACCATGATGCACGCACTGTCACCGTTACACCATGGCAGGAGGAATAGATTACTTTAGTAACATCACTAGAGTACACTATAATAATTAAGCATAGGAGTAGCATAATATCTGAATAATAACATCTACTTGTTCAACATGATACAAAGCTCACGATCACATAAAGATCACATCATGGGAGAGAGAGGTGAACCACATAGCTACCGGTAGAGCCGTTAGCCCCGGGGATGAACTACTCCCTCCTCATCATAGGAGACAGCAAGGTTGATGGAGATGGCGGTGAGGTCGATGGAGACGGCGGAGATGGCGATGGAGATCGATGGAGATGGCTCCGGGGGCACTTCCCCGTCCCGGCAGGGTGCCGGAACAGAGACTTCTGTCCCCCGAAATTCGTCGGTGGCGGCGGCGGAACTACGGAACTCTTTCTGGAAAATTGCCGACTCCTTTTAGGGTTTTCCGTCCTGAGGCTTTATATAGGCGAAGGGGCGATGTCAGAGGGGGAGCCAGGCTCCCTCACGCGGGCCCGGCGTGGCCAGGGGCCTGGCCGCGCCAACCCTGCATGTGGGGCCCTGGTGGCCCTCCTCCGACTCTTCTTTGGATCTCTGGAAGCTTCCGGGTAAAATAAGACTTCAGGATGTGGTTTCGTCCAATTCCGAGAATATTTCCTGTGTATCACTCTGAAACACAAAAACAGCAGAAAACAGGGAACTGACACTGTGGCGACTTGTCAATAGGTTAGTTCCGGAAATCGCATAAAAACGCCACGAAGTGTAACTAAACACAAGGCAAATGGTGTAAAAACAAGCATGGAGCATCAAAAATTATAGATACGTTGGAGACGTATCAAACTTCACCATCACGGAGACTCTCCGTGCTTCGAGGGTGGAGAAGTGGATCCGCACCGCCAAGCGCCGGTTCCTCGACGACGCACCGGTCAAGTGCGTGGGCTTGGATTGTGAGTTCACCACTCACGAGGTCCCGCAGCATGCCGCCGTCCTTCAACTCTCGGTGGCGTCCGAGATATTGGTCTTCCAAATTTGTAAGGCCAATGGCGTGCCACAACTACTCAAGGACTTCTTGAAGGACACCACCATCAAGTTTTGTGGTGCGGCTATCAACAATGATCTGCGCATGCTAAGGTCATACGGAATTGTTATTCCGTCTGCGTATGATCTTCAAAAGGTTGTCCCAAACCCCACTAGCAAGCTAACGCCGAGTCTCTATGATTTGGCCAATGTTACTATTGGGACACATCTTGAGAACAAGAAGAGGGACAAGAAGAAGAAGGACAAGAAGAAGAAGGAGAAGAAGTACAAGAAGAAGGGAGAAGAAGAAGATGATGATGAAGAATATGAACTAATTTTTGGTTGGGAAAAAGTTCCATTGAGCTTCAACCAACTATTATATGCCGCTTTAGACGCTCGCCTAGGCTTTGAGATTGCTAGGAGATTCTGGAAGCTAAAGGGCTATAATAGCCATGTTGATTGTCTTAAACTTAATAATTAGGTAGATGATTATGTATGGAAAAATATTGGATGAGCTTGCTTGGAAAATGTACTCCCTTTGAGCCATGTTGGATGAGTATGTTTGGAAAAATATACTCCCTTTGTTTCGGTTAACAAAGTCTATTAATTTTCAAATTTGTGATTTTCAAGTATTTTGGCTTTTTTGAATATTTTAATTATAAAAAATTAATAATTAAATTATACATAAAGATTATTTGAAATTCATTGGTGCTTATTATTCTTAATCATTGTTTCTTATTTTGTGAATTTATTTGAAATTTAAAAAAGTAATATTATATATTACCGAAGTGTATAGGTTAATAGAATTGGTACCATACCATTATCAAGAAGTCGCGAGCGCAGTCTTGGAAGCTAGTAGGGAAGGAATGGAGAAGTTAAGCGTGCTAAGGGTGGAGCAGTGTGAGGATGGATGACCGACCGGGAAGTGAGGACCACAAGTACTTGTAATTTGATATGAGATATGGAGTGAGAGCCATAAGTATCTAATTTGATATGAGAATAGAGATGATTAGATAATAGAGAAATAAAGAAAATACAAAAATTCCGAAACAGAAAATACAATTTTATTCCGAATGGACCTTTAGTCCCGGTCCGTGTTACGAACCGGGACCAAAGGTTCTTCAGCCGCAGCACATGCCCCGGGCCACGTGGAGGCCCATTGGTCCCGGTTCGTAAGCAACCGGGACTAAAGGCTGGAGCCTTTAGTCCCGCTTTGTTAGTCCCAGTTGCTACAAACGGGACTAATGGGCTTTACAAACCGGGATTGAAGGAATTTTTTCCACCAGTGACCCACTCGCACTCCTTAATTTTAAATCCGGCGCAAGACCGTATCGGGGGCCGCCGGCGGAAGAACCGGCTATGGGGGAGGGGAGCCGGTCTCTAGCCGTAACCCCCAAAACGGCCCCTAAATCACAAATTCGAAATTCAAAAAACACACAAATATGACGGGTAGAACGGCCGATCGCTGATCGCTTATGCAATCACAAATAGTCAGGGCGTTTAAACGGTTACAAACCTAAAGTCTAGACGATCCCATTGTCGCAAATCACTGCAAATCATCATAGTCTAGCGAGCAAAATAAGGCCGCGGCATCACAAAGCTTAGCGGCGGTGATCAGACGGCGGCGTCAACATCGACGACCGGTGGGGTAGTGGCTGTTGCCGGTGAAGCCTCGGCCTCAGGTGCTGGGGAAGTGGACGCCGCAGCTGCTGAAGTGGATGCCGATGGACCTCGGACCTCGTAGAGGATGGCGGTGCGCTGGGCCTTCCACCACTCCCGCACGTCGTCGTCCATGCCCGCGGTGTCGACCATGAGGATTGACAGGTCCTCCCTCCTCTTCTTCGCGGCCACATTGGCCCTGATCAGCTCGAGCTTGGCGTCCTGCCTCTCGATGACCGACGCCCACCTCACCGCGGCAACCTGCTCCATCTTGGCGGCCTGTTCCGCCCTCTCGGCAGCGTGCGAGGCCGCGTCCGCCATGCAGGCCATGATCGAGCTGTGCAGCTTCTCGATGCCCGGCGCGCATCTACAAAAGGACGGCAATGCAACAAACAATCGGCCATGATCAATGGCCGGCCGTGAACACTAGGCTACGATGGACAATGGACACGGTGAGCTCACTTACTTGGTCCTCGAAGTTGGTGCCGCTGACATGGACACGGTGCACCTCCTCCACGACGCCATGCCACTTGTTGCAAGCGTGCTGTATAATGTGCCAGCGGTGCAACATGGCGGAGTCGTTGCGCTCGTGGCAGCAGTCCTTGAAGTAGGTCCAAGAGCCGCCGCTCGTCGTACGCCGCCTTGACGCGCAGCCAGTAGGCGTCGGAGCTCTGGTTCGCGCCGGTGAAGGGGTCGATGCTGACCGACTTCCATGCCTCGGCGAGGCACTCGTCCTCCCGTGAGGTCCACTTCGGGCCACGGGCGCCGATCTTCTTCTTCTTCTTGGCCACATGCACCTCCTCCTCGGCGTACGCGTAGGCCTCGTTCTCCCAAGGCTCTTGGCTGTCGTCGTTGCCGGTGTAGGCCTCTGCCTCGTCCTGCGAGTAGAACGGTGGCAGGCCACTGTTGGTGATGTCGGCCATGACGGTGTCCGTGCCCAGTAGCATTTCGTCGAGCACCCCATGGCCGCTGCCGCCATGGAATAGGGGGCGGCGGAGATCAGGAGAGGCAGCCGGGTTGAAGGTGGCATTGAGGTCGACGGAGCTGAAGTCATTGGGGTTGTAGGTGCCGGTCACGTCTAGCGGCGTGCACGGCGAGAAGCGAGAGAGCTGGGGCGTACCTAGGCTGTCCTGGGACATCGGCCCAGCCTGGGTTGTTGCCGAAGACGACGACGGCGATG
Source organism: Dactylis glomerata (assembly GCA_007115705.1). NCBI lineage: Eukaryota > Viridiplantae > Streptophyta > Magnoliopsida > Poales > Poaceae > Dactylis > Dactylis glomerata. The sequence goes on along the minus strand of QXEO01000941.1, from coordinate 352,845 downwards.
AGACGCTGCCTTGGCTTCCCCACGCGGCGGGGTTGTACGTGCCGGCCGTCTGCGGGGGAAAGGTCGGCATGCCCGCCATGTGGGCGGCTCGCTGCGCCATGGCCACCTCCACGGCCATAGCCTCGGAGGCCCGCTTCTTCTTGGCCCTGAGCTCTCTCTGTCGGCGGCTGGCGTTCTCGACCTGCCGGCGCTGCAGGTCGAACGCCCACTCCGCGTTCGTCATCCCCTCCGGCCGCTCCTTCTCCACCCTTCCCCTCCTCCTCGTCGGCGGCGCGGCCGCCGTTGAGCGGGGACCGACGTACTTCTTCGGCGGCATTGTGGCAGGATCTGTGTTTTCCTTTGCTGGGGAATGGCGGGAGTGATAAGCTCGGCGGTAGTGGAGGGGGAGATGGTGGCCAATTTTGGTGGGAAAAGTGAAAAGCTCGGCGCTAATTTTGGTGGGAAAAGTGAAATATTTTCACCTAGTCGCCGACAATGCTGGCCCGCTTGCTTTTCCCCTCCCGCCGGCGCCCCCGATTGCCTCCCTAGAAATTGAGTTTCGACCGGGAGCGCCGGGTAAATAACGCCCGCCCGTCGGCGCCAAAAAAATTTTGGGGGACACGGCTGGAGCCCAAATTTAGCGCCGGCGGCCCCCAAAGTGCCTGTGAGGGGCGCGAGTGGAGATGCTCTAAGACCAGCCTTAAAGGAGAGAGGACAGAAAACAACAAACGGCTGAGTAGAATACGTAGAAACCTGAAGAACCATAGGAGACAAATCGATAGTATAACTACAACAATGGTCGTAGCTTACCGTCATGGTGAGTTCTCGATCCCTTTCAGGCTAGAAAGCGCGCGTGCGGCGCAGCGGATGCAACTGGAGATTCTGCTTCTTCTCCTATAGCTTCGTCTTCGTTGGTGATGATCCTGGCCCGCCTTGACTTGACCGCGACGACATGTCGCTGTCGCGTCTGCTCGATGGAAACCATCTCGATCAGCTGCTACCGCAAGTCATGAACAGTACTCCACTGATCCACTCCTAGTGCTTTCAAGAGGATGAGGGTCCAGGATGAAGGAGGAAGAAACCGAGAATTATTCGAGATGTGAGTGACCCACATTTACGAGTTCACGCGTAAGCGCGTATATAACTCGTACTGATAAGAACCTTGCTAGCTTAGCTTCCCAGAGGGAGGAATGTGTGGCCATGGCGTCATGCAGCAGAGCATGGATGGATCGTTCAACTCGATAAGTTGCTGTCTTTTGATTGGTAGGGAGGGACGGAGGGTGCATGAGCTAACTTCCTGATCCCCAAATGCCAGGCGCGCCGATTTCCCTCCTTAATTTACTGGACAGAAAATATTTTGTCTAACAATTTTGACCAGGTATATTTCGCTCGGTATCACGGGTTAAATATTAAAGTATTATTATTATTAAAAACTAATTATAATTATACTTGATAGGTTAACATGACAGATTTTAGGATGAAATTAGCTATAATTTTGATTAAATCGGAATTGAACGATGATGATGTGAGAAACAGATTGGAAGTTGAGGAAACCAACATAGATCCTACGGATTGTATGATCGTTCCTACACCACCAAAGAAAACCAAATTTTCAAATCCAGCGTCAAAAGTTGAGTTTATCACACCATCATTGGTTTTTTTACCTTCTGTTACTCTAACAAACGTCGGCTCAACGGAATCGCCTGAAGTTGAATCTTTATCAGAATGTTTGGTCCTTTCACCATTTGTGAAACCAACAAACGACGACCTGATAAATGAATTGTGCTTATACATTAGCATGATTGATGACGTCCCTTCATTGGAGTAAGATGCATTTTATTATCAATTTATTTTGTTGTATATACCATGCCCATTATAATTCACAAATTTTCTCTTTCACAGGAGTGAATGGGTGAAAAGCTCTAGGCCTTATCTTATTAGCTTAAATTTAAGACAGATAAAGAATATATTGAAGATGGATGAATGTATGGATGCAGAATGCTTTAATATAGCTGTCCGAATACTAGCGTGCCATGAAATTCAGCTTGCCCGTGATATTCCAGTTCACTACATGGATCTGAGCTTTTGTGTAAGTTAATAATGACATAGTATTATATTTTACCTCATAATACTATTAATATTAATTTTACCTCATAATACTATTAATATTAATATTTTTTGATTATTATTATAGTCGATGGCATACTATGCACGAGACCCAATGCGTCACGAAAATCTGGATGTTGCTAAGTTGCCACAGCTGTTTGATAGTTGGCCTGATAGCATTGAGTATCAAATCTTGGAGTACAATATGGTAAAAATAATAATCATATATTGGTTTATTTAGTCTTAATGATTAATGCATTTCTAAATATATATGCATCATTGCAGATTTTATTACCATGGGATATTCTTGGACTATTTGTATTGCTTGTATTGGATCAACATAAAAAGGTTGTCTCTATTTTAGACCCGCTTCCAATACCAACTTCGGGGAAGAATGTATTTAAAACTATTATGAAAAATCTAAACAATGCGCTCCAAGATGCAAACCCTACACTCAAGATTGACATTTTTAAATGGGGATGCAAAGTTCCCAATGTTCCGACAAACTCTTACGGGTGAGAATCTTATCAATGCACTACAATCTAATTTATTTATTCAACACATAATGTAGCATTCCATACATGCAGGTCTTTGTCTGGTTATCTGGTTTTCAATTTCATGCACTCATGGTACGATGGAGTGATCTATTTTCCAATACCCAGAGTCAGTATTTACACCATGCTCATTTGTATACACGAGGCACATGATTTATTTAATAATAATGTTGTATAACTCCTATGTAGGATGATATTAAACTAAGGAAGCGATTTTTAGTTCATATTTTGAAGTATGAAGAGAATGAGGCTCTAAACAATATCCCAGCCATGGAGTGAAGCATTATAGAACGCATACACAGATGGACCTTCAATAATGATGCTTAGTGTTTTTCAAGTATTTTTGTAACTTATTATTATAATACATTAATGTGATCATGAATTTTGTGAAGATACGTGTGTTTTTGCAACTCATTGTGACTTTTTTACATTGTGTATTTCACAAGATTTGGCAAAAAAAAACCTAAAAAAATATAAATTTCATAATATATGGTCTATGCCATAGTATAAGACGTTGTTGTACGTGCATACTTACTAGTGGCCCAAAGGCATGAGTTTTGAACCGAATAATTCTTTAGGCTTAAGCTGAGCGTATCCATTTTAGGCCTAACAAGGAGGGGGAAAAAATGATATTACTGCTCACCGAGTTTGAAGTACAAATATGTGTACAGTACAACTTACGTATATTCTGATCAAATCTTTACCAACGACGGATGAGCTTTTTGCAAAAAGTAAAAAATGCACAAGTCCAGCTGTATCCGCAAATCAATGCCATTGTTGCAAATTACACTACAGAGCCACCTGTACCATAATAAAATTACTGCGTCAGGCTTGATGATGCCTTGCAACATACCATCATCGTATTCAAGCCCCTAAGCCCCACATGAGCAGATTACAACCGGGTGAATACAACAGAAGTGAAGCTAACAGAATGAACCTACTGTACTTGATTTCAGAGGATGACCCCAACAAAAATTATGACAACACACGACGCATCTAACTATCACACGCTTTTTTTTGTTTGCTGCCAGAATAACTTCAAGCTATCCCGTGGAAAAAAATAACCTAAGCTACATTTACAAGAAATAGTCAGGTGTTCTTCGAGTCACGTCAGGCTCTCCTCTCCTTGGGGCAGGCTCAAACTGCAGGCACAAAATCACAAGCACGGCGCCATGTCAAGAAAACTGACGACACGAAATAGATCAGCTAGACTCAGACATGACAGAACAAGAATTTACCTGGATGAAAGTATGCTCCCTGCAATCATCTACCTCCAAGATCGAGGCCATGTTACCGCAACGGTAACAATAGTAGGTGCACTAAATATTGTCACGACCTTGTGCTCCTGTTTCATTGATAAAAAGCATTAATTAGGGGTCTGGGAGCAAAACGAACCGCAGTTGAAAGCTCAGAAAGAGATGATTACATGTGCCCAGTTAAATCCCTCCATAACCAACTGATGAGCTCTTGCTATTAGCTTAAGGCTATTGGTATGGTTAAATTGTTCTGAAATATAGGTCAACTGTCAACTCAGGCAAAGACAGAAACAAAAAAAAACGTACAACTAGTGTAATAAGCCAAACCTGGCCAAATGTATATCCGGCACCACGTGGTGAAATGCCCCAACCACAGCGGTCATCGGGATCAGACCATAGAAGGTCACACATCGGCCCCTCGTGAGGGACTTCTTGGACACGATCAAAGCTCCGAACGTTATCAAGAGTCTCGATGGATGGTGATAGTCCACCATGAAGGCAAAATATTTCTGACTCAACCTATTACCAATCAATACAGGATGTTGACATTAGTGAAGCAAAAAACTAAAGAAACATTTTCCTATAACTTTGGTCAAACTTAGAGGTGTTTGACTTAGGACAAACCTACAACATCATTTTTTCTGAAACAGAGGGAGTATCTCATATAAATCTGGCTACTGGTAAATATATCACAAGAATCACAAATGTCAACTTGAATTATTTCAGTGGATCTCACACAAACCAGGTTGCAGAAATATATTAGATAACCCTCTGAATAATTGTACTTTGTACTATAAAGAAATGTGCATAGCACGCCCAAACAGACGAAGTCCTTAACAAAAGAATAAACAACTACACAGAGACAAAAGGAAAATAAACTTGATATAAGAGCCAACAAGATGAATTGAGCTGATACTAACCAGTCCTGTCAACGGTAAATAGTCAAAAAGATCCGTGAAGGTTTTTCATACATTGGCACTTCCGTATCTGCAACAACACGACAAATTGTTTGGATGTAAGTAAAATCTAGCTGCAAAGGGTCCACGAACTATACGCCGACCAAATCATTGGCAGAATGACGCCTTAATGCAACAACAGCAATGCCAGATCACAACAAGAACCATGCAGGACACCAGCAATTCAGCATGATATGACCACAATGAAAAAGCTGGAACAGGAACTTGCAGAAGAACCAAATGATGATATGAGTGATATGTTCACCAGCTTGTACGATAATATCTATCCTAAGTGTAAGATAGCAGATGATATTTTAAACCAAAAAGAGAAGTATACACACAGACACAAGTGAGCAGCAGAATATGCTGCCTTCGCAGGCTTAAAATCAGAAAATTTAGGCTTGGTTACACAAGACCTCTTATCCTACATTAGGTGAGGTTATATGTAAGACCACTTGCTCAAAATTACAACTAAAGGTGGTCCTCTTAAAATCCATACTTGTATCACATCTATGTTAGGCCTCAATCATCTCAACAGAAACACAAGGCATCAACCATTTTGCATGCATGTAATACTTTACTACATTAGATCTTCATAATAAGTTGATAACAGTATAACACAAGCAGTAATAATATCTTAGTCGGGCACTTGGTGATGAAGAACTCTACTGGATTCTTCACAATGTTATGTAAGAAATTGCATCATCTTTGGGCATGACCTTTCCCAATCATAAAGTGAAACAAAAGAGCTTTTCAATATCAAATTTACAAGTGAGCCTCTTAAAATCTATACAGTCGCATAACTCCTCAGCCATCGTAAGAAGCACACGGTATCCCTGTCATTTGCCATGCGAAATGTGCATATCTCACTAGAAATGATCTTCATTATAAAAGTATAACACAAGCAGTAAAGCATAGTGATTGGGTTCTGATAATATAGTGACAAATATGGATTCTTGGTCATGTTATGTAAAACTATGTCTACCAATCCTTATGGAAGAAATTGCATAATAATCTTAGATAGACTACAGATATTTGATATAACATAATACAAAAACAACTGTGCAGTCTTCATCACATAAAATAAACAAGGATGGATGATACATACTTCCGTAAGCACTCGTCATAAAATCCATAAACTTGAGTGTTCTTCAGATGGTTAGAGTACAATGATCAATAGTCATACTATATATAACATAACAGAGTGTGAATACAGAATAGTTTGAGTATTTCTTATAAAATGCTACCTGTCGACTCTCGTGGTTTCCTCTAAGAATTGTAATTCGCTGTGGGTAGCAAACTTTCAAAGCCACCAGAAGCTGTTTAATTTCGAAGATAAGTTTAGCACTTTAGCTTAAAAGATAACTGCTAAAGAAAATGTTCTGGTCAGTAATCCTACCGATACAGTTTCAACAGAGTAGTAACCACGGTCCACATAATCTCCCATAAATAGGTAATTTGTATCCGGACACTGGTGATGAGAGCCACAGAAAAACAAGCTGACATAAGAATCGACTAATTCAGGGTGAAGTACAACAAGATATAGGATGAATCATGAAAAGAGAAGGGGAAGAATAAGGTTTGTAAATGAAAGATAATACCTTCCCAACAATTCGGAATAGTTCCGCAAGATCATGGAACTGACCATGAATATCACCACAAATAGTGACAGGGCTTCTCACAGGCTGAAAGGGAGTTCAAATTAATATGATGGCAAAAATCAACTAGACCAACAGCTAAAAAACAAGTTTTGACATGTACAATGCATTGCCATGCTTGTCTAAAACTGAAAGCTCCAGATATTAATGTCCTGATATAATTCAATCTTCACTTTGAAGATCAATTCCACTAAGAAAATAACTACAGGAAGATTTGTATCACGACCAAACTTTCTAAATTTAAAGTTAGAACGCTGCAAATTGAGTACACATTTTGATAGTAGTGCAACTTCCATTTGACTAGTACCTAGAAGAGATCTTTGACTGATTACCACATAGTTTACAAACATCCACCATAATTCCTTATTAAGATTATAATTACTACAAGGATGCCTAACAACCCCACAGTTTACAGACCAATCATACTGTCCAACTATATCAATTAATTCCATTCTTCTGACAAGTCATAGGTTGCATTAACATTAAGTTAAGGACCAATACTAAGTGTCCTGCTTGTCAAAATACCACACATTCATTACAATATAAGTAGCAAAAATTCTTTCTAAGTGAACAAATTTAACAAGATTGTGGATAGCATGGGAGAACGACAAATCCATGTAAGAACGAATAAATGCTGTCTCACATTAACGAATGAATTTTTTTGAAATGAAGTTTATATGACTGCCTTGCTGGTCTAATGTCGAAAGCACGATGTCATAACTGCACGTTGCTTTCCTCCATCAAAATCTCTTCAGCTTTCTCACAAAGTGCTTTCAGCTGCAAGGGAAGTTTTTATAAGGTGATGGTAACTCGTGACAAAGCAACCTGATAGCAGATTATGTCCTCTAAGCACCGAAAATAACATAGTAGTAGTACACCGAGAATAACATAGTAGTAGTACACATTTAGAGGGCAGCTCAGTACCCAATCCTAAATAAATCAGAGACTGCCAGAAAAGATAATCTAGACGGTGAAACATGATCAGTCGCGCCATGTAGACTCCAGGCTACTTCTTGTTAGGACATCTCAGAAAGGTTAACCCTTGTCGTTTCTTCTTCTGCGTTGTACCTGACATAACAAAATATCATGTATTTAGTAATACTCCATAAACAACAAAGTATTCAATTTTAAGAACTCATCGATAAACCACTTCCTAGTAGCCCCATGATTAGTTCAACTTTTGCCTTATGCATACAAATATACTATCACCGCGCCACCATACACACAAATATGCATTAGCCAGCAAGTGAATTACCTGGAGCACCACCTCTGAGATATTTGGAGATTCTACTTGCGCTGTAGCCAATAGATAAGCCTACAGTTCTTATGGCGTTGAACTCTATGGCTTCATGTATTGTGTTGTTCCTGAAATCCAAGGCAACCACCCACGCTGTCTGCTCACTATCCTAGAAGCAGATCTTGGCGAGGCAGTACACAAGATCTTTATCCTGAAGGCTCAAGTTAGGTAGGCCTAAGTAAAGCCTCTGCAAATTCGGTTGAGCTGTATGAGCATTGACTTCGATCTTAGAAGATCCTGAGATGTTGGATGAAGAAATCTTGTGATCCAATTGCCATGCCTCCAAGGGGCTGCTGATCCTCATACTCCATTTGGAAGCACTCCAACCATCAAGGGTGTAGTCTTCGTTGAGTTGATGACGCAGCTCGGCAAAGTAAATGCAACCATCGAGGATCGCAATGTCCCGAACTGATCTTGGATCAGCCACTTCCTTGATCGGCAGCTGCGGCAAGCTAACAACACGAAATTTGGGGTTTTCGGCAAGCACGTCACAAAAAACAATATCCTGCTTGAGATCAATCCATGCCACCTCTTCTCCGATGGTGATTGTCTTGCACGTCATGTGGCCGTGGTATGCTGGCACCTGAACCGGCTTGGCGCTCCAGCAGTCTGTCTTGGAGTGGTACATCCATAGAAGCGAAGGGGATGCATATCCAAAATCGCAAGCTTTTGCGACAACAACATGGTCACACTCGCTGCAGTCGTGTTCCTCTTTACTGGCTGCACTGTGGGGATGGAGGGAGAAACCACTGCTGGCTGCACTGTGGGGATGGAGAGCAGAGCCACTGCGCTTGTGGTGGTCCGCACTGCTGATGATACTGCGGGGCGGGCGCAGTTTGTGGCGCGGGCGCAGGGTTGGGCCGCGGTAGTCGTTGTCACTAGAGTTGTCGTCTTGGCTGCGGGCGGCACTGCGGTGCTCTCCCCCTTCTTTTTTTCTCTTACAGTCGCGGACAATGGCAATGTAGGAGCCCTGGAACTCTAAGACGGCACCAGGGTGCGGAAGGTGCTTGAGCGACGGACGGCGTTGAGGGGTGCCGGCGTCATAGACGAAGAGGTGCCGGCAGCTAGGCCGAAAGAAGTCAGCTTTAGTTTTGCCGACGACGAGACAGAGGAGGACGAGGCCGCCGTCCGTCTCCGAGGCGAGGATGAGTGGATCGGTGACGAAGTCCGTGTGGACGTAGGCGGTGGCGTGGACGCAGAAGTAGGAGACGAGCGGCGGGGGCACGGTGCAGAAGGTGACCTTGATTGTGCCCTGGAGGTCGGGGGCCCTGGTGTCGCAGGACGCGGTGGTGGCGTTGTCGCGGTCGATGAAGTACGCCTTTTGTTCGATGAGGACGAAATCTGGCTTCGGGAGACCGTCCTCGTCGGGGTAGCCATGATCCGGAGGAGTCAATAGCGGGCGGTCCATTGCTCGCAAAAACCCCTGTCTTGCTTCTTCTTCTTCTTTCTCGCCCCAAACCACTTCTTCGTGGAACTCCTCCCCTATGTAGTCCATGGAGTCGACTTTAGTCCATCGCTGGCCCCAAACCTCTTCCTCGTCGGGGCAGCCATGATCCGGAGGACTCAGCAGCGGGCCGTCCATGGCTCGCAAAACCCCTGTCTTGCTTCTTCTTCTTCCTCCTCGCCCCAAACCACTTTTTCGTGGAACACCTCTAAGTAGTCCAGGGAGTCGTCAGGCAAGGTCTCGAGATCGACAGCTCATTCCGGAATAGGGAGAAGAAGGGGTGGGGGGAGTATCGGGGTTGAAGACAGAGACGGAGTCGATGTTGGAATTGGTCCGATACGCCGTGTTAACTCGCCGAGTACTTTCCGGCGATACACGCTCGTACACAGTTGCTCGATTGCTTCCGAGCTACTCCGACGAGACGATGTTCCGGCGAGACGTCGCAAGTACACACGTACGTTGACTAGGCTGATTCAACTAACTAGCTACAAAGGAGCTTGATGGATTTCAGCTGAACACACACGCACGCGATGAAACTCAGATTGAATTGCCACAGGTGCATATCACACCTGTTTCTTTTCTTTCTTTCTTTTCTCTGATCTCACGATTGATTACAGGGGTTACACGAGTATATATATGCCCAGGCTATTAACCGACTAGGAGGGAGTACTAATCCTATCCGGTTTACAAGACCTGCTTGAGCACTACTCCTACTCGTATTACGTAGTACTAATGTACTATACGCACACGTCGCCGTATCAACGTCGGATCGTGCTTAATGCTAACAATCACCCCCCTAAACACGATCACTTCACTTCGACCTGGGTCCCAAATACGCCACTTGCTTCGCGTAGGTGTTACCCTCGGCACTGCTTTTGCCGTCTTGATCTTTCTCGTCGACATTGCTTTCGCCGTCCCTCGTAGCACCCATGTCACCGACTTTAGCTTCGTCGGCTTCTCCATGGCTTGATCATCTTTCTTGTCCGCGTCGATCCTCATCGGTTCCTCGATGAACATATATTGCTTTTTATGCTTCATCTTCACCAGATTATTTATCCTCCGAAATTTCTTATCGGATAGCATTCCGACACGCGTCGTATGCGTGCTCGTGTCGGTTGTAGTCGCTTCGGCTCCAATACTGTCGAAGCTGATACGACGTACTCTTCTTTTGTTTTTCTTGCTAGGTTGTTGAGCCCTCCTCCTTTTCTTATCTTTTCTGGGACGTGAGTCCCTCGCGGTGCTTCTGGCCTGATGTTCTCACGTGCTTCACTTCCTAGGCCTTGGCATTTTTCTGGCCACACAACACACGAGTTGGATGGCCTCCTTGACGCGCGTCCTGGCTTTACAACGCTCGGACTTCTTAACTTGCTAGTACATATGACTAGATCCTTGTCTGATGGATGTAATTCTGGCCGTTTCTTTTGGCCATACGGCACCCACGTACAATCTAGCTCACATACAGCTAGATTAAGAAGCTCCAAACACACGTAACGTGCATGCTTTTTCTTTAAAGCTGCTATGGATATTTCTCTTTCTTCTAGTCCGATCAGAGAAGCACTAGAGGTGCTCCTATCTTGCCTGTTTTCTGGAATATCAACCCTTTCTTTTTCTGGACCTTCCGATAGATCTTCTGTTTCTGGACCTCTTGGCGGATCCTGTTCTGGCGAGCCTTTTTCTTTCGGTTCACCTCCTTCTGGCCATGGTGGCCTGCTGTATTCTCCCTCGCAAATTGCGTCTTGCGTGACATGCATGGATTCATGTGAGAACGGGGCACTCCGTTGCTCCTCGACGAGAAATCCATTGCATATTGGATCCACCAGATCCAAGTTAAGGTAGTAGAGTCTATTCTTCGATCTCTCTACCTTCATGATAAGCTGCCTTTGATGATCATATCCCCATAGATAGTTCTCCTCGAGCACAATATTGCATCCACGCTCTGTGAGCTATCCAAGACTGATAATATTTCTCTCCAACTTGGGAACATAGTAGACACTAGTAAGTACCTTATGACCGCTTTGCAATTCAAGCAAGACATTGCCTCGTCCTGCGATGCTGACCGTCGCTCCATCACCGAAGCGGACGGTGCCTCCCACCGAGAGGTTTAATTTGGAGAATAGGGTCATGTCGCCAGTTATGTGATTGCTCGCGCCCGTGTCGAGGCACCAGACGTTGTCACCCGTCTTTGTCCCCCCCCTTGTCATGAAGCTAAACCTTCTCTTCTACGAGCTTCACAATCTCCATAGTCGGCGTCGGAAAAGAGCTAACTCCTCCTTGTCATGCTCGCACTCCTCGAGCATCATCATCATGGGTCCATCATCTCCTTTCTGGGCCATGAGAGCCCTCTCCTTCGGTGGTTCTCGGCAATCAGACTTGAAGTGACCAAGCTTGCCGCAGTTATGACACCTTATTTTCTTTATGTCAAACTTCCTCCGCGGCGGAGCTTTGTCTTCGTCCTCCTGCTCTGCGACGTACTTTCTTGCTGAGCGTTTCTTCTCCTTCTTCTTGCCGCCGCTCGTGGATCCTCCTTGCGCTTCTTTTGAAAGAGTCATCCACTGCTGCTTCGTGAGCATCAAGTGCTCACTCTCTTCCGGGTCGCCAAAGCTAAGCCGGATTCTCTCGTCATGGGCCTTGAACCTTCCGACGAGATCCTCAACCGTCAGTGTATTCAGGTCGAGACATTGTTCAATCGACGTAACGATCTGCATATAGCGCGCCGGTGCGGCACGCAAGAATCTTCTGACGTTCTTGACCTCATCCAATTTCTCGCCATATCCCCTGATTCCATTGATGAGGGTGACGAAACGGGCGGCAAACTAATCAACCATCTCGCCTTCCTCCATCTTCAGATCTTCATAGCTTTTTGTCAAACTTTGAAGATGCGCTTCCTTCACGCGGGCATGACCTTGGTGCAAGATCTCGATCGTCTCCCAAGCATCCTTCGCCGATTTCTTTCCGACGAGGTGCTGCAACACGTCCTTCGGTACGACGGAATAGAGTGCTGTTAACGCTTGGCGATCCTTCCGGTACTTCGTGCCTCTCTTGGCGTACTCACCACCGCCTGGATCAACGGCTTCCCAAATTTCCTGAGCTTCCATGGCCACCTCCATGTTGATGGCTCAAAGCCCGTAGTCCTTGCGATCTAGGCGCGGATACAAAGCCGCCCCCACCGTCTCCACCACCGACGTCGATGCCGAGTTCTCGCCAACCTTGACCATCGTCATAATCTTCTAGTACTTTCAGAAAATCACGGACGACGAACCTCAGGCTCTGATACCAATTGTTGGAATTGGCCCGATACGCCGTGTTAACTCGCCGAGTACTTTCCGGCAATACACGCATGTACACAGTTGCTCGATTGCTTCCGAGCTACTCCGACGAGACGATGTTCCGGCGAGACGCCGCAAGTACACACGTACGTTGACTAGGCTGATTCAACTAGCTAGCTACAAAGGAGCTTGATTGATTTCAGCTGAACACACACGCACGCGATGAAACTCAGATTGAATTGCCACAGGTGCATATCGCACCTGTTTCTTTTCTTTCTTTCTTTTCTCTGATCTCACGATTGATTACAGGGGTTACACGAGTATATATATGCCCAAGCTGTTAACCGACTAGGAGGGAGTACTAATCCTATCCGGTTTACAAGACCTGCTTGAGCACTACTCCTACTCGTATTACGTAGTACTATACGCACACGTCGCCGTATCAACGTCGGATCGTGCTTAATGCTAACAGTCGACAGCTGATTTCGGGGCCGGAGAGGTTCTGCAGCCGCCTACTTCCGTCTCTCCCTTTTGGATTTAGGGGAATTTTATTTTTTGCCCCTGTTTATTTGGTTCTTCTATCATTTGCCCTCATTTACTTTGTAACTTATTTTTTGCCCCACATTAGTTTGGTCTTCTATCTTTTGCCCTCAGGCAGGTAAGGCCCACACGAAATGTCCAACTTGCCCCTTTCTTCAACCTCCATGGCTCATATACGTATTCTCCATGGCAGGCTGCTCCGACCCGCCCAAGGTGGAGCTCGAAGGTGGCACATCGGCTTGCACTGCCGCAAGCGCTGCGAGCTCCTCCATCTACCGCTTCCAACAAGCTGCTCTAGGCCTCTGCGTATTGGCCGTTCTTCCTACGACGATCTCTCCCGTCGGCCTCCCACTGCCTCTAGTCGATTCCCCCTCCTAGCCCCAGAAACGCCCCAGTTCAAACTCCTCCCTCGATTCATGAGGCTCCTGTCACGGCAGTGCACTTCTGCCTCCCCTCTCAATGGATTTCATCACCTCCATGGCACCTCCTCCTACTGAGTTGGGGCATGGCGACGGAGACCTAGGCGTCGGGAATTAACAGAGGCCATGGCGGCGGCGAACAGCACACGTGGAGGGGCACCTTGCTCTGTGCTAGTCTACTGCAGCAGGTGCCGCGGCCTGAGACCTCGCCGGCGGTGCCGATGTGAACATAACGACTAGATAGGGGTACTGCAGTCATCAATTTGTAGCCTTATCATAACAACCAAAGGAAAAAAGTCAGAATAATTCAAAAGGGGCAAAAGATAAAAGACCAAACTAATATAGGGTGAAAAAGGAGTTACAAAGTAAATTAGGGCAAATGATAGAAGAACCAAATAAACAGGGGCAAAAAATAAAATCCCCTATTTATAAAGGGCATGATAGAACATCATTTGCATTTGAGAAGGATGTCATCAATGACGGGGGAATCATCAATGAAATCCGTCAATATAGGGATGCCCACTATATATCTCCTGCGGAGGCTCTTTATAGGATTTTCAGTTTTCACATGTTTGGTGTCAGTCCGTCTGTTCTCCAGCTCCAGCTTCATTTAGAAAACATGCATACTGTTGCGTTTAAAGCATGCGATGATCTAGAAGATGTTCTCGCTCGACCATCTTCTTCTTCATGCTTACCCAGTACTTTGAATTGAACAATAAGTATCCAGAGGCACGGAAATTGTTGTATAGAGAGCTTCCAGAACACTATAGATGGATTGCAGGAGAAAAGAAATGGCAGAAGAGAAAAACCAAGAAAGGCCAGGTTGGAAGACTTGTCTATGCACATCCTGCTGAAGGAGAGAGGTACTACTTGCGGGTACTCCTAAGTCGTCCGAGGTGCCACTTCGTTTGATGACTTAAAAACAGTAAATGGCCAGCTATGCAGTTCCTTCAGACACGCGTGTGAGCAGTTAGGCCTCATTGAGCATGACAGGTCCATTGATGATTGCATGATGGAGGCAGCCACATTTCAAATGCCTTGTGCTCTTAGACAGTTGTTTGCAACCATATTGGTATTCTTCGAGGCAACAGAAATCCGCCAATTGTGGGACAAACATCTAGCATCCATGTCTGAGGATTACCGGCGCAATAATTTCAACGAAGTGACAATTGAGCAGATGGTCCTTAGAGACATCAGGAATATGCTGCAATCTATGGGAAAGGATATTAAAAGCTACAGACTTCCGGATCTGCTTGAGACAGATGGTTCTTCAGATGCTGATCATAGAGAGGTATACGAGGAGAGACAAGTCACTGTGGACCAAGAACATCTAGATCTAATAAAATGTTTGAACAGTGAGCAGCTAGCTGGTTTCAAAGACATAATGAATCATGTGAGTAACCAAAAAAGCAAGATATTCTTTGTTGATGGTCCAGGAGGCACTCGAAAGACGTACTTGTACAAGGCATTTCTTGCGAAGGTGCGTAGTATGGGCCTGATAGCAATCACAACCGCTACATCAGGTATAGCAGCGTCGATAATGCCTGGAGGCCGAACTGCACACTCCAGGTTTAAAATTCCAATCAAGCTCACCGACCACAGCATGTGTGGTTTTACAAAGCAGAGTGGTATAGCAGAGTTGTTAAAACAAGCGTCCTTGATAATTTGGGACGAAGTCGCTATGACAAAGCGTCAAGCAGTTGAGACGCTTGATAGATCACTCCAGGATATAATGGGATGTCCTTGGTCGTTTGGCGGGAAGGTTGTCGTCTTTGGTGGGGATTTCAGGCAGGTCCTTCCCGTTGTGACACGAGGGACAAGAGCACAGGTCACCGATGCTACATTGTTGAGGTCCTATCTTTGGGAGAAGATCCGGACGATTCCCCTCACGCGCAATATGCGTGCACAGGCTGACCCTTGGTTCTCTGAATACCTTCTACGGATCGGCAATGGAACAGAAGAGACAATTGGCGACGACTATGTGCGTCTCCTAGACGACATAGTGATCCCATATACCAATCGTGGGAAAGCAATTAACAAAATGATTGAAGATGTCTTCCCATCGCTGCACGCCAATGCTACGTCGAGAGAGTACATGAGCACACGTGCAATTCTTTCGACCAAGAACGAGCATGTGGATGACCTCAATGACAAAATGATCTCCAGGTTTCCAGGTGAGGAAAAGATATACTACAGCTTCGACTCAATTGAGGATGACTTGCAGAATAATTACACGATTGACTTTCTGAACTCGATCACACCAAATGGCTTGCCCCCGCATATCTTGAAGGTAAAGGTCAACTGCCCAGTCATTCTGCTGCGGAACCTAGACCCTCATAATGGTCTTTGCAATGGAACACGGCTCATGATCAGAGCCTTTCAGGATAATGCAATCGACGCTGAGATTGTTGGCGGTCAACATGCTGGAAAGAGGGTGTTCATACCTAGGATCCTGATGTCTACGCACGCGTTTGTTCTTGTAGACAGTGTTGGGCCTCCAAGCGTAGAGGTTTGTAGAGCAGCAGCAAGTTTCCCTTAAGTGGATCACCCAAGGTTTATCAAACTCAGGGAGGAGGAGGTCAAAGCTATCCCTCTCAAGCAACCCTGCAATTACGATACAGAAAGTCTCTTGTGTCCCCAACACACCCAATACACTTGTCAGATGTATAGATGCACTAGTTCGGCGAAGAGATAGTGAAATACAAGTAGTAGTGATGATTATGAGTAGTAAATGTAATCTGAAATAAGTATCGATGCGAGCAAACATGTAACAAAACAGAAAGTAAATGGTGTTCAATGCTTGGAAACAAGGCCTAGGGATCATACTTTCACTAGTGGACACACTCCCAACAAATATAACATAATTGAACCAATAGATAGTAACTTCAATATGCAACTCAAAACAATTCTCCAATGGAAAACAAACACTAATCATGCGTAGGGCTACGAAGCACTCCTCAAAGTTCGCATGTACCCAAACTAGATTGTCCCACACTGTCACCGTGAACGCACTAGATGATTTCAACAAACACCAACAATTCATAGAGACATTAACCAAAAAGACACACATAATGCGCATACTAGTCACTGATACGTCCAAAACGTATCTACTTTCTCGAACACTTTTACTATTGTTTCTCCTCTAATTTGTGTGTTTTGAATACAACTAGCATGGACTAACGCTGTTTTCAGTAGAATTGCCCCGGTGTCTTGTTTTTGTGCAGAAATCTGACTTTCAGGAAAAATCCCGGAAAATATTGCAAAAATCCTATTTTACCAGAAGACCCACGGAGCCAGAAGAGGAAACGGAGAGAGGATGGGAGCCAGGCTCACCACCAGGGGGCGTGGCCCAGGCCTGGCCGCGCCCACCTGTGGTGAGGCCGCCTCGGCCATCGCCTCGACCCCTCCTTCCACCTACATATACCCTCTGACCTGAAAGGAGCGGGGGTTCGGCGTTTTTCCCAAATAGACTTCCGCTGCGTCGCCACCATCAGAAACCACGATTCAGAACCAGAAACTCCGTTCTGGCACCCTACCGGAACGGGGATTTGGAGGAGATCTTCATCACCATCATCACCGACGTCTCTCCATCAACCATCCATGACCCCGTGAGTAATTCCCGCTGTAGGCGAAGGGGATGGTAGGGTTTGGATGAGATCATTCATGTAATTTGCTATGAGATTGTTAGGGCATAGTGCCTAGTATCTATTATTAGTGCTTATGACAATGTTGCAACTTGTTGTGCTTAATGCTTGTCACTTTGGGCCCGAGTGCCATGATCTCAGATCTGAACTTGTTATTGTTTTATGATGATACTTGTTGTTTATGATCTTACCTGCAAGTTGTTTACACATATCGTTGTCCAGAACCCGAGGCCCCAAAGTTACAATAATTGGGATAACCGGAGGGGATGGCTATGATGTGAGGATCACATGTGTTCACCGAGTGTTAATGCTTTGCTCCGGTACTTTATTAAAAGGAGTACCTTATTTACCAGTAGATTCCCTTGAGGCCCAGCTGCAACAGGCTGGTAGGACAAAAGATGTCGTGCAAGTTTCTCATTGCGAG
Source organism: Dactylis glomerata (assembly GCA_007115705.1). Taxonomy (NCBI): domain Eukaryota; kingdom Viridiplantae; phylum Streptophyta; class Magnoliopsida; order Poales; family Poaceae; genus Dactylis; species Dactylis glomerata. The sequence continues at coordinate 335,302 of QXEO01000941.1, read as the reverse complement.
CACGTACGACTATTTACGGAACACATGCCTATGGTTGTTTAGTACTAGGATGCTTTGTCTTTATGTATCTGCAATTGCCCATGACTCACTGATTTCATGAATTATCTTATCCATGCAACGCCCATACATCCATCCCTATGCCTACAGTATTTAGTCGTACTGCTTACTATTGCTACTATTACCGCTTTTGTTTTACTATTGCTGTTACTGTTTTGCTACTATCACCACTATAAAACTGTTGCTACTGATAAACCGCTGCGAGCAAGTCTGTTTCCAGGTGCAGCTGAATTGACAACTCATCTGTTAAGGCTTATAAATATCCTTTTGCTCCCCTTGTGTCGAAGCAATAAATTTGGGTTTTACTTCCCTCGAAGACTATTGCGATCCCCTATACTTGTGGGTCATCAAGACTATTTTCTGGCGCTGTTGCCGGGGAGCATAGCTTTATTTGTAAGTTCACTTGGGATTCATATTGTTTGCTGCAATTCATTCATCATGGGTAAACCTCGTGATGGAAAGTTTCCTATATTGCCATCCACTACAAGAAGAGGTACGACTCTGAACACCTCTGCTGCTCTTGATTCACCATCTGTTATGAGTAAGTTGCTTACACCACCGCATGCACATGCTACTTCTTCTGCTGAGTTTGAGAATGCTACTAATAATTCTGATGATGCTTCTACTGTGCTTGATGAGAGTGGTTCGTTAGGTTCCTTTTTAGATGCTATAATTGCTAGGACTAAGCAATTGGAGAATACTACTGCTATGCCTGCTAGTTCACCTGAGTCTAGGGAACACCCTAGTAACGATTTTGATGATGCTTACATTGAGTTAGATGCAGGCCCGGTCCAAAGATTTTAAGGGCCCAGGGCGAAACAAAATTTGCGCCCTGTCATATAGAACTTATAAATAATAATTAACACATGCTATCAACAACAATTTGGATTATTTCTTATTGCAATATTCATATCAAATTACTTGTACAAATTACCTCGGAATTTTCTTCTCACCTTTTGGATGTGGAGTCATCATTGATGATGGTCTCAATATCAATATCATCTAATACTTTCTTCTCGATGTACATAGCAGCCAAACAACCTCTCTTGTGACACTGTAGAGTTCAAATATTTTTTCAATAATTTCAACTTTGGAAAGCTCCTTTCAGCTGATGCCACACTCACATGGCAGAGTAAATAAGATCGGAAAGCAATATAAATATTACGATAGGAATCGGGTGCTCTCACATACTCAAAAATATCCATACCAGTCATTAATCTATTTGGCAAAGCAAACTTCAGATTACTTATCTCGAAATTAATTAGGGGGCGTGGACTACACAAAGAATAGGTGAGATCGGGTCTTCGGGATACCTTTTCTAGAAGAGCTAAGCGTTGGGAGAGGGAGACTAGCAATTGGATCCTCTCAGCCATAAGGAATCAGGCGAGGAGTCCGAAGAGAAGTGGATTCCAACGATCAATCAAGGCGATTCCTCTATTGACAGATGGGCGACGACGGATAAGGGTGCCTGCATTTGAGGGCTCCCGATTCGGAACGCGAACCGGCAAAGGTAGCAACATCCGCGTGACTGCTTCCAGAAAATAAGAATTAGGGGCCCAATTACTGGACCAACTCGGCAATTCACAACCTTCTGTCAAAAAATTCTGAGATATGGGCTAATACTACTACATAGGCCACACCTGCGGGGGCCCCTAATTATTTTGGGCCCGGGGCAGCCGCCCCTCCCGCCCCCCTCTTGGGCCGGGATGCCTTTATTGATGAATTTTATGCTACTAGTGATGCTGGTGCAATTAGAGATCTTCTTGCAAGACGTGCCGTTAGATACAAGTTATCTCCTGGTGCTAAGTTTGCTGCTTCTCTCATACATATTAGTGATAAGGACTATGATTTCTCTTTGGATTTGTCTTACATATCTATTGTTGAGAAAGAACCTTTTTGTGGTACTGAAAGTAAGAGTGCTATGGAGCATATGAATGAGATTTCTTCTTTGAGTAATTTGTTTTCTGATGATACTAAGCTGCGTATGTACTTTCTTGCTAAGATTTTTCCTTTTTCATTGAAAGGTGCAGCTAAATCTTGGTTTAATAATTTATCTCCTGGATCTATTGATAGTCCTATTGCTTTGGTTAACACTTTCTTTCAGAAGTATTTTCCTGCTAGTGCTTGATACGTCTCTAACATATCTATAATTTTTGATGCTCCAAGCTTGTTTTTGCACCATTTGCTTAGTGTTTCATTACACTTCGTGGCATTTTTATGCATTTTCCGGAACTAACCTATTAACGAGATGCCACAGTGCCAGTTCCATGTTTTCTGCTGTTTTTGTGTTTCAGAAAAGTTACATAGGAAATATTCTCAGAATTAGAAGAAACAAAAGCCAAACGTCCAGAAATTTACCGAAGCTTCCAGAGAACCGAAGAGGAGACAGAAAGGAGCCAGGAGGCGGCCTCACCACCAGGGGGTGCGGCCCAGGTGAAAGGAATATGCCCGAGAGGCAATAATAAAGTTGTTATTATATTATTCCGTGTTCATAATAGATGTTTATTTCTCATGCTAGAATTGTATTAATCGGAAATATTAATACTTGTGTGATTAATAAACTAAAAGGGTTCCTAGTAAAGCCTCTCTTTTATACTAGATCGCTGATTAACCGATGATCAAGGTTTCCTGATCATGAACATTGGATGTTGTTAATTACGGGGTCATATCATTAGAAGAATGATGTGATGAACACTCACACCCATAGTACGAATAGTAATACGATCAAGTCATCAAGTTCATTGCTATATCAAACTCATATGAAATAGTTCTAATCCTCAGACCATGAGATCATGTTAATCACTGATGCCAGAAGAGTGCTTTGATGATATCAAACGTCACACTGTCACAGGGTGATTATAAAGGTTGATTTGGGTATTTTGAAAGTATTAGTTGAGGCTCATGGATCAAGAGTGAAATTTGTCTGACCCGATGACGGGAAGATATTCTCTGGGCCCTTCTCGGTGATATTGGATTAGAATCGCTTGCAAGCATGTGACTAGGTCACAGGAATGCATTATCACGAAACGAGTAAAGAGACTTATCGGGAATGAGATCAAACTAGGTATGGTTGATACCAAATGATCGGATCTCGGACAAGTAATAATATCGCGAGACAAAAGGAATTAACTATGTTCGTTATTGGTTCACACGATCACTAGTTCATCGTTGAGTAAGTGGGAGTCATCATGGATTTCCAGATCCCGCTGATGATTATTGATCGGAGAGGAGTCTCGATCATGTCCATGTTATTCACGAACCGTAGGGTGACACACTTAAGATTCGCCGTCGTTTTTGAGTGGATACGTGATACGTCTCAAACGTATCTATAATTTTTGATGCTCCATGCTTGTTTTTACACGATTTGCCTATTGTTTCGTTACACTTAGTGGCACTTTTATGCATTTTCCGGAACTAACCTATTAACGAAGTGCCACAGTGCCAGTTCCCTGTTTTCTGCTGTTTTTGTGTTTCAGGAGTGATACACAGGAAATATTCTCAGAATTGGACGAAACCACATCCTGAAGTCTTATTTTACCCGGAAGCTTCCAGAGATCCGAAGAGGAGTAGGAAGGGGGCCACCAGGGGCCCACACATAGGGGTGGCGCGGCCAGCCCCTGGCCCGCGCCACCACCGTGTGAGGCCACCTGGCCCCACCTCTGACATCGCCCCTTCGCCTATAAAGCCCCCCCGACGAGAAAAACCTAAGTACCCGATCAGTTTTCCAGAACACATCGCGATCCGCCGCCGCCGTCGACCCGAAGATCGGGAGGGTCCAGAAGCTCTTCCCGGCACCCTGCCGGAGAGGGGAATCGCCACCGGAGGTCTTCTTCATCGCCATGCTTGCCTCCGGAGCGATGAGTGAGTAGTCTACCTTGGACTATGGGTCCATAGCAGTAGCTAGATGGTTGTCTCCTCCACCATGTGCTTCATGTTTAGATCTCATGAGCTGCCCTACATGATTGAGATCACCGTTATGTAATTCTACATGTTTGGTTTGTTGGGATCCGATGAATATTGGTGTTTATGATTAAGTTGCTGTACTGAATATTATCTTTTTTTATCTCTATGTTGTTTATGATCTTGCATGCTCTCCGTTGTTAGTAGCTATCTTGGCCGAGTAGTTGCTAGTGACTCCAAGAGGGGGTATTTATGCTCGATAATGGGTTCATGCCTCTATTTCACCTGGGGGAGTGACAGAAACCTCTAAGGTGGTAGATGTGCTGTTGCTACTAGGGAGAAAACAACATTCATATGCTCAAGGGCATATTCTTTGTTTACATTACACACTTTGCTTAATGCAATTATCTATTGTTCGCAACTTAATACTTTTGGGGTGTTCGGATTGATATCCCCAGGGGTGGATTATTATTCATAAATGCAGTTGGATGGCGGTCTATGTATTTTGTTGTAATGCCCAGAGTAAATCTCATAGTGATCTTCTTGACATATCACGTTATCTTTATTCTATCAATTGCCCAACTATAATTTGTTTACCCAGCATGTGTTATTTTATCTATGGAGAGACACCACTAGTGAACTGTGGACCCCGGTCCTATTTCCATCATATTGCTATCACCTGTTTACTTTACTCGTACTGTTTACTTTACTCGCATACTATATTGTTTTCCACTCGATACGCTCATAACCTTTGTTTCAAGCAAACCGGTGAGATTGACAACCTCATCGCAAGTTGGGAACAAAGTATTTGTTTGTGTGTGTGCAGGTTCCGCATAACCTTCAGTCGTCATTGTCTCTCCTCTCCTGATCGATAAACCTTGGTATCTTAACTGAGGGAAAACTCGCCGCTATATTCATCATACCTTCCTCTTGGGGTTCCCAATGGGCTGATTATCCACCATGCACAAGGACAGTCTGCTCCCACATCAACTATCCACCACCACACGCAGCAGCTAGTTTTCTGGCGCCGTTGCCGGGGAGGAAGAGAAGACTTCTGCGAGGGGAGTTTTTCGCACACACATTCTTTACTTTGTTTTATTGTTTTGCTTTACTTTATTTATTTTACCTGCATCGTTTTATATCAAAAACCCAAAAAAATTAGAATCCTTGGTAGTTGTTATTTCTTTACTTTAGTTTATCATGCTGTTCCCTAAGTTCGTTCGGGAGGACCTCTCTGTAGGTAGTGGTTCGATTATTGGAAAAAGTAACATTGAGGAGTTCTTTAATCACATTAGTATGCATGAGGAAGTTGAGGAAAAGTCTTGGGTTGAGTTAGCTCCTAGCTATGAAGTTGCTTCTGCTCATTTAGTTGACATGTTGGAAACTAGGTTTGCTAGTCTTAATCCTTTTATGCAATATATGTTCCTTAAGCTTCATGAAATTGAGGATCCCGAAAAGAAAGCTCTTATCTTGGAAACTTTGCGCCTAGAATTTAAGGATGTCGTTATTGAAGCTAGGAAAGTTCTTAAACGTTTTAATAAACTCGGTTCACCTATAACGGTTATTAGTACAAATGATGAAGGGGCCGAGATACCTATACCTTGCAAGCTTTTGGGATTGAGTGAAGCTTTCGAAAATAATTTTGACTGGATTTGTCCTGAAAATCTTTTTGATGAGAATAGTGTACCAAAGCATGATCACAAAGGGTCTTCAAAAACTTATGTGGATGAAATACAATGCCTTATTGAAAATATCTCCGCTGTTGATCTTAATGCTTCATCACTTGATATTACTTGATTCGCAATTTTCTGCGCCTAGCTCAAAGGCGTTAAAGAAAAGCACTCTTGGGAGATAACCCAATGTTTTCTTTTCAGTAATTTTTCTTTTATTTGAGTCTTGGAAGTCATTACTACTGTAATGACCGCTCCTTATCTTGTTTATTTCGTTTTTGTGCCAAGAGAAGCCTCTAATTTGAGTGAGGTAAAGATTTGGGGATGTTGCTGTCCTGAAACTGTTTTCGGTGCTGCACCGTAAAAATTCGTGAAAATTCTCTGTTTATCTTTTGGACCTGCGATTTCTTGTGCATATGCCCCAGGTTATATCCAAACTTTTCTTAGTTTAACACTTTTTGATTTGAGCAACAGAAAATCCCTCAAAAATTCGACCTTTGTCAGCTGTTCAGTTTTGACAGATTTCTGCCAATATTTGTGTTTGCCACTTTATCGCTTTCTTTTGAGTTCTTTTGATCATGGAACTTTTGGGGAGGTTGCTACAGTAGTATATGCTATATATGTGGTGGTTTTGATTTGAAACCTGAAGCAAATAGAGGATTGATTATATGTTATGCTTACACTAATGTTGCTAATAGAATTGTGTTTAGTTTTGTATGAAGGAAGTTTTCAAGTGTAGGGATTGGAGAATGATGAGATGAGTTGAAGAATGGACAAAAGCTCAAGCTTGGGGATGCCCATGCATCACCCCAAGAAATATCCAAGAAGTACAAGCGTCAAAGCTTGGGGATGCCCCCGAGGCACCCCTTCTTCATCGGCAAAAATCAGGTCACCTTTCAAAACACTATATTTTTATTGCTTCATGCACTATGTGTTTTTCTTGGAGCGTCAGTTGTTTTAGTTTTCTTAGTTGGTTTAGTTTGTTTGTTTGCTGCAATAAATGGTTGGACCCCAACAAATTTCTTTTGGAGAAGTTGCCTTGTTTTCATTTGCAAAGAACGCTCTAGTTTTCACTCTTATTAAAAATCGAGTGTTCTTCTTTTTCTGCTACTTGATACGTCCAAAACGTATCTACTTTCCCGAACACTTTTGCTATTGTTTCTCCTCTAATTTGTGAGTTTTGAATACAACTAACACGGACTGACGCTGTTTTCAGCAGAATTGCTCTGGTGTCTCGTTTTTGTGCAGAAATCCAACTTCCAGTAAAAATTCGGGAAAAATCATGAAAAATCCTATTTCACCAGAAGACCCACGGAGCCAGAAGACAGGAGGGAGAAGGGGCTCGAGGGCCTGTCACGCACAGGTGGCGCGGCCCAGCCCTGGCCGCGCCACCCCTGCGTGAGGGGGCCCCAGCACCCCTCTCGACCTCCCCTCTCGCGTACATATACCCCTTGACAACATAATATCGGAGAGACGGTGTTTTTCCCAGATAGACTTCCGCTGCGCCGCCACCATCAGAAACCGCGATTCGGAACCAGAAACTCCGTTCTGGCACCCTGCCGGGACGGGGATTCAGAGGATATCTTCATCACCATCATCACCGACGCTCCTCCATCGACTATCCATGACTCCCCCATCCATGTGTGAGTAATTCCCCCGCTGTAGGTGAGGGGATGGTAGGGATTGGATGAGATTGTTCATGTAATTTGATATGAGATTGATAGGGCATAGTGCCTAGTATCTTTATTTAGTGCCTATGACATTGTTGCAACTTGTTGTGCTTAATGCTTGTCACTTTGGGCCCGAGTGCCATGATTTCAGATCTAAACATGTTATTATTTCTATGATAATACTTGTTGTTTATGGTCTTACCTACAAGTTGTATACACATATTGTTGTCCGGAACCCGAGGCCCCAAAGTGACAGAAATTTGGATAACCGGAGGGGATGGCTATGATGTGAGGATCACATGTGTTCACCGAGTGCTAATGCTTTGCTCCGGTACTCTATTAAAAGGAGTACCTTAATTACCAGTAGTTTCCCTTGAGGCCCTGCTGCAACAGGCTGGTAGGACAAAAGATGTCGTGCAAGTTTCTCCTTGTGAGCACGTACGACTATATACGGAACACATGCCTATGATTGTTTGTACTAGGATGCTTTATCATTATTTATCTGCAATGCCCATGTCTCATTGATTTCATGAATTATCTTATCCATGCAACGCCCGTAATCCATCCCTATGCCTACAGTATTTGTTCCTACTGTTTACAACTGTTATTATTACTGCTGCTATTTTACTACTGCTGTTACTGTTCCATTACTGTCACCACTATTAAACTGTTGCTACTGATAAACCACTGCGAGCGAGACTGTTTCCAAGTGCAGCTGAATTGACAACTCATCTGTTAAGGCTTACATATATTCTTTGGCTCCCCTTGTGTCGAATCAATAAATTTGGGTAATACTTCCCTCGAAGACTGTTGCGATCCCCTATACTTGTGGGTCATCAAGACTATTTTCTGGCGCCGTTGCCGGGGAGCATAGCTTTATTAGTAAGTTCACTTGGTATTCATATTGTTCGCTGCAATCCTTTCATCATGGGTAAACCTCGTGATGGAAAAGTTCCTATATTGCCATCCACTACAAGAAGAGGTACGACTCTCAACACCTCTGTTGCTCTTGATTCACCATCTGTTATGAGTAAGTTGCTTACACCACCACACCCACACGCTACTGCTACTACTTCTGCTGAGATTGAAAATGCCACTGATAATTTAGATGATGCTTCTACTGTGCTTGATGAGAGAGGTTCACTGGGTTCCTTTTTAGATGCTACTATTGCTAGAGCTAAGTTGGGAAACACCACTGTTACACCTGTTAGTTCACCTCAGTCTAGGGAATGTCCTAGTGATGATTATGATGATGATGCTTACATTGAGCTTAATGATGATTTTATTGCAGAAGCACATGCTGCTCGTAATGCAGGTAATGTTAAAGAACTTCTTGCTAGACGTTCTGTTAGATATAATTTGTCTCCTGATCCTAAGTTTGCTGCTTCTCCCATAAATATTAGAGATAAGGATTATAATTTCTCTTTGGATTTATCTTACATATCTATTGTTGAGAAAACTCCTTTTTGTGGTACTAAAGATGAGAGTGCTATGGAGCACATGAATGAGCTTTCTACTTTGAGTAATTTGTTTTCTGATGATATTAAGCTCCGCACTTATTTTGTTGCTAAGATTTTTCCTTTCTCGTTGAAAGATGCTGCTAAAATTTGGTTTAATAGCTTGTCTCCTGGATCTCTTACTAGTCCTATTGCTTTGGTTAATGCTTTCTTTCAGAAATATTTTCCCGCTAGTGCTCAACATGCTGCTGTGCAGAAAATCTTTGATTTTGAACAGGGAAAAGGAGAGATATTGCCTGAATCTTGGACAAGGTTTTGTTCTTTAATTAGAGCTTTGCCTAAAGAACCATTGCCTAAAAATGAACTCCTTGACATATTTTATAATGGACTAACGGATGAATCTAAGTCATATTTGGATAGTTGTGCTGGTTGTGTTTTCAGGGAAAGAACTCCGGCTGAAGCTGAAGAATTAATGGCTAAAATAAGCCGGAATCATGATGATTGGACTTTAGTTGAGCCAACACCAGCACCAACTCCTGCGCCATCTACAGAGCCTACACCAAAGAAGAGAGGGATGATTGAATTAAATGATGAAGTTATAAAGGAAGCTAAGAAATCTCTGAAGGAGAAAGGTATTAAGGCCGAAGATGTGAAGAATTTACCTCCTATTGAAGAATTATGTAAGCCAATCCTTCGCTCATCCACTATTGAGGTACATTCTCTCCAACGCTTTGATGAAAGAGATATTCCTTATACTAAACCTCCTGATCAATGCTTAGATGAATTTGATAACTTTATTGTTAAGCAAGAAAATTTTAATAGAATGGTGCATAATCATTTGTTGGAGAATTCTAGAGCTATTAACAAGTTGCAGGATATTGTGGAGAGAACCGCCAATGATGTGAAGATACTTGCTAAACATTTTCAAATGGTTCAAACACAAATTGATCAGCTTACCAAGGTGCAAAAAGACTTGCTAGTTAATGCTGCAAGAGAGAAGCAAGCATGTGAAATACGCATAAGAAGTGGTGCTGCTACTCAAGACCCATTATATCCTGAAGGACATCCTAAGAGGGTTGAGCAAGATTCTCAACGCACTTCAAGTGATGATATTCCTTCCAAGAAGAAGAAGAAGAAGCATAAAACAACTACAGAATCCTCTGATGCAGGTAAAGATCCTAACAGTGTTTCTATTTCTGATGCTGAAACTGAACCAGGAGATGCTTCCGATAAAGAAGAAGATAAAGAAGAAGTTGAAGAAGAACCGGAAAAGAGTAATAAAAATGCAAAGTACACTAAAGAAGACTTCATTGCCAACAAGCATGGTAAAGAGAGGGAACCTTGGGTACAGAAACCAATGCCTTTTCCTAGTAAGAAACACAAGTCCAAGGAAGAAGAACACTACAACAGGTTTTGTGAATGGATGAGACCTTTATTTTTGCAAATTCCTTTGACTGATGCTATTAGAATGCCTCCTTATGCAAAGTACATGAAAGATATTGTCACTAACAAAAGGAAAATTCCTAGTGAGGAAATTTCCACTTTACTTGTTAACTATTCTTTTGATGGTAAAGTTCCAGAGAAGCTTGGAGATCCAGGTATACCAACTATTCCTTGCTCCATTAAAAATAACTATGTTAGAACTGCTTTATGTGATTTGGGAGCTGGAGTTAGTGTCATGCCTTTTTCTCTTTATAAGAGACTTGATCTAGAAAAATTGGTTTCAACTGATATATCCTTGCAGATGGCTGATAAGTCTACTACTATTCCCATTGGTATATGCGAAAATGTTCCTGTTCAAGTTGCTAACAGTTGTTTGATATTGACTGATTTTGTTGTGTTGGAAATGCCTGAAGATGATAATATGTCTATTATTCTTGGGAGACCTTTTCTAAACACTGCAGGTGCTGTTATTAATTGCAATCAAGGAAAAGTTACTTTTAATGTTAATGACAAAGAATATACGGTTTATTTTCCCAAGAAGATTGATAGGAGGAATGCTCTAAATTCAATCAAGCATGTTGAGACCATCAAAGTTGGTCAAATTATTTGTTCAGAGCAAAAGCCCAAGGAAGAATATCAAATTGTTATGGTTGGGACGATACCTATCAAAGTTGAGGTAACATAAGCATTAACTGAAGTGCAAAGTTTTGCCTCATAAAAAGTTAGTTTGGTAACAAGACTTGATCGACCTTGTTAACAAAGTGATTTTATATGAACGAAACTTCGTTTTCACCGCATCCATTCCACCTCACTTGTATTTACCTTCATCAAATTTTATTCCTTCAGTTTAGTTGCATGATTAAGAGTATCTCAGAGATGCTGCATGCTTAGTTTTGATTTGCTTGGAATCTTTTCATCCTCGTTTTTCTGAGTTTTATCGATATGCCAATTTCTGAAAAATCTTCGAAAATTAAGTTTCTTGAAAAATTCCAGAAAATTCTTTATAAATTTTTATGTCAAAAATGGGGCAGAGAGACACCTGGGAGGCACCAGGTGGGGCAGCCACGCCACCTCACACACAGGTGGCGCGGCCCAGCCCTGGCCGCGCCACCCAAGTGTGAGGGGGCCCCACCAGGCCCCTCACTCATCTCTTCTTCCCCTGCTCTTTCTCTCTCCCGAAAAACACCGCCCCATTTGCTCAAGCCCGAGTTCTTGCTGTTCTTCACCTGGATTTTTCAATCTCCTTGTTCAGCCCTACATTTCTGCTGAAACTTGGATCATTTGCTCTCCGGTATGTGACTCCTCCACTTGTCCAAGTAGATTTTCTTTTGGTAAAGTATTTCTTGAGTATTTTAGCATTGTAGGTGACAGTATAAATGAGTATGCATGCTTGTTCTATTGCTTAGAATTGTTATTTTGATGCATGATAGCTCTCTAGTAACCCACTATAGTAGTTTCCTACACTTGCTTGTCGTAAAATCACTTTTTATGAGGTCTGTCAAAAATTTCAGAAATGGAGGAGAATGCATATCAACTCTCTCAACATGAACTAGAAGTGCATGAAGTTATGAAGGTTCATCGTGAAGAGAAGGTCTTCCCCTCACACTATCCATGCTCAGCGTTCATGAATGCTGCCGAAATTCTGCAGGATTTTCAAACCTTACTCTCTAATGCAGGATTGGAGTATTTTGTTGAGGGTGAACCTCCCCAATATGTTAAACTAACAATGTCTGTGGTGCAGGATTTCAGATTTAGTTGGTCCTCTTCTAATCCCATGGTTCATTATAAAATTTATAACAAATCTGTGGACTTGCCTCTTGATGTCTTATGTACAGCTAGTAGAGTACCACAGTGGGGATCGCTCGAGAAGATAAGGGGACAACCAAGGCAATTGTTAGAACTATATGAGGAGATTTGTCAAGGTAGAAGCTTCACAGGAGAGGGTGGTAAAACTCGAAACATTCATTTCCCATCCATTCGATATTTTGCCTTCTTCATTACCAAATGTGTTCTTGCTAGGAAATCTGCAAGTAAATTGTCTCTCCATGATCTAGCTTTCATTGCTGCTGCTTTAAGGCGCGATAGAACTTACAATTTGGGTGCCTTAATAGCTTTCCGTCTTGATATTAATCGTGAGAAAGGGGGAATCTGTGGGGGGCTTATAGCTTCACGCCTGTTAACTTTTCATGGTGTTGTGCCTCATTTTCGAGATCTGTAGTTCCCTGAAGAGAAGCTTGGTCTTGATGCTGTGGTTCAACATAAGTTTATTTCTCCTCCTGCCAGTTTGATTAATTTAACATTTGAGCTAACCTTTTTCAAGAAGACTACCTGGAGGGTAGTAAAGACTGAACGATCAATCCGTTTGCCTGCACCTCTTTTGTTTAACCTTGATCGCAGGAATGGATGGTCGCTTACAGAAGATGAGCTTGATGCGTACGTGGAGGAGCACCCGCCGCCTGTGCACGATGAGGAGGGTACCGAAGAGTCGGGGCAGCCCTCCAGCACTACGAATTTCCCATATGAGCAACCTTATTATGACTATGCGCCATCAGCTTCATCTTCACGAGAACCAGGGTACGATTACACCTATGATGACCCACCAGCTTGGAGCAGCTACCAGAGCCGGAATTGATCTCCACTTAGGCCAAAAGCCTAAGCTTGGGGGGAGGTACGCCGACGATTCACTCATCTACACATCATATTTGGTCGGATCTTTGTATATCCATGTTTCGCTTTCTCTAGTATTTTTGTTTTTATTTCCACCTTTCCAAAACACAAAAAGACCAAAAATATTTCCGTTGTTTCTCTCTATTTGGTTCTTTAGTTTTCTACCTTTGGTTTGCTTTACTTGCTATTTTCGGTTTGCTATTTGAAAAATCCAAAAATATTTTGCTTTGTTTGCTATTTCCTTTTGCTTTTGTTTCAAAAATCGAAAATACAAAAATATTTGTTGTTCTTCTTCGGTTTTGTAAAGTTTGTTGCAGAGTTCAGTCTTCCGTTACTCCATTGGAGCTTGGTATTCACTTTTTATTATTCAAGCCACACAAGTGAAGAGCAATAATGACGACATACGACAATTCGAGATGTGGTAAGAGGCTGGTATGAACTCTATTTGTTTTCATTTTTGTACATATACTCATCTATGTGGACATGCTTAGTCGGTTCATGTAAGGTATATGTTATCTAATGGATGCTTTGTAGTTCTTGCTCTCATATGATTAGTTTCAATTTACTATTAGCCTGTAGCATGTCATGTAGACGCTTGCATGCATTGTTTTATTCATAGTATGGTATGATATTATGGTATCCACCTCTGAAAGCTTCATTTGAATCGACTTGGCACATGCTCAAGCATGCATATGACTGAACAAAAAGTCGATTATGCCTCGATGATCTAAATTGCCTCAGAGTTCTTGTATCATTTTTATGCCTATATTAATTTCGTTTTGTCGCAAGCATGATTATGACAGTTATTGCTCTCTCGATTGTCGCTTCCCAGTCTTTTGCTAACCTTCATTTGTACTGAGTATGAGCTCTACTCATGCATCCAATTACCAAAAACCAAGTCTTCCAAAGAGTCCACTATAAATTCCTATGCATGGTATTTGTAAGCCATTCCAAGTAAATTTTCGTGTGCTACCTTTCAAAACTTTCAACTACTTCTCATTTTGTGCCACTGTTTTTAGCTCATGGGGACGTAGTGGTCGGAATTGCTATCTTCCATATTAAATTAAGTACCCCTTGACTAGGAAGCTTCATCTGCTCGTCATTAATTTTGCATGAGAGCTGGTCAGACCATTATAATCTTAATTCTGAAAGAAAAAATGCACTCCTCCAAAGGAATGAGAAAGTTGGTGGGCACCCGATGGAATCGGTTAGCCATGGTTTGAGAAAGGAAAAAGGTGGGAGGAGTGCCAAAGCTTTATAAAAGAGCACCAATGTGCCAAATTTCAAAGAACTCGGAACCGCTCTCACTTGTTTATTATGGAAGATAGTAAGTCCCCATTGCTAGTCGTTGACATAGAACAACCACCTCTCAAAATAAACTTTTATCTCTGTTTTACAAATGAAAAGCTCTAGCACATATTAAATCACTGCTTCCCTCTGCGAAGGGCCATTCGTTTACTTTTATGTTGAGTCACCATCTTCTAACTTTAAGCACTTCTTGAGAGCATAGCTGTTATTCTTAGTGTAATGTGCTTGTCCCAGAACACGGTTAATTGTGGTATAACTTTGATGCTTGTATCTTTGATATTTCTACTTCTAGTCTTCCCTTGGACTTCAGAGGTGCCTCAACATTTATGTTTTGCTCTACAAATAAAGGCAAGTGGGATACCATTCTTTCATATCATTTATGCATATTACAATCTTGTAGCTTCTCATGTACATGTTACTTGTTATTAGTGCATTGGCACTCTTTCATAGCTTGCTTGACTATGAGGTAACATTAGTTGCATATTCCTTATTATGAATTGCGTGAGTACTTGATCACATAGTTAGTATATATATCATATGAGCAAATGTGTTCGTGAAAGTTTCTTTTATCGCTCTCAGTTGTTAACTGAATTGCTTGAGGACAAGCAAATAACTAAGCTTGGGGGGAGTTGATACGTCCAAAACGTATCTACTTTCCCGAACACTTTTGCTATTGTTTCTCCTCTAATTTGTGAGTTTTGAATACAACTAACACGGACTGACGCTGTTTTCAGCAGAATTGCTCTGGTGTCTCGTTTTTGTGCAGAAATCCAACTTCCAGTAAAAATTCGGGAAAAATCATGAAAAATCCTATTTCACCAGAAGACCCACGGAGCCAGAAGACAGGACGGAGAAGGGGCTCAAGGGCCTGTCACGCACAGGTGGCGCTGCCCAGCCCTGGCCGCGCCACCCCTGCGTGAGGGGGCCCCAGCACCCCTCTCGACCTCCCCTCTCGCGTACATATACCCCCTGACGACATAATATCGGAGAGACGGCGTTTTTCCCAGATAGACTTCCGCTGCGCCGCCACCATCAGAAACCGCGATTCGGAACCAGAAACTCCGTTTTGGCACCCTGCCGGGACGGGGATTCGGAGGAGATCTTCATCACCATCATCACCGACGCTCCCCCATCTATGTGTGAGTAATTCCCCCGCTGTAGGTGAGGAGATGGTAGGGATTGGATGAGATTGTTCATGTAATTTGATATGAGATTGATAGGGCATAGTGGCTAGTATCTTTATTTAGTGCCTATGACATTGTTGCAACTTGTTGTGCTTAATGCTTGTCACTTTGGGCCCGAGTGCCATGATTTCAGATCTGAACATGTTATTATTTCTATGATAATACTTGTTGTTTATGGTCTTACCTACAAGTTGTATACACATATTGTTGTCTGGAACCCGAGGCCCCAAAGTGACAGAAATTGGGATAACCGGAGGGGATGGCTATGATGTGAGGATCACATGTGTTCACCGAGTGCTAATGCTTTGCTCCGGTACTCTATTAAAAGGAGTACCTTAATTACCAGTAGTTTCCCTTGAGGCCCTGCTGCAACAGGCTGGTAGGACAAAAGATGTCGTGCAAGTTTCTCCTTGTGAGCACGTACGACTATATACGGAACACATGCCTATGATTGTTTGTACTAGGATGCTTTATCATTATTTATCTGCAATGCCCATGTCTCATTGATTTCATGAATTATCTTATCCATGCAACGACCGTAATCCATCCCTATGCCTACAGTATTTGTTCCTACTGTTTACAACTGTTATTATTACTGCTGCTATTTTACTACTGCTGTTACTGTTCCATTACTGTCACCACTATTAAACTATTGCTACTGATAAACCACTGGGAGCGAGACTGTTTCCAAGTGCAGCTGAATTGACAACTCATCTGTTAAGGCTTACATATATTCTTTGGCTCCCCTTGTGTCGAATCAATAAATTTGGGTAATACTTCCCTCGAAGACTGTTGCGATCCCCTATACTTGTGGGTCATCACTACTGCTTTTGGTTTTCGTTTTCGCCTTGATTTGCGTTTAGACCTTGTCATATCTTTTCATCAAGGTGTATTTTTGCCTCTGATCTTCATTGGTTTTCATCAAAAGAGATATTTATAAAAATTTCAAATGGTGTTGGAAAAGAGAAAAAGCTTTGTGCAAAATAGTGGTACAAGAAGGAGCTTGTGTAGACTGCGGCTTAGGCTTTTTCATGTCATGCTTGATGTCTTTTTGATAGTATGCTTAGTGGTTTTGCTGTAGCATGACTTGTCTCAAATAACTGAGATTGCTTAATGAGCCTTTGAAAAAATCATGCGTTGTTTTTATTGTATGGAAGCATTATTTTGGTTTTCTCCTTGATGCTTTATTTGGGTTGACTTGGCGCATGCTCACACATGTTAGACTCTTACAAAGTCGCCAATAGCCTTCATGATCATTTAGTTTTTGACTTTTGATGCCATCTTATGCTTCTTTTTATTGTCGCTTTGTCGCTTTGCATGATTATGGCCATTATTGCTCTCTTAGTTGGTCGCTCCCAGTCTTTTGCTAGCCCTCACCTTATACTGAGTATGAGCTCTACTCGTGCATCCAACTCCTAAAAGCCAAAGTTTGCCATTGTGTCCACTATAAACTCCTATGCATGGTATTTGTAAGCCATTCCAAGTAAATTTTCATGTGCTACCTTTCAAAAACCTTCAAAACACTTCTCATTTTGTGACACTGTTTTCAGCTCATGGGGACGTAGTGGTCGGATTTGCTATCTTCCATATTGCTTATTCCAAAAAGAAAAAAAAAAGGAAAAAAGAAAGAAAAAAAGGCACTCCTCCATGGAAAATGAATGTTGGTGGGCACCCGATGGAATCGGTTAGCCATGGTTTGTGAAAGAAAAAAAGGTGGGGAGGAGTGCCAAACTTTATAAAAGAGCACAAAAGTGCCAATATCTCTCTCAAAAACTTGCTTCATTTTTGTATGGAAGATAGTAAGAACCCCATTGCCAGTCGTTGACAAAGACAACCACCTCTCAAAACCAATTTTTATCTCTCTGTTTTACAAATGAAAAGCTTTAGCACATGTTTAATCACTGCTTCCCTCTGCGAAGGGCCTTTCTTTTACTTTTATGTTGAGTCACCACCTTCTTTCTTTATGCACCATTAAGAGAGCATAGTTGTCATTCTTAGTGTGATATGCATTGTCCCAAAGTTCATTGATTGATTCATATTGTTGGTTTCACTTGTTCTTAAATTATTTGTATCTAGTTGCCCTCTTAAACTTGAAGGTGTCCTATGCATTTATGTTTTGCTCTCTTTCAAGGACAAGCTGAAAACCATTTGTATGTTTTTCCTTATGATTTGAACACACGTTTGACTTTCATTGTTTCATTTTCATGATCTTTTGTTTGTGTTCATTTGCATGTTTACAACATGGTTGCTAAGTTTCTTATTGTCATGATTATATCTTCATGCCCATGTTTTAAGTTCTAATGATCCCAGCTCACCAATGCTTACATATATGATCAAGATTGTGTAGGTGCATGTCACCTCAAAAATTATTCTTTGTTATCACTTACCTACTCGAGGACGAGCAGGAGTTAAGCTTGGGGATGTTTGATACGTCTCAAACATATCTATAATTTTTGATGCTCCATGCTTGTTTTTACACCATTTGCCTATTGTTTCGTTACACTTAGTGGCACTTTTACGCATTTTCTGGAACTAACCTATTAACGAAGTGCCACAGTGCCAGTTCCCTGTTTTCTGCTGTTTTTGTGTTTCAGGAGTGATACACAGGAAATATTCTCGGAATTGGACGAAACCACATCCTGAAGTCTTATTTTACCCGGAAGCTTCCAGAGATCCGAAGAGGAGTAGGAGGGGGGCCACCAGGGGCCCACACACAGGGGTGGCGCGGCCAGCCCCTGGCCCGCGCCACCACCGTGTGAGGCCACCTGGCCCCACCTCTGACATCGCCCCTTCGCATATAAAGACCCCCCGACGAGAAAAACCTAAGTACCCGATCAGTTTTCCAGAACACATCGCGATCCGCCGCCGCCGTCGACCCGAAGATCGGGAGGGTCCAGAAGCTCTTCCCGGCACCCTGCTGGAGAGGGGAATCGTCACCGGAGGTCTTCTTCATCGCCATGCTTGCCTCCGGAGCGATGAGTGAGTAGTCTACCTTGGACTATGGGTCCATAGCAGTAGCTAGATGGTTGTCTCCTCCACCATGTGCTTCATGTTTAGATCTCATGAGCTGCCCTACATGATTGAGATCACCGTTATGTAATTCTACATGTTTGGTTTGTTGGGATCCGATGAATATTGGTGTTTATGATTAAGTTGCTGTACTGAATATTATCTTTTGTTATCTCTATGTTGTTTATGATCTTGCATGCTCTCCGTTGTTAGTAGCTATCTTGGCCGAGTAGTTGCTAGTGACTCCAAGAGGGGGTATTTATGCTCGATAGTGGGTTCATGCCTCTATTTCACCTGGGGGAGTGACAGAAACCTCTAAGGTGGTAGATGTGCTGTTGCTACTAGGGAGAAAACAACATTCATGTGCTCAAGGGCATATGCTTTGTTTACATTACACACTTTGCTTAATGCAATTATCTGTTGTTCGCAACTTAATACTTTTGGGGTGTTCGGATTGATATCCCCGGGGGTGGATTATTAGTCATAGATGCAGTTGGATGGCGGTCTATGTATTTTGTTGTAATGCCCAGAGTAAATCTCAGAGTGATCTTCTTGACATATCACGTTATCTTTATTCTATCAATTGCCCAACTGTAATTTGTTTATCCAGCATGTGTTATTTTATCTATGGAGAGACACCACTAGTGAACTGTGGACCTCGGTCCTATTTCCATCATATTGCTATCACCTGTTTACTTTACTCGTACTGTTTACTTTACTCGCATACTATATTGTTTTCCACTCGATACGCTCATAACCTTTGTTTCAAGCAAACCGGTGAGATTGACAACCTCATCGCAAGTTGGGAACAAAGTATTTGTTTGTGTGTGTGCAGGTTCCGCATAACCTTCAGTCGTCATTGTCTCTCCTCTCCTGATCGATAAACCTTGGTATCTTAACTGAGGGAAAACTCGCCGCTATATTCATCATACCTTCCTCTTGGGGTTCCCAACAGGCTGGTTATCCACCACGCACAAGGACAGTCTGCTCCCACATCAACTATCCACCACCACACGCAGCAATACGATACTTCGATCGAATTACAGGACAGCATGAGGGTTGTTTCAGAAAAGCACCAAAACTATTTCGGGATATCGAAATAACTCAAGGGTGCATTTGTTAATGTTTGTTAATTGAATGAATTAACAAATATTAAAGAAATAAAAATATTTTATTAAATCAATAAGTGTGAATTTTAATTAGCATGAATGTCATGCAAAATTAAAATGGGAGTTACCTCATGTTGATGAGGGGGTTACCACCATGAAGGGAATGAAGAGGGGGTTACCACCATGATGAGGAGGAGGACCTCCTCCTAGGGGCCGGCGCACCCCCCAAGGGGGGCTGCCCCCTCCTCCCCTATAAAACCCCCTCCCTGTCCTCCAAGTCACACACATGTTGGTTCTTCCCTCTCCCGCAAAGTTGCTGCCCCAAATTCGTCTTAGCTTAGCGAAGCTCTGCCGGATTGTTAGTTCGAGTTTCACACACTTGGAGAAGTGAGTGTTGGAGTGTCCGGCGGATCCCTTCTTCCGCTGCTCCGCTGGACCGAGGGCGTGGAGGAGTCGACGACGAGCTGTACGTGTGACCGAGCACGGGGGCGCTGCCGGTTATGGCGCCGTGTACACGATCTCGTGATCGTCAAGTGAACCACTGAAAGGAATATGCCCGAGAGGCAATAATAAAGTTGTTATTATATTATTCCATGTTCATAATAGATGTTTATTTCTCATGCTAGAATTGTATTAATCAGAAACATTAATACTTGTGTGATTAATAAACAAAAAGGGTTCCTAGTAAAGCCTCTCTTTTATACTAGCTCGTTGATTAACCGATGATCAAGGTTTCCTAATCATGAACATTGGATGTTGTTAATAACGGGGTCATATCATTAGAAGAATGATGTGATGAACACTCACACCCATAGTACGAATAGCAATACGATCAAGTCATCAAGTTCATTGCTATATCAAACTCATACGAAATAGTTCTAATCCTCAGACCATGAGATCATGTTAATCACTGATGCCGGAAGAGTGCTTTGATGATATCAAACGTCACACCGTCACAGGGTGATTATAAAGGTTGATTTGGGTATTCTGAAAGTATTAGTTGAGGCTCATGGATCAAGAGTGGAATTTGTCCGACCCGATGACGGGAAGATATTCTCTGGGCCCTTCTCGGTGATATTGCATTAGAATCGCTTGCAAGCATGTGACTAGGTCACAGGAATGCATTATCACGGAATGAGTAAAGAGACTTGTCGGGAACGAGATCGAACTAGGTATGGTTGATACCAAATGATCGGATCTCGGACAAGTAATAATATCGCGAGACAAAAGGAATTAACAATGTTCGTTACTGGTTCACACGATCACTAGTTCATCGTTGAGTAAGTGGGAGTCATCATGGATTTCTAGATCCCGCTGTTGATTATTGATCGGAGAGGAGTCTCGATCATGTCCACGTTATTCACGAACCGTAGGGTGACACACTTAAGGTTCGCCGTCGTTTTTGAGTGGATACGATACTCCGACCGAATTACAGGACAGCATAAGGGTTGTTTCAGAAAAGCACCGAAACTATTTCGGGATATCGAAATAACTCAAGGGTGTATTTGTTAATGTTTGTTAATTGAATGAATTAACAAATATTAAAGAAATAAAAATGTTTTATTAAATCAATTAGTGTGAATTTTAATTAGCATGAATGTCATGTAAAATTAAAATGGGGGTTACCTCATGTTGATGAGGGGGTTACCACCATGAAGGGAATGAAGAGGGGGTTACCACCATGATGAGGAGGAGGAACCCCTCCTTGGGGCCGGCACCCCCCTTGGGGGCTGCCCCCTCCTCCCCTATAAAACCCTCTCCCTCTCCTCCATGTCACACACTTCTTGATCCTCCCTTCCCTCGCATAGTTGCTGCCCAATTTTCGTCTCTGCTTAGCGAAGCTCTGCCGGAATTGTAGTTCGTAGTTCATACACTTGGAGAAGTGTGTGGTGGAGTGTCCGGCGGATCCCTTCTTCCGCTGCCCCGCTGGACCGAGGGCGTGGAGGAGTCGACGTCGAGCTGTACGTGTGACCGAGCACGGGGGCGCTGCCACTTGTGGCGCCGTTTACACGATCTTGTGATCGTCAAGTGAACCACTACGTCGACTACGTCAAGTGAAGAACTACGTCGACTACGTGCGTCTACATCGACTCTCCATCGTCAATGTTTGTGCAGGAACGTAATCCCCGCTTACGGTCGTCGAGGGTTAGTCTCCGTTGCTACCACCTCGTAGAGTATCTTGGCTAGTTTATGTGTTCTTGCGTAGGAAATTTTTTGTTTTCTATGCTTCGAACCCATCAGTGGTATCAAAGCCATATCTATGCGTAGTTGGTATGCACGGCTAGAACACATGTGGATGTGGGCGTTGATGATCATGTTATTGCATTTTTATTGTATTTTGGATCATAGTGGCATAGTGGGATTGAAGCTGCCCGAGACTAACCTTACGTGACCGTGTTCACGAGACTTGTCCCACACTTGACATGCTTCGACATATGTGGCTTTGCGGGTGTACGTTTCTCCCACTATAATTATGATCTATTTTACAAATAGTTGTTAATAATATTTTTTATCACCGTTGTGGTTTCATGTTCGTAGGTAAGAACGGTTCTTCCTAGAAAGCCCCGAACCACATAAAATATGCAAGACAAATTAGAAATGTCTAACTTGTTTTTGCAGGGCTTGTGATATGATATGGTTAAATTGTTTATGTTACAAATTGTATGCGATGATCCTTTTTGTAAGTTATAAACAACCGGCAGGAGCCATATGGTTGTCTTTACATTTAAATAGCCTGCGTGCCGAATATATATATATCCAAGTGATATATTGTAATGGAGGAAGACAACCAAGGTGGCGCGCCATGGACCTTGGTGCTACGCCGGTGGAATGATGGAGATCATACCATGACGCACAAGATGGAGATCGAATGCGTGAAGGACCATATCATATCACATTATATATGCATGTGATGTTTATCCTTTTATGCATCTTATTCTGTTTAGATTTGATCGCGCGGTAGCATTATAAGATGATCCCTCTCACATAAATATCAAGATAAAAATGTGTTCTACCATAACATGCACCGTCAAGAAAGTTCGTCGTTTTGAGACACCTCGTGATGATCGGGTGTGATAGACTCTACGTTCACATATGATGGGTGTAAGACAGTTTTACACACGCAAATGTTATGGTTCTACTTGGCGAGCCTAGCATGTACAGACATGGCCTCGGAACACGAACCGAAAGGTTAAGCATGAGTCATATGGTTGATATGATGAACATGATGATGTTCGCCTTTGAAACTATACCGTTGCACGTGATGATCGGTTGCGGTATAGTGGATTTGGTTCATGTAGTCACTTAAGAAAACTAGGAGGGATGTTGTTTTTAAGTGGGAGTTCACGTAGAATTTGATTTAACCTGAACTCATTCTATTATGAACTTAGTCTAAATTAACTTTGCAAATAATTTGTGGATCATGGCACCACCTGTTCTTAATTTCAATGTGTTCATGGAGAAAGAAAAACTAGCCACCAACGGTAGCAACTTCACCAACTGGGCACTTAACTTGAGGATCCTCCTCAATGCCTCTCAAAAGGGCTATGTGCTTGAGGCACCGCTAGGTTACCCGTCTGCAGAAGATGCTCCCGATGAAGAGAAAAATGTTTTTCTGACTCGTAAGGAGGACCACAGTTTAGTTCATTGCGGCATACTGTATGGACTTGAGCCGGAGCTGCGAAAATGTTTCGAGAACAACAACGCTTATGATACAATGGGAGAGTTGAAACTGATCTTTGACTCCCATACTGCCGTAGAGAGTTATGATGCTTCAGAAAAGTTCTTTAGCTGCATGATGGAAGAGAACAGCTCCGTTAGTGAGCACGTACTCAAAATGTCTGGGTACGCCGATAAGCTCATCTCTTTGGAAATAACGATTCCCAATGAGTTGGGAATACATCGGATTCTCCAATCTCTCCCACCTAGCTTCAAAGGCTTTGTGATGAACTACAACATGCAGGGCATGAGGAAGTCTCTCCCCGAGGTTCTCTCAATGCTTAAGACTGCAGATGTGGAGATCAAAAAGGAACATCAAGTGTTGATGGTCAATAAGAGCACTAATTTCAAGAGAGGTAGAAAGGATAATAAGTCCAAGGGAAGAAACAAGAGGGACGGCAAATCTATTGCCGGTTCTGAGAAGAAACCCAAGGCTAGTCCTAAACCTGAAACTGAGTGCTTTTACTGCAAGGAAACGGGGCACTGGAAGCGCAACTGCCCAAAGTATCTGGCGGATAAGAAGAACGGGAAGATTAACAAAGGTATATATGATATACATGTTATTGATGTGTACCTTACTAGTAGTCGCAATAGCACCTGGGTATTTGATACTGGTTCGGTTGCTCACATATGTAACTCGAAACAGGGGCTAAAGAATAAGCGACAACTTGCGAAGGATGAGGTCACGATGTGCGTCGGCAATGGATCAAAAGTTGATGTGATCGCCGTCGGGACGCTGCCTCTACATTTACCATCTGGATTAGTTTTAAACCTGAATAAGTGTTATTTGGTTCCTGCATTGAGCATGAACATTATATCCGGATCTTGTTTAATGCGAGACAATTATTCATTCCAGTCTGAGAACAATGGTTGTTCGATTTATATGAATAATATCTTTTATGGACATGCACCTGAGAAGAAAGGTTTATTTCTTTTGAATCTTGATAGTGATGAAACACATATTCATAATGTGAATGCCAAAAGAATTAAGTCAAATGATGATATAGCCGCATACATGTGGCACTGCCGTTTAGGTCATATTGGTGTTAAACGCTTGAAGAAGCTTTATTCGGATGGACTTCTGGAATCACTTGATTATGAATCATTTGAGACATGTGAGCCATGTCTTACGGGCAAGATGACTAGAACGCCGTTTTCCGGTTCAATGGAACGGGCGACAGACTTATTGGAAATCATACATACCGATGTGTGTGGACCTATGAGTGTGCCGGCGCGTGGTGGATATCGTTATTTTGTTACTTTCACTGATGACTTAAGTAGATATGGGTATATTTACTTAATGAAACACAAGTCTGAAACGTTTGAAAAGTTCAAAGAATTTCAGAGTGAAGTAGAAAATCATCGTAACAGAAAGATTAAATTTCTACGATCTGATCATGGAGGAGAATATCTTAGTTACGAGTTTGGCGCACATATGAGAGAATGTGGAATAGTTTCACAACTCACTCCCGCTGGAACGCCACAACGAAATGGTGTATCCGAACGTCGTAACCGTACCTTGTTGGATATGGTTCGGTCTATGATGTCTCTTACCGATCTGCCACTATCTTTTTGGGGTTATGCGCTAGAAACAGCCGCTTTCACTTTAAATAGGGCTCCATCTAAATCCGTTGAAACGACACCGTATGAATTATGGTTTGGAAACAAACCTAAGCTGTCATTTCTAAAAGTTTGGGGATGCGATGTTTATGTGAAGAAACTTCAGCCTGATAAACTCGAACCCAAAGCGGAAAAATGCGTCTTCATAGGATACCCTAAAGAAACAATTGGGTACACCTTCTATCACAGATCCGAAGGCAAAGTATTTGTTGCTAAGAACGGATCCTTTTTGGAGAAGGAGTTTCTCTCGAAAGGTGTGAATAGTAGGAAGGTAGAACTCGATGAGGTTATTAAACCTCCTCTTCATGAATTGGCGAGTGGCACAACGCCGGAAACCGTTCCGGTGGTGACTTCACCAAATGAAGTGGGAGCTAATGATGAAGATCATGAAACTCCAAAAGAGGATGCTACCGAACCTCGCAGGTCGACAAGAACACGTGCCACTCCTGAATGGTACGGTGATCTTATCGTAAATGCCATTGTTGAGAACGATGACCCTGCGACATATGATGAAGCAATGATGAGCCCAGATTCCAACAAATGGCATGAAGCCATGAAATCCGAAATGGAATCCATGTATGAAAACCAAGTATGGACTTTGGTGGAACTTCCCAATGACCGAAAGGCCGTTGAGAATAAATGGATTTTCAAGAAGAAAACAGACGCTGATGGTAATGTGACCGTCTATAAAGCATGACTTGTCGCAAAAGGTTTCCGACAAATTCAAGGAATTGACTACGATGAGACTTTCTCACCCGTAGCGATGCTAAAGTCTGTTAGGATTATGTTAGCAATTGCTGCATTTTTCGATTATGAAATTTGGCAGATGGATGTGAAAACCGCGTTCCTTAATGGTAACATTGAGGAAGAGTTGTACATGGTACAGCCCAAGGGTTTTGTTGATCCTAAGGATGCTGACAAGGTGTGCAAACTTCAGCGATCCATCTATGGACTGAAGCAAGCATCCCGGAGTTGGAATCTCCGTTTTGACGAAGTTATCAAAGGGTTTGGATTTGTCAAAACTTATGGAGAAACTTGTATTTACAAGAAAGTGAGTGGGAGCTCTGTAGCATTTCTAATATTATATGTGGATGACATATTGCTGATTGGAAATGATACGAAACTTTTGAAGAGCGTAAAAGATTACTTAAACAGTAAGTTTTTGATGAAAGACCTTGGTGAAGCGGCGTATATTTTAGGCATCAAAATCTATAGAGATAGATCAAGACGCTTAATTGGGCTATGATAAAGTACATACCTTGACAAGATTCTAAAGAGGTTTAGAATGGAGGATAGTAAGAAAGGGTTCTTACCTATGTTGCAAGGAAAGATCTTGAGTAAGACTCAAGGTCCAGCTACAGCTGAAGATAGAGAAGAGATGAATAAGATTCCCTATGCCTCTGCCATAGGCTCTATCATGTATGCCATGTTATGTACAAGACCAGATGTGGCACATGCTATTAGTTTGACTAGTAGGTACCAATCTGATCCAGGTTTGGAACACTGGACGGTGGTCAAGAATATCCTTAAGTACTTACGAAGGACTAAGGATATGTTTCTCGTATATGGCGGTGAAGAAGAGCTCGTTGCAAGTTGTTACGTTGATGCTAGCTTCGACACTGATCCGGATGACTCTAAGTCTCAATCCGGGTACGTATTTGTTATGAATGGAGGAGCAGTAAGCTGGAGGAGTTCCAAGCAAAGCATGGTGGCGAGATCAACAATAGAGGCGGAATACATTGCTGCTTCAGAAGCGGCGGAGGAAGCAGTTTGGATGAAGGAGTTCATATCTGAACTGGGTGTGGTTCCGAGTGCATTGGATCCAATGGTTATCTATTGCGACAACAATGGTGCCATAGCCAATACTCAGGAGCCAAGGTCTCACAAGAAATTCAAGCATGTAAAGCGCCGATTTCACTCCATCCGTGAGCATGTCACGGATGGTGATGTAAAGATTTGCAAAGTACATACGGATCTGAATGTGGCAGATCCACTGACTAAAGCTCTCCCCAAGGCAAAACATGATCAGCACCAGAACTCAATGGGTGTTATATTCATCACTATATAATCTAGATTATTGACTCTAGTGCAAGTGGGAGACTGAAAGGAATATGCCCGAGAGGCAATAATAAAGTTGTTATTATATTATTCCGTGTTCATAATAGATGTTTATTTCTCATGCTAGAATTGTATTAATCGGAAACATTAATACTTGTGTGATTAATAAACAAAAAGGGTTCCTAGTAAAGCCTCTCTTTTATACTAGCTCGTTGATTAACCGATGATCAAGGTTTCCTGATTATGAACATTGGATGTTGTTAATAACGGGGTCATATCATTAGAAGAATGATGTGATGAACACTCACACCCATAGTACGAATAGCAATACGATCAAGTCATCAAGTTCATTGCTATATCAAACTCATACGAAATAGTTCTAATCCTCAGACCATGAGATCATGTTAATCACTGATGCCGGAAGAGTGCTTTGATGATATCAAACGTCACACCGTCACAGGGTGATTATAAAGGTTGATTTGGGTATTCTGAAAGTATTAGTTGAGGCTCATGGATCAAGAGTGGAATTTGTCCGACCCGATGACGGGAAGATATTCTCTGGGCCCTTCTCGGTGATATTGCATTAGAATCGCTTGCAAGCATGTGACTAGGTCACAGGAATGCATTATCACGGAACGAGTAAAGAGACTTGTCGGGAACGAGATCGAACTAGGTATGGTTGATACCAAATGATCGGATCTCGGACAAGTAATAATATCGCGAGACAAAAGGAATTAACTATGTTCGTTACTGGTTCACACGATCACTTGTTCATCGTTGAGTAAGTGGGAGTCATCATGGATTTCCAGATCCCGCTGTTGATTATTGATCGGAGAGGAGTGTCGATCATGTCCACATTATTCACGAACCATAGGGTGACACACTTAAGGTTCGCCATCGTTTTTGAGTGGATACGATACTCTGATCGAATTACAGGACAGCATAAGGGTTGTTTTAGAAAAGCACCGAAACTGTTTCGGGATATCGAAATAACTCAAGGGTGTATTTGTTAATGTTTGTTAATTGAATGAATTAACAAATATTAAAGAAATAAAAATGTTTTATTAAATCAATAAGTGTGAATTTTAATTAGCATGAATGTCATGCAAAATTAAAATGGGGGTTACCTCATGTTGATGAGGGGGTTACCACCATGAAGGGAATGAAGAGGGGGTTACCACCATGATGAGGAGGAGGAACCCCTCCTTGGGGCCGGCGCACCCCCCTTGGGGGCTGCCCCCTCCTCCCCTATAAAACCCCCTCCCTCTCCTCCATGTCACACACTTCTTGATCCTCCCTTCCCTCGCATAGTTGCTGCCCAATTTCCGTCTCTGCTTAGCGAAGCTCTGCCGGAATTGTAGTTCGTAGTTCATACACTTGGAGAAGTGTGTGGTGGAGTGTCCGGCGGATCCCTTCTTCCGCTGCCCCGCTGGACCGAGGGCGTGAAGGAGTCGACGTCGAGCTGTACGTGTGACCGAGCACGGGGGCGCTGCCACTTGTGGCGCCGTGTACACGATCTTGTGATCGTCAAGTGAACCACTACGTTGACTACGTCAAGTGAACAACTACGTTGACTACGTGCATCTACATCGACTCTCCATCATCAATGTTTCTGCGGGAACGTAATCCCCGCTTACGGTCGTCGAGGGTTAGTCTCCGTTGCTACCACCTCGTAGAGTATCTTGGCTAGTTTATGTGTTCTTGCGTAGGAAAATTTTTGTTTTCTATGCTTCGAACCCATCAGTGGTATCAGAGCCATATCTATGCGTAGTTGGTATGCACGGCTAGAACACATGTGGATGTGGGCGTTGATGATCATGTTATTGCAATTTTTTTGTATTTTGGATCATAGTGGCAAAGTGGGATTGAAGCTGCCCGAGACTAACCTTACGTGACCGTGTTCACGAGACTTGTCCCACACTTGACATGCTTCGACATATGTGGCTTTGCGGGTGTACGTTTCTCCCACTATAATTATGATCTATTTTACAAATAGTTGTTAATAATATTTTTTATCACCGTTGTGGTTTCATGTTCGTAGGTAAGAACGGTTCTTCCTAGAAAGCCCCAAACCACGTAAAATATGCAAGACAAATTAGAAACGTCTAACTTGTTTTTGCAGGACATGTGATGTGATATGGTTAAATTGTTTATGTTACAAATTGTATGCGATGATCCTTTTTGTAAGTTATAAACAACCGGCAGGAGCCATATGGTTGTCTTTACATTTAAATGGCCTGCGTGCCAAATATATATATCCAAGTGATATATTGTAATGGAGGAAGACAACCAAGGTGGCGCGCCATGGACCTTTGTGCTACGCCGGTGGAATGATGGAGATCATACCATGACGCACAAGATAGAGATCGAATGCGTGAAGGACCATATCATATCACATTATATATGCATGTGATGTTTATCCTTTTATGCATCTTATTCTGCTTAGATTTGATCGCGTGGTAGCATTATAAGATGATCCCTCTCACATAAATATCAAGATAAAAATGTGTTCTCCCATAACATGCACCATCAAGAAAGTTCGTTGTTTTGAGACACCTCGTGATGATCGGGTATGATAGACTCTACGTTCACATACAACGGGTGTAAGACAGTTTTACACACGCAAATGTTATGGTTCTACTTGGCGAGCCTAGCATGTACAGACATGGCCTCGGAACACGAACCGAAAGGTTAAGCATGATTCATATGGTTGATATGATGAACATGGTGATGTTCGCCTTTGAAACTATACCGTTGCACGTGATGATCGGTTGCGGTATAGTGGATTTGGTTCGTGTAGTCACTTAAGAAAACTAGGAGGGATGTTGTTTTTAAGTGAGAGTTCACGTAGAATTTGATTTAACCTGAACTCATTCTATTATGAACTTAGTCTAAATTAACTTTGCAAATAATTTGTAGATCATGGCACCACCTGTTCTTAATTTCGATGCGTTCATGGAGAAAGAAAAACTAGCCACCAACGGTCGCAACTTCACCAATTGGGCACTTAACTTGAGGATCCTCCTCAATGCCTCTCAAAAGGGCTATGTGCTTGAGGCACCGCTAGGTAACCCGCCTGCAGAAGATGCTCCCGATGAAGAGAAAAATGTTTTTCTGACTCGTAAGGAGGACCACAGTTTAGGTCATTGCGGCATACTATATGGACTTGAGCCGGAGCTGCGAAAACGTTTCGAGAACAGCAACGCTTATGATACAATGGGAGAGTTGAAACTGATCTTCGACTCCCATACTGCCGTAGAGAGTTATGATGCTTCAGAAAAGTTCTTTAGCTGCATGATGGAAGAGAACAACTCCGTTAGTGAGCACGTACTCAAAATGTCTGGGTACGCCAATAAGCTCATCTCTTTGGGGATAACGATTCCCAATGAGTTGGGAATACATCGGGTTCTCCAATCTCTCCCACCTAGCTTCAAAGGCTTTGTGATGAACTACAACATGCAGGGCATGAGGAAGTCTCTCCCCGAGCTTCTCTCAATGCTTAAAGGTTGATTTGGGTATTCTGAAAGTATTAGTTGAGGCTCATGGATCGAGAGTGGAATTTGTCCGACCCGATGACAGGAAGATATTCTCTGGGCCCTTCTCGGTGATATTGCATTAGAATCGCTTGCAAGCATGTGACTAGGTCACAGAAATGCATTATCACGGAACGAGTAAAGAGACTTGTCGGGAACGAGATCGAACAAGGTATGGTTGATACCAAATGATCGGATCTCGGACAAGTAATAATATCGCGAGACAAAAGGAATTAACTATATTCGTTACTGGTTCACACGATCACTAGTTCATCGTTGAGTAAGTGGGAGTCACCATGGATTTCCAGATCCCACTGTTGATTATTGATCGGAGAGGAGTCTCGATCATGTCCACGTTATTCACGAACCGTAGGGTAACACACTTAAGGTTCGCCGTCGTTTTTGAGTGGATACGATACTCCGATCGAATTACAGGACAGCATA
Organism: Dactylis glomerata; assembly: GCA_007115705.1. NCBI lineage: Eukaryota > Viridiplantae > Streptophyta > Magnoliopsida > Poales > Poaceae > Dactylis > Dactylis glomerata. The sequence goes on along the minus strand of QXEO01000941.1, from coordinate 304,456 downwards.
AGGGTTGTTTCAGAAAAGCACCAAAACTGTTTCAGGATATCGAAATAACTCAAGGGTGTATTTGTTAATGTTTGTTAATTGAATGAATTAACAAATATTAAAGAAATAAAAATGTTTTATTAAATCAATAAGTGTGAATTTTAATTAGCATGAATGTCATGCAAAATTAAAATGGGGGTTACCTCATGTTGATGAGGGGGTTACCACCATGAAGGGAATGAAGAGGGGGTTACCACCATGATGAGGAGGAGGAACCCCTCCTTGGGGCCGGCGCACCCCCCTTGGGGGCTGCCCCCTCCTCCCCTATAAACCCCCCTCCCTCTCCTCGATGTCACACACTTCTTGATCCTCCCTTCCCTCGCATAGTTGCTGCCCAATTTCCGTCTCTACTTAGCGAAGCTCTGCCAGAATTGTAGTTCGTAGTTCATACACTTGGAGAAGTGTTTGGTGGAGTGTCCAACGGATCCCTTCTTCCGCTGCCCCGCTGGACCGAGGGCGTGGAGGAGTCGACGTCGAGCTGTACGTGTGACCGAGCACGGGGGCGATGCCACTTGTGGCGCCGTGTACACGATCTTGTGATCATCAAGTGAACCACTACGTCGACTACGTCAAGTGAACAACTACGTCGACTACGTGCGTCTACATCGACTCTCCATCGTCAACGTTTGTGCGGGAACGTAATCCCCGCTTACGGTCGTCGAGGGTTAGTCTCCATTGCTACCACCTCGTAGAGTATCTTGGCTAGTTTATGTGTTCTTGTGTAGGAAATTTTTTGTTTTCTATGCTTCGAACCCATCAACCACTACGTCGACTACGTCAAGTGAACGACTACGTTGACTATGTGCATCTTTCTCGACTCTCCATTGACAACGTTTGTGCGGGAACGTAATCCCCGCTATCGGTCTTCGAGGGTTAGTCTCCGTTGCTACCATCTCGTAGATGTTCTTGGCTAGTTTATGTGTTCTTGCGTAGAATTTTTTTTGTTTTCTATGCTACGAACCCATCAGTGGTATCAGAGCCATCTCTATGCATAGTTGGTATGCACAGTTAGAACACATGTGGATGTGGGCGTTGATGATCATGTTATTGCAATTTATTTTGTATTTTGGATCATAGTGGCATAGTGGGATTGAAGCTACCTGAGACTAACCTTACGTGACCGCATTCACGAGACTTGTCCCACACTTGACATGCTTCGACATATGTGGCTTTGCGGGTGCACGTTTCTCCCACTATAGTTATGATCTATTTTACAAAGAGTTGTTAATAATATTTTTATCACCATTGTGGTTACATGTTCATAGGTAAGAACGGTTCTTCCTAGAAAGCCCCAAAACATGTAAAATATGCAAGACAAATTAGAAATGTCTAACTTGTTTTTGCAGGGCATGTGATGTGATATGGTAAATTGTTTATGTTACAAATTGAATGCGATGATGCTTTTTGTAAGTTATAAACAACCGGCAGGAGCCATATGGTTGTCTTTACATTTAAATGGCATGCGTGCCGAATATATATATCCAAGTGATATATTGTAATGGAGGAAGACAACCAAGGTGGCGCGCCATGGACCTTGGTGCTACGCCGGTGGAATGATGGAGATCATGCCATGACGTACAAGATGGAGATCGAATGCGTGAAGGACCATATCATATCACATTATATATGCATGTGATGTTTATCCTTTTATGCATCTTATTCTGCTTAGATTTGATCGCACGGTAGCATTATAAGATGATCCCTCTCACATAAATATCAAGATAAAATGTGTTCTCCCATAACATGCACCGTCAAGAAAGTTCGTCGTTTTGAGACACCCCTCGTGATGATCGGGTGTGATAGACTCTACGTTCACATACGACGGGTATAAGACAGTTTTACACACGCAAATGTTATGGTTCTACTTGGCGAGCCTAGCATGTACAGACATGGTCTCGGAACATGAACCGAAAGGTTAAGCATGAGTCATAGGGTTGATATGATGAATATGGTGATATTCGCCTTTGAAACTATGCTGTTGCACGTGATGATCGGTTGCGGTATAGTGGATTTGGTTCATGTAGTCACTTAAGCAAACTAGGAGGGATGTTGTTTTTAAGTGAGAGTTCACGTAGAATTTGATTTAACCTGAACTCATTCTATTATGAACTTAGTCTAAATTAACTTTGCAAATAATTTGTAGATCATGGCACCACCTGCTCTAAATTTCAATGCGTTCATGGAGAAAGAAAAACTAGCCACCAATGGTAGAAACTTCACCAACTGGGCACTTAACTTGAGGATCCTCCTCAATGCCTCTCAAAAGGGCTATGTGCTTGAGGCACCGCTAGGTAACCCGCCTGCAGAAGATGCTCCCGATGAAGAGAAAAATGTTTTTCTGACTCGTAAGGAGGACCACAGTTTAGTTCATTGCGGCATACCGTATGGACTTGAGCCGGAGCTGTGAAAACATTTCGAGAACAGCAACGTTTATGATACAATGGGAGAGTTGAAACTGATCTTCGACTCCCATACTGCCGTAGAGAGTTATGATGCTTCAGAAAAGTTCTTTAGCTGCATGATGGAAGAGAACAACTCCGTTAGTGAGCACGTACTCAAAATGTCTGGGTACGCCGATAAGCTCATCTCTTTGGGAATAACGATTCCTAATGAGTTGGGAATACATCGGGTTCTCCAATCTCTCCCACCTAGCTTCAAGGGCTTTGTGATGAACTACAACATGCAAGGCATGAGGAAGTCTCTCCCCGAGCTTCTCTCGATGCTTAAGACTGCATAAGTGGAGATCAAAAAGGAACATCAAGTGTTGATGGTTGATACGTCTCCAACGTATCTATAATTTTTTATGCTCCATGCTTGTTTTTACACCATTTACCCGATGTTTCGTTACACTTTGTGGCACTTTTATGCATTTTCTGGAACTAACCTATTAACAAGTCGCCACAGTGCCAGTTCCCTGTTTTCTGCTATTTTTGTGTTTCAGAAAAGCTACACAGGAAATATTCTCGAAATTGGACGAAACAAGTTCCTGAAGTCTTATTTTACCCCGAAGCTTCCAGAGATCCGAAGGAGAGAAGGAGTGGGGCCACCAGGGCCCCACACGCAGGGGTGGCGTGGCCAGGCCCCTGGCCGCGCGAGTGCCGCGTGAGGGCGCCTGGCTGCCCCTCTGACGACGCCCCTTCGCCTATATAAAGCCTCGGGATGGAAAACCCTAAGGGAGTCGGCAATTTTCCAGAAACAGTTCCGCAGCTCCGCCGCCGCCGCCGATGAATTTCGGGGGATAGAAGTCTCTGTTCCAGCACCCTGCCAGGACGGGGAAGTGCCCCCGGAGCCATCTCCATCGGTCTCCATCACCGTCTCCATCGACCTCACCGCCATCTCCATCAACCTTGCTGTCTCCTATGGTGAGGAGGGAGTAGTTCATCCCCGGGGCTGAGGGCTCTACCAGTAGCTATGTGGTTCACCTCTCTCTCCCATGATGTGATCTTTATGTGATCGTGAGCTTTGTATCATGTTGAACAAGCTGATGTTATTATTCAGATATTATGTGTACTCTAGTGGTGTTATTAAAGTAATCTATTCCTCCTGCCATGGTGTAATGGTGATAGTGCGTGCATCATGGTGGTACTTGGTCTAGGCTGCGATTGTGATCTTTTATGGATTATGAGAATAATTATTACTATGATAGTATTGAAGTGATCTATTCCTCCTTTCATGGTGTAATGTTGACAGTGTGTGCACCGTGTTAGTACTTGGTCTAAGTTGCAACAATATCTATCTTGAGTTGTGCTTTGATTTGGATATCTCTATGAGTGGTGTTTGTCAAGTACTTGATGAACTTTAAGGGGTGCTTCTGTAGCCACTACACAATGATTAGTGTTGTTCAATAGGAGAGTAATTCACAGTACCATAGTGAAGAGAAGTTGTTTATTTGTTCAATCATGTTATATTTGTTGGGAGTGTGTTCACTAGTGAAAGTATGATCCCTAGGCCTTGTTTCCAAGCTTTGCACATCATTTACTTGCTGTTTTGTTACTTGTTTGCTCGCAGCGATATTTATTTCACATCACGTTTGCTACTTATAATCATCTATACCACTTGTATTTCACTATCTCTTCGCCGAACTAGTGCACCTATACATCTGACAAGTGTATTGGGTGTGTTGGGGACACAAGAGACTTTCTGTATCGTAATTGCAGGGTTGTTTGAGAGGGATAGATTTGACCTCTTCCTCCCCGAGTTCGATAAACCTTGGGTGATCCACTTAAGGGAAACTTGCTGCTGCTCTACAAACCTCTGCACTTGGAGGCCCAACACTGTCTACAAGAACAGAAGTGCGTAGACATCAAGCTCTTTTCTGGCGCCGTTGCCGGGGAGGTTAAGTAAAAGGTACTCGCATCCTCCTGTGTGAGTGCTCGGAGTTATTTCCTTTAGATTCTGCAATTACATCTTTTTGTTTCTTGTTTTTATTTTCACTAGTTAGGCTTAATGGAAAACAAAGAGTTCTGTAGTCTTTTTCCTGAGTTTAGATATGAAGTGTTTGAAGAGAAAATTGAAAAACCTTTGGAGCTTAATTTGCATGCTAATAGTGTTGTTAGTATGAATGCTTTGAACACCGTTGTTGATAATGCTATAGAAAAGTCTAAGCTTGGGGAAGCTGGTTTTGTTAAGCATGATATTTTTAGTTCCCCAGCTTTAGTGGAGAAAGTTTGTTCTGATAATATTTTATCTCCCATATGTGATGTTCCTTCTTATGATGATATGTTTGAAGAATATGCTTTGCGAAATAGCTGTTCTCTATCTTGTGATGACACTAAATCTCTAGTTTATGATGGCTATGATGATGAGTATAATATTTTCAGTTCACCTACTATTGAGGATAAAATTAGTTATGATTACAATATGCCTCCTATTTATGATGATTATGGTGATGAGAATAATTATTCTATTGAATTTGCTCCTACTACTATTGTTCCTGTGGTGAGTATTAATTCTTTTATGCATGTGGCTCATGATAGGGATGTTTTATGTGATAGTTATATTGTTAGTTCTATTCATGATGCTACTAAAAGTTATTATGAGAGAGGGAAACATGGTTTGATGGATCTCAACAATATTAAGTTTCCCCTCTTTATGTTGCAAATCTTGAAGTGGCACTTGTTTTATCTATCCATGCTTGCTACTATGTGCCTCGTTGATTTATTTTCTTACAAGATTCCTATGCATAGGAAGTGGTTCAGATATAAATGTCTTTCACATTTGCTTTTTGATGCTCTCTATTGCTTTAAGTTCCTATATGGCGCCTTTGCCTCAAGCTCTTATATGGCGCCCACATGAGCATCTTTGCAAATTACTGCGCCTAACTCAAAGGCGTTAAAGAAAAGCACTCTTGGGAGATAACCCATTGTTTATTTTTCAGTACTTTTTCTTTTATTTGAGTCTTGGAAGTTATTACTACTGTAATAACCGCTCCTTATCCTTTTTATTTCGTTGTTGTGCCAAGAGAAGCCTCTAATTTGAGTGAGGTAAGATTTGGGGATGTTGCTGTCCTGAAACTGTTTTCGGTGCTGCACCGTAAATATTCGTATAAATTCTCTGTATATCTTTTGGACCTGCGATTTCTTGTGCATATGCCTCAGGTTATATCCAAACTTTCATTAGTTTAACACTTTTTTATTTGAGCAACAGAAAACCCTCTAAAAATTCGACCTTTGTCAGCTGTTCAGTTTTGACAGATTTCTGCCAATATTTGTGTTTGCCACTTTATCGCTTTCTTTTGAGTTCTTTTGATCATGGAACTTTTTGGGAAGTTGCTACAGTAGTATGTGCTATATATGTGGTGGTTTTGAGTTGAAACCTGAAGCAAAAAGGGTTGATTCTATGTTATGCTTACACTAATGTTGCTAATAGATTTGTGTTTAGCTTTGTATGAAGGAAGTTTTCAAGTGTAGGGATTGGAGAATGATGAGATGAGTTGAAGAATGGACAAAAGCTCAAGCTTGGGGATGCCCATGCATCACCCCAAGAAATATCCAAGAAGTACAAGCGTCAAACCTTGGGGATGCCCCCGAGGCACCCCTTCTTCATCGGCAAAAATCAGGTCACCTTTCAAAACACTATATTTTTATTGCTTCATGCACTATGTGTTTTTCTTGGAGCGTCAGTTGTTTTAGTTTTCTTAGTTAGTTTAGTTTGTTTGCTGCAATAAATGGTTGGACCCCAACAAATTTCCTTTGGAGGAGATGTAGTCGTTTTCATTTGCAAAGAACGCTCTAGTTTTCACTCTTATTAAAAATCGAGCGTTCTTCTTTTTCTGCTACTGCTTTTGGTTTTCATTTTCGCCTTCATTTGCGTTCAGACCTTGTCATATCTTTTCATCAAGGTGTATTTTTGCCTCTGATCTTTATTGGTTTTCATCAAAAGAGGTGTCTATAAAAATTTCAAATGGTGTTGGAAAAGAGAAAAAGCTTTGTGCAAAATAGTGGTACAAGAAGGAGCTTGTGTAGACTGCGGCTTAGGCTTTTTCATGTCATGCTTGATGTCTTTTTGATAGTATGCTTAGTGGTTTTGCTGTAGCATGACTTGTCTCAAATAACTTAGATTGCTTAATGAGCCTTTGAAAAAATCATGCGTTGTTTTTATTGTATGGAAGCATTATTTTGGTTTTCTCCTTGATGCTTTATTTGGGTTGACTTGGCGCATGCTCACACATGTTAGACTCTTACAAAGTCGCCAATAGCCTTCATGATCATTTAGTTTTTGACTTTTGATGCCATCTTATGCTTCTTTTAATGTCGCTTTGTCGCTTTGCATGATTATAGCCATTATTGCTCTCTTAGTTGGTCGCTCCCAGTCTTTTGCTAGCCCTCGCCTTGTACTGAGTATGAGCTCTACTCGTGCATCCAACTCCTAAAAGCCAAAGTTTTCCAAAGTGTCCACCATACATACCTACTAGCAATTTGCTATTCCAAGTAAATTTGACTTGCTTTTATTTTCTCTTCAAATTAAACTCTTACCAGTGTTATGCGAAATTCGGTTAGTAAAGCTCTCACGAACCGGAAGGCACACTTTACTTTTTCCTGTTCTTAAAAATTTGACATTGTGGTCTCTTATGTTGAGTTGTTATGCTTGCAAGTTGTAAGTTGGATTCTAGCCCATCCATGCTGTCATGGGGCAAGCTTTCAACATTGCACTTCTTATTTGAGTTGATATCGTGATCTTTTGATTATGGATGCCCGCGGTGTGAAATGAATTGGGAATCTTGTGGGGATCATGGAGTTTGTATATGTGTTAGGGAAACGCCGGGCCGCCAATCTAAGCCATGCATAATTCATGGTGGAAATTTGCAACATACCCATGGTGAACATTCGACGACGCATCTCACAATAAAAAGCTAAACAAAAGGCAAATAAAAGAGATGTCGAGGTGTTCATTGTCTGCTTGTCCTGTCATTTTGGTGTGGGCTTGTTCCATGTCATCGGGCACGGAGGTACCCCATTGGCGGTTCTCAATGATACACATATACTTACAATGACAAGAGCCTTGCTTGGGACTCTAAGTAAAGTAGCATGAGGTTTGGGTACTCGTATTCACGGGGCACGAGGTTTTCAACTTATGATTTGTCAAGCATATGCATCATAATTGTTCTCGCATTAACTTTAACCATTCAAGATGCTTATGATGGGGGCAATGAGAGCTCAAAGCCGGTAAGTACCATAATTTTTGAAGGTTATAAAACTTGCAATCACTGCTTCCCTCTGCGAAGGGCCTTTCTTTTACTTTTATGTTGAGTCACCACCTTCTTTCTTTATGCACCATTAAGAGAGCATAGTTGTCATTCTTAGTGTGATATGCATTGTCCCAAAGTTCATTAATTGATTCATATTGTTGGTTTCACTTGTTCTCAAATTATTTGTATCTAGTCGCCCTCTTAAACTTGAATGTGTCCTATGCATTTATGTTTTGCTCTCTTTGAAGGACAAGCTCAAAACCATTTGTATGTTTTTCCTTATGATTTGAACACACGTTTGACTTTCATTGTTTCATTTTCATGATCTTTTGTTTGTGTTCATTTTCATGTTATAACATGGTTGCTAAGTTCTTATTGTCAAGATTATATCTTCATGCCCATGTTTTAAGTTCTTATGATCCCAGCTCACAATGCTTACATATATGATCAAGATTGTGATGGTGCATGTCACCTCAAAAATTATTTCTTTTGTTATCACTTACCTACTCGAGGACGAGCAGGCGTTAAGCTTGGGGATGCTGATACGTCTTCAACGTATCTATAATTTTTGATGCTCCATGCTTGTTTTTACACCATTTACCCGATGTTTCGTTACACTTCGTGGCACTTTTATGCATTTTCTGGAACTAACCTATTAACAAGTCGCCACAGTGCCAGTTCCCTGTTTTCTGCTATTTTTGTGTTTCAGAAAAGCTACACAGGAAATATTCTCGGAATTGGACGAAACAAGTTCCTGAAGTCTTATTTTAGCCGGAAGCTTCCAGAGATCCGAAGGAGAGAAGGAGTGGGGCCACCAGGGTCCCACACGCAGGGGTGGCGCGGCCAGGCCCCTGGCCGCGCGAGCCCCGCGTGAGGGCGCCTGGCTCCCCCTCTGACGACGCCCCTTCGCCTATATAAAGCCTCGGGACAGAAAACCCTAAGGGAGTCGGCAATTTTCCAGAAACAGTTCCGCAGCTCCGCCGCCACCTTCGACGAATTTCGGGGGACAGAAGTCTCTGTTCCGGCACCCTGCCGGGACGGGGAAGTGCCCCTGGAGCCATCTCCATCGGTCTCCATCGCCGTCTCCGCCGTCTCTATCGACCTCACCGCCATCTCCATCAACCTTGCTGTCTCCTATGGTGAGGAGGGAGTAGTTCATCCCCGGGGCTGAGGGCTCTACCGGTAGCTATGTGGTTCACCTCTCTCTCCCATGATGTGATCTTTATGTAATCGTGAGCTTTGTATCATGTTGAACAAGTAGATGTTATTATTCAGATATTATGTGTACTCTAGTGGTGTTATTAAAGTAATCTATTCCTCCTGCCATGGTGTAACGGTGACAGTGCGTGCATCATGGTGGTACTTGGTCTAGGCTGCGATTGTGATCTTTTATGGATTATGAGAATAATTATTACTATGATAGTATTGAAGTGATCTATTCCTCCTTTCATGGTGTAATGTTGACAGTGTGTGCACCGTGTTAGTACTTGGTCTAAGTTGCAACAATATCTATCTTGAGTTGTGCTTTGATTTGGATATCTCTATGAGTGGTGTTTGTCAAGTACTTGATGAACTTTAAGGGGTGCTTCTGTAGCACTACACAATGATTAGTGTTGTTCAATAGGAGAGTAATTCAGAGTACCATAGTGAAGAGAAGTTGTTTATTTGTTCAATCATGTTATATTTGTTGGGAGTGTGTCCACTAGTGAAAGTATGATCCCTAGGTCTTGTTTCCAAGCTTTGCACATCATTTACTTGTTGTTTTGTTACTTGTTTGCTCGCAGCGATATTTATTTCACATCACGTTTGCTACTTATAATCATCTATACCACTTGTATTTCACTATCTCTTCGCCGAACTAGTGCACCTATACATCTGACAAGTGTATTGGGTGTGTTGGGGACACAAGAGACTTTCTGTATCGTAATTGCAGGGTTGTTTGAGAGGGATAGCTTTGACTTCTTCCTCCCTGAGTTCGATAAACCTTGGGTGATCCACTTAAGGGAAACTTGCTGCTGCTCTACAAACCTCTGCACTTGGAGGCCCAACACTGTCTACAAGAACAGAAGTGCGTAGACATCAATGGTCAATAAGAGCACTAATTTCAAGAAAGGTAGAAAGGATAATAAGTCCAAGGGTAGAAACAAGAGGGACGGCAAATCTGTTGCCGGTTCTGAGAAGAAACCCAAGGCTGGTCTTAAACCTGAAACTGAGTGCTTTTACTGCAAGGAAACGGGGCACTAAAAGTGCAACTGCCCAAAGTATCTGGCGGATAAGAAGAACGGGAAGATTAACAAAGGTATATATGATATACATGTTATTGATGTGTACCTTACTAGTAGTCGCAATAGCACCTGGGTATTTGATACTGGTTCGGTTGCTCACATATGTAACTCGAAAGAGGGGCTAAAGAATAAGCGGCAACTTGCGAAGGATGAGGTCACGATGTGCGTCGGCAATGGATCAAAAGTTGATGTGATCGCCGTCGGGACGCTGCCTCTACATTTACCATCTGGATTAGTTTTAAACCTGAATAAATGTTATTTGGTGCCTGCGTTGAGCATGAACATTATTTCCGGATCTTGTTTAGTGCGAGACAATTATTCATTCCAGTCTGAGAACAATGGTTGTTCGATTTATATGAATAATATCTTTTATGGACATGCACCTGAGAAGAAAGGTTTATTTCTTTTAAATCTTGATAGTAATGAAACACATATTCATAACGTGAATGCCAAAAGAATTAAGTCAAATGATGATATAGCCGCATACATGTGGCACTGCCGTTTAGGTCATATTGGTGTTAAACGCATGAATAAGCTTCATTCGGATGGACTTCTGGAATCACTTGATTATGAATCATTTGAGACATGCGAGCCATGTCTTATGGGCAAGATGACTAGAACGCCATTTTCCGGTTCAATGGAACGGGCGACAGACTTATTGGAAATCATACATACTGATATATGTGGACCTATGAGTGTGCCGGCGCGTGGTGGATATCGTTATTTTGTTATTTTCACTGATGACTTAAGTAGATATGGATATATTTACTTAATGAAACACAAGTCTGAAACGTTTGAAAAGTTCAAAGAATTTCAGAGTGAAGTAGAAAATCATCGTAACAGAAAGATTAAATTTCTACAATCTGATCGTGGAGGAGAATATCTAAGTTACGAGTTTGGCACACATATGAGAGAATGTGGAATAGTTTCACAACTCACTCCCGCTGGAACGCCACAATGAAATGGTGTATCCAAACGTCGTAACCGTACTTTATTGGATATGGTTCGGTCTATGATGTCTCTTACCGATCTGCCACTATCTTTTTGGGGTTATGCGCTAGAAATAGCCGCTTTCACTTTAAATAGGGCTCCATCTAAATCCATTGAAACGACACTGTATGAATTATGGCTTGGAAACAAACCTAAGCTGTCATTTCTAAAAGTTTGGGGATGCGATGTTTATGTGAAGAAACTTCAGCCTGATAAACTCGAACCCAAAGCGGAAAAATGCGTCTTCATAGGATACCCTAAAGAAACAATTGGGTACACCTTCTATCACAGATCCGAAGGCAAAGTGTTTGTTGCTAAGAACGGATCCTTTTTGGAGAAGGAGTTTCTCTCGAAAGGTGTGAATAGTAGGAAGGTAGAACTCGATGAGGTTATTGAACCTCCTCTTCATGAATTGGCGAGTGGCGCAGCGCCGGAAACCGTTCCGGTGGTGACTTCACCAAATGAAGTGGGAGCTAATGATGAAGATCATGAAACTACAAAAGAGGATGCTACCGAACCTCGCAAGTCGACAAGAACACGTGCCACTCCTGAATGGTATGGTGATCTTATCGTAAATGCCATTGTTGAGAACGATGACCCTGCGACGTATGATGAAGCAATGATGAGCTCAGATTCCAACAAATGGCATGAAGCCATGAAATCCGAAATGGAATCCATGTATGAAAACCAAGTATGGACTTTGGTGGAACTTCCCAATGACCGAAAGGCCGTTGAGAATAAATGGATTTTCAAGAAGAAAACAGACGCTGATGGTAATGTGACCGTCTATAAAGCACGACTTGTCGCAAAAGGTTTTCGACAAATTCAAGGAATTGACTACGATGAGTGACGAGGGTTAACTCGACAAATGTCCTAGATGAAGGACTTAGGATTGGGGAGATAGGGCGTCGGATGAACTCGAAGGTAAGGTTAGTCGAAATAGGTGTATATCAAAAGTAAACTTGGGTGTTGAACCTGGCTTGTTTTCAATCTGCCCTACACCGTCCCCTCCTGGCCCCTATATATAGGTGGCCAGGTCTCAAGGATCGGGTAGGGTCCGATATAGATTACAATATCGACATACGGTAAGAACTCGTATCTCGACTACCATTACAATTGGGCCTAGCTTAATGGGCCTCAGGGGTACTCAACTAGCGGGCTCTATTAGCTATAACCTTATCAGTAGCCCCTGAGATTCTACCAGAATTGCTGATTCGGGTTGAATCTCTAATCTTTAAATCTTTGACTTGATCAACTCTTCGACTTCTTCATATCTTCAGATCTTCGACTTGGTCTTTTGACTTATTTTCATGATAATATTTCGTAAGGAGTTTTGATGAACAAGCCTGACAACTCTGACGGATCAAGAGGTTAGTTAACTGCTGGAACAGATACTTGCCACCTACTTCAAATTCAATCCCCTTGGACTTGAATTCGGGATACTGGTCAAACCCACTCTTTTGCCGCATTTAGGACTTACGAAGAATGAATCCCAGTGATTCTCAAGGTACCCAGTGCATCCACCAGGATTTTCTTCGCATCGTAGACACAGATACATACCAGCAGAGCGCATCCATGTGTGTATACTAGGCCACACAGGACGGATCCCGGGGTCTTACCTTCGTGATAAATCACGGCATTCGAGTTTCGTTGCGATAACGTAGCTCGAGAATCACATGTCGTAGTCAAATTTTGACTGAAGATATTCGGGTTATATAACCATAAAAACTCGCTCCCGATGGGAGTAACAATGTTCCACCGCTTACTCCTTCACTTCCCATGCTCTAGTGCTTGTCAATAAACATTGTCGGGTGCGCGCTCAGCGCTCCCGATGGGAGTAGCCCCCGAGGCTATAGTTGAACAAAAAATTTTTTGAGTATAGGCTCAAATATAGTATACTTCATCATCATGCTTCAACTCGAAATAGTTTAGCGATAACTTTCGTCGGGTGCGCGTTCAGCGCTCCCGATGGTAGTAGCCCCCAAGGCTATAGTCGAATGTTGTCGGGTATAGTCTTCTAACTTAGTTTTTGTATTGTCGGCGCCAACTTTGTTTGCTCCTTTCTATCATCTTTATGTTTGATAGTCACCATATTTGATACTAGCCGAGTATATGCATCTGTTGAATTGATCTCTAATCTTTCGTCCTCTTCGTGACGTCAGTGGCCAAAATTAGCTATACGTCATCTTTACTGAGCGCGTACCGTTTCATGGGTAGCGCGGTAATTTTTGTATTTCTCTGCCCGTTAGTGGGCTGCCGCTTCCGCTTCTTTTGCCATGTCCCAGCCCACGTTCCTTCACCGAGAAGGTATATAAAGGGATAGTGGGGATTTGTACTGTTTACCAGCTCTTTCTCTCCACCGCCGCCGCCATTGTCGATCTCTGCTTCCTTCTCTTCTCGTGCATAGCCCCCTGGCGCGGATTGGTAGATGCACGTGAAGCACCTTGTGACCAAGAACACCATGGCTAAGGGAAAGACAACCTCCGCGATTAGCTGGGTGTCCTCTGCCATCGCGCAGAAGGAGGTGGAGAAGGCCAGGACGGACGGCCTCATCTCCAGCAGTGACTCCATTAAGTTCCCTAGCACCAAGCGGATCCCGCAGCCCCCGAGCGGTTATCGGGTAATATTCCTTGCCTTCCTCTTCCGCGGACTTTCTCTTCCTGCCCACGAGTTTCTTTGTGGGGTTCTCTTTGTTTATGGTGTGAAGCTTCACCAGCTCACACCTAACTCCATCCTCCACAACGCTTGGAATCATGAATTCGACGGCTTTTTCGCTTTTAGCCAACAGCAGTACAGAAGTCGACGAATATCAAGAGACGGAGTTGACGATCGGAAGCTTAAGCATCTTAATTGGACACTCGGGATCGACCCGCCTCTCGGATTCGATGAAACCAGATCCATCGGCAGGAGAACCCGAAGCAGCAGTAATGCTGGAATCATCGGAAGGCTCTTCCAGCAAGATAAACTCGCTGATCAGCTTAGGAGAAGCAAAAATCGCAGAAGGCGACAAAATTCGGGAAAAATTCGACTTGGAAGAGACAACGTGTAAAACGCACAACAGTACAAGGGACTTTGCCGCTGGAAGTAGTGGCGTCTCCAAAAGAGTACACCAGTTATGCGTCATTATCACTGAAGCAGAAGAAGAAAACAACAATGAAGGAAGTAAAGGGGTCGACAAGCAAGTCGACAAGGTAAAGGAGCGCAACAAAAAGGAGAGGGAGATGGTTCACGTCTCAGCCGGAGAGTGGAGGATCATCATGTCAGCTATAAATCATGGCACAGAAGTACCCGAAGGATCGAGAAGAGAAGTTCTAATGGGATATCAGTACGCATTGCACCAGCATAGGAAGAAGCTAAGAGAGGAAAGAAACATGTTTTTCCAAGATAATAACAGTATGTCAAGGGAAGAGTATTGGGATGATTATAGTGAGGATTCAGAGTACAGCAGGGAAAGGTGCAGAGACCCAAAGCACAACAGAGGGGCAACAACGCAAAGTAGAGAGGAAAGGTATTCAAGGAGTATTACTCCACAGCTAGAGGAGGAGGAAGAAGACTTCGTGCAAGAAACACCGGAAGCAGCGCTGATAGCAGCACATGCATATTTACTAACCACGCGGCCAGAACCCGGAGATCCGCGGGAAGACATGCACCAAGCCGCAATACGAAGCCTCGAGATAGTGGAAGACAAGATCAGGGGAAAAGGTCTAGAGACAAAGTCGACAAGCTACAAGGAAAGGCGAAAGGAGAAGTTCAAACACAATATCACACGAAACGAGTCTAGCGAGTCATCAGAAGAAGAAAGGCGACAAAAAAGGAGGGAGGACGCAAGAAATATAATAGCGCAGTCTCGAGTAAATAAATCGCACCACACCTGGAGGGAAGAAAATTATGAAGACGATGAAAAAGAGATGGGCGCGCTGTGCTTTACCCGCAGGGTTCGCAAAACGCGGGTACCCAAAGGATTCAAGTTACCACACGACCAGCAAAAATATGATGGGTCGCAAGAACCTACCCTATGGTTATCAGATCATCTGTAGGCAGTACAGATATTAGGGGGAACAAAAGCGACTGCAATGCAAAGTTTGCAACTACACCTCACCGGCGTAGCACGGTCCTGGTTGAATACCCTACCTAATGAATCCATTGGAAGCTGGGGAGAACTCGAAAGCCAATTCGCAAGAAATTTCCGTTCGACATACAAGTGCCCAGCATCACTGGAGGAAGTCAAAGCATGTCTGCAAAGGAAAGGCGAAACTCTACGTTCTTATATACAATGATGGAGTGTAATGAAAAACTCAGCAGAGGACGTCTCCAACGAACGAGCAATAGACGCTTTTTTGGCCGGCCTTCGTCGCTCAGATCTCGTGGAAGAGATAGGAAGAACAAGGCCAACGACAGTAGCTGAGCTAATGGAACAAGCCAACAAATTCGCTGACGGAGAGGACGCATATAATAACAAAAGAGGACGTTCACCAGAAGTCGACAGAACAAGTAGACAGAGGAGAAGACACCGCAGCAGGGATAACCAAGGAAGACGAAATCAGGTAGCCATGGGTTACGAAGCAAGGGAAGAGGAAGGACATGAAAATAGGAGGTTTCAGGCAAAAGGAACAGAAAAACCAAGATACTCCGGCCCTTCAGCCGAAGACATGCTATACGGGCCTTGTCGAATCCACTACGCATATCTCGATGGAAAAAGAGTCTCAAATCACCAGATGAAGGATTGTAGAACCTTCCTGAGGCTACAAAGCGCCATGGGTTCAAGCCAAGGGGGATGGCACGGAGAAAAACACACAAGTCAAGGATATCAAGTACAAAGGCTAGCGAGGCACCTAGAGTCAAAAGTTTACATATCGGCAATGATTCAACCGGTGCCTAAGTCAAAGAAAGAGCGAAAGAGCATATCCAGGCAAGTAAACCTAGCAATATCATCGCCACCAGCCACCACAGAGTACTTGCGGTGCTCAGATCAACCGGTTAAGTTCAGCAGAGCAGACCACCCAAGGAAAGTTCCCAGACCGGGCCACTCGCCAATGGTGTTAAAGGCGCAAATAGGAGGGTACGACATCGTGAGAGTGTTTATGGATGCAGGAAGTGGCATAAACCTAATATATGCTAGAACCCTAAAGGCAATGTGTATCTCACTGTCAAGCCTGAAGCCAACGGATTGTTCTTTCCATGGAATAGTGCCAGGAGCCGCAAATTATCCTCTGGGGAAAATAGAACTCGACGTCTGCTTTGGCAGTAGCAGCAACTATATCGCAGAGAGAAGCTGGAATTTGAAGTCATGGACTGGCCATCACAGTACCACACAATTCTAAGGCGCCCAGCATTTGCAAAGTTCATGGCAGTACCTCACTACACGTATCTAACGTTAAAAATTCCAGGACCCAAAGGAACAATTACAGTGCAAGGGCGCTTTGAAGTAGCCAACATGTGCGACAGAGAATTCAATAGGATGGCGCAAACCTTCGGCATGACAGCAGAATATGAGAGGCTAAAAGGAGAAACCGATCATAATGTGCTACCCGACATTGGTCGATCCCGGCCAGATCAGGCTTTCGACACAACTCAGGACTCGAAGAAGATCCAGGTCCACTCTACGGACCCAAACAAGACAACGTCGATTGCGGTAAACCTGGATCCCACATAGGAAAGCGCGCTCATCGAGTTCCTCCGTGAGCACTGGGAAATCTTCGCCTGGTATCCTTCAGACATGCCAGGGGTTCCTAGGGAACTCGTTGAGCATGCATTAAATGTAGATCCTAAAGCAAAGCCAGTCAAGCAACCATTGCGGCGATTTGATGAACCCAAAAGGAAGGCGATAGCATCAGAATTGCACAGGCTAGAAAACGCCGGATTTATCAGATAAATAAAAACCTCGAGTTGGGTATCCAATCCAGTCATCGTACCCAAGAAAAACACAGACGTACAAAGAGTATGTGTCGATTACACATCTCTCTATAAACATTGTCCAAAGGATCCCTTCCCTCTACCCCGCATCGATCAGATAATTGATTCGATAGCGGGATGCGCAAGGCTTTCCTTTTTGGACGCATATTCTGGTTACAACCAGATCAAGTTGAAAAAAGAAGATGAAGAAAAGACAGCCTTCATCACACCGTATGGGGTGTTTTGCTATCAAGTAATGCTGTTTGGCCTAAAAAATGCAGGAGCAACTTATCAACAGATGATGCAAAATTGCCTCGGGAGCCAAATAGGACGCAACATACAAGTCTACATTGACGATGTAGTCATTACCACAAGAGAGGAGGAATCCCTAATTAGCGACCTGGCAGAAACCTTCTACAACCTGAGCAGATACAAGCTTAAGCTTAACCCGACAAAGTGTTCCTTCGGCGTTTTGGCAGGACAACTTTTAGGGCTCCTGGTGTCAGCACGAGGAATAGAGGCGAACCCAGAGAAGATCCAAGCAATTTCAACAATGGGGAAACCCACAAAACTACATGACGTACAGAAACTCGCAGGACGGGTTGCGGCACTAAGTCGCTTCGTTGCTCGATTGGGAGAAAAGGCGCTCCCTTTCTATGCACTTATGAAGAAGTCAGATGACAAATTTGAATGGACAGAAGAAGCAGACGCAGCTTTTGCGCAGCTGAAAAAAGTGCTCTCCACGCCACCAGTGCTGGTCGCACCAAAAGAAAAAGAGCCACTACTACTCTACATCGCCGCAACCCATCAGGTGGTGAGTACAGTATTAGTGGTCGAAAGAAGTGAAGAAGGAAAAGCCCACGGCGTCCAAAGGCCGGTATATTTCATCAGTGAGGTACTATCTCTGACAAAACAGAGGTACCCGCATTATCAAAAGCTGTCATATAGTGTCTTTACAATAGCATGAAACTTGCGACAGTACTTTGCGGTGCACCCAATTATAGTGGTAAATGAAGCGCCACTATCAAACATATTGAACAATCCTTCAGCAACAGGACACACGTATGAAAAAAGGAAGGCGATCAAGTCGCAAATCTTGCCAGATTTCACAGCAAAGTGGCTGGAGCTGCAGAGCACGGGACCGCCAAATTTATCGAGTGTCTGGACAATGTACTTCGACGGTTCTAAGAGAATCCAAGGCGCAGGCGCAGGAGTAGTCTTGATATCGCCACATGGCGACAAACTGAAGTACGTCTTAAGGATGAGTTTTCCGTAGGCCTCTAATAACGAAGCAGAATACGAGGCTTTATTGCATGGAATGAAGATGGCAAAAGCATGTGGAGCAACTCGCCTAAAAATATTTGGAGATTCAAACCTTGTCGTCCAACAAGTTATGAACAGATGCGACACAATTAATGATAACATGCTGGCCTACAAGAACTTATATCACTATCTCGAAGGAACATTCAATGGATGCGAAGTCTCGCACGTCAGCAAAAACAACAACGAAGAAGCCGACAATTTAGCAAATATCGGGTCACAATGCCTGCTCGTGCCATCTGGAGTCTTCTGGGAAGAAATAGTGGAAAGGTCGATAAAAAGTGTCAAAAGTTCGACTACTGCAGCAGGCTTGGGGGCTGGTACGAAAAGAGATGAAAGTACGCTAGAACCCGAAGAAGTCATGATGATAGAAGAAACCTGGATGCAGCCATATCTTGCATACATGATAAATAAGCAGTTACCAGAAGATGCAGTGGAAGCCAAGAGAATAACTCGATGATCGAAAGCATTTGTCGTGTTGCAGGGGAAATTATACAAAAAGAGCATAACTTGCGTTTTGCTGCGTTGCATAACACCTCAAGAAGGGCAAGTAATATTAAAAGATATACACGCCGGAGTATGCGGCCATCATGCTAGCAACAGGGCCATAGCGGCAAAAGCATTCCGAGCAGGATTTTATTGGCTAACAGCCATTGAAGACGCGAAAGATATAGTTCGAAAGTGTGAAGCATGTCAAAGATTCGCATCTCGACCACACGCACCAGCAGCAGAGTTACAGCCAATACCATTGTCCTGGCCCTTTGCACAATGGGGCCTCGATATGGTAGGGAAGTTGCACAAATCCTGGCCAGGAGGGCATGTTTACATGCTAGTGGCAGTCGACAAATTTACCAAGTGGGTGGAAGCGACCTCGGCAACAACTCAAGATTCGACAGCAGCAATCAATTTCATTAAGTCAATAGTGTTCCGCTTCGGTGTACCATATAGCATCATCACGGACAACGGGACAAACTTTACTTCAAAGGAATTCAAGAGTTACTGCGAAGGTTTGGGAATCAAGCTCAAATTCGCATCCGTAGCACACCCGAAGACAAATGGGCAAGTCAAAAAAGCCAATGGCCTAATATACAATGGGATAAAAAAGAGGCTCTTAGCACCTCTCGAGAAAGCCAAGAGCGCTTGGGTAGTTGAATTGCCCTCCATTCTTTGGAGCTTAAGAACCATGCCTAACGCAGCTACTCAGGAAACTCCTTTCTTCCTAGTCCACGGCGCAGAAGCCGTGCTTCCAGTCGAAGTCACACACGAAGCTCCAAGAGTGACAGCATACGACGAAGTAACATCAACAAAAGCGTTACAGGATGACATCGATGCACTAGATGAAGCAAGAGATAAAGCATTAGAGAGAGCCACACAGTATCAACAAGAGCCTGCGGAACTACCATAGTAGTCGAGTTCGTCAACGATCATTTGTGGTGGGAGATTTAGTCTTACGACTCAGGTCGGACAACCATGGCAAACTAGAGTCCCCTTGGGTGGGACCTTATATCGTCACAGAAGTAATACCAGGAGGAGCTTATCGACTACAAGACAAGAAGACAGGAAAAGATGAGAGCAACCCATGGAATGCGGAGCAGCTACGACATTTTTACGCATAGAAGAAATCTAGTGACATCAGTAACTTCGAGTTAATCCTCTGAACCCAGAACATGAGGCCATAGGTCGGGCTCCTTGGGTTGAACTCGACAAATTGTACAAATATTTTACTTCTCCACTCGGGGGCTTCAACCCTCGGGTCGTATGAAAGAAAGTTTTATCACAGTATGATGATCTTTTATACTACTAGGTTGTGCAAACAACCCGATATTCCTTCAAGCAGTATAATTGGTTCACAAAGACCCGAAAAAATATATAAAGCATGCCTCGGAACAACGACTTGTTCCCATGGTCTATTTAAAGCGTCCAAGCCAAACACGATTATTCATTACAGACAGCACAACAGCAAAGTAACTTGAAAAGGAGATTACATAAAGAAGATGCTAATGGAAGTGTACTTCTGCTTCGTACTCCTTCTGGCACTGGGTGCCATCGTAGATTCTCACATCGAACTTTGACGTGCCGATATGGAAGTCGAAAGTCATGAAGAAGCCTTGGTGGAGGTCATGGTCTTCTGCAAACTGTGACCAGCCGCCCTTGTAGTATTGCTCGCCGGCGCCATCATACCAAACCTCCACTACATATGGAGTTCCTCCACCAGATTGTTCATGAAGAACCGCTTCTCGTAGTTCTCGCCCATCCATGAACTTGGTAAAATTCAGCGGCACTGCGCGTTGGTGATGCAAAAGAAAGAAAATATTCTGGGCGAAGTAGGAGAAGCACCAGGGGGAGGAGCACTTGGACCTGGGGCGGCGCTAGTCACCTTCGATTTATTCTTACTACCGGCCGGACGGCCGGGATGACGCTCCACCAGAGCGGACGATGAGGGTCTTACAGCAGCTAGAGCTGTCTTGTTTTTGCTGCCACGAGGGCGGCCGCGACCCCGCGGCACCATCGGGGAGCCAAGGTCCAGACGGGACCCATCTGCACCAGCCATGTGGAAAAATGGGGAGAAAAAGAACCCTAGATGAAACAGAAGATGATGCGGCGGAGGAGGAATCTGTTTAGGGTTTTTTACCCTCACCAAAGGTGCTTTATTTATAAGCATATACTAACGGGCCTCCGTGATAGCAAGGCCCATAAGCATATTTACAAAGGAGTTAAATTCTGCACATAGCAGACGATAATAACAAAGAAAAAAATAATGTATCATAGAAGGTATGAAAAAACCTCGCCTTGGGTTCGGGGGCTTACAAACAGGAAGACGAAGAAGGAAGAAGAAGAAGTCAATTTGAGCCTATGATTGACTACAAGTATCCAACCATAGCCTCGGGGGCTACTCGCATCGGGAGCACTGAGCGCGCACCCGATAGAAAATAGGGATTTCTATTCTCGTGCCCCTGGGTCGTTAGTTGTACTCAGTTTTCCCTAGCCGCTTAACTTTTCCTCAGTTTTCCCCTCGCTCCAATTTGAAACCCCTCGCAGACGCTCGGACGGGAGGGTTGCCGTCTGGTCAGAGGCCTTAGACCGTTACCGGTGACGGCTAGGGAGCCACAGTGGTTGTGAATGGACCGTTGCTTTTGAATGGTGTTGACTGTTGACCCAATGAGACACGTCGGACTGGCGGTCACTCACCCAAAGCTTTCCCCTCCGCCCGAGACTGGAAGAGCTCACCGCCCCTCCGCCGCCATGCCGTCCTGCCCTCCTACCTTATGGCGTCGTGCGCCCCCAAGCCGCTCCCGCCCCCACCACCACCCCCGGGAGGCGGAGAGGGCTCCGCCTCCACTAGATCTACCCCTATCACGGTAGAGTTTGTACATCCGTCTGGTGTGCCGATTATGCCCCTCAACGGCGGAGAAGATTGGGAATCGGAGGGATCTAACGCATGGATTCCATCTGGGTAAGCATCGTCTGCCTATGTGAATTAACAGTAGGCAGTTTTTGAGCGCGAATTGTTGTTGCTCAACTAACTGCGTTGCTTTTCGAATAGGATTGATCCAGCGCTGGCTTTTCGGCTGGTGGTTAGGCTGGATACTAGCTTTTTGCGTGATTCTGAACGCAATGTGAGCGGATTTTACATCCCAGCGGTGGTTGCAACTACCATCTCGTTGAGGGATTTAAAAGATAACATCTGCGCTCAGTACGCCTGGGGCGCTGGCGATTCAGTTGATTTCCAATATTTCAACAGCATGGAGGGAAGATATGTTCCACTAATTTCCGACGACGATCTAGGAATTCTTTTTGCTTTAAATGATTCTTACCGTGTCGGTAAAATTCGAATCCATGTGGACAGGGTCCAGGCATCATCTGGTGTTGGGGCATCATCAGGTGGTCGGGCATCATGTCTCTCTAGTGTTGCTACCTCTGCTAATCGTGTGCGCCGCCCCGCTCCTTGTAGGTCCACATCAGCACCATCTGTCCCCAGTGCTAGTGGTAGTGGTAGCCAGATCGTTCCTGCGGTCGATGTGGAGGACGATGCAGAGATTGAGGATCCGTCTCCTCAAGATGATGAGGATGAGTTGATGTTTCCTGAATTGGTAGATCGATGCAGTAAGCAGGCAATGGAGGATCAATACATGGAAGATATTGCACAAGGTGCCAGATTTGATGACACTGATGATGAAGAGAAGGATGAGAACAATGACAGCCTCGTTTTAGCCGATTACGAAGGTGATGACTTGCCAACAATTGAGTGGAACAGGGAGGATCCTCAGCTTGCAGAAGGCACCGTATTTCAAACGATGATGGACTGCCGTAATGCAATTACTACATATTGCATTCTCACCAAGAATGATTATGAGGTTATTAAAAGTGAGCCAGGTAGGTTCACAGTTAAGTGCCCATACAAGAGGTGTAAGTGGAGGCTGCATGCATCCACAATGCTCAGAAGCACCGTGGTTCAGGTACTACGCCAAACAGTTGTGAATATTAGATCACAGTGTAAAATTTGTTAACTGTTACTGACATCCCTTATAATTATGTTTCATATAAAGAAGAACTCGATCGACCATACTTGTCCACCACGAGCGGGAGCGCCAGAGGAGAAATCAAAGCTAGCGAAGACTAGGTGGTTGGCAGATGCAATCATAGATTGGCTGAGAGAAACTCCATCACTTGGTCCAACAGCACTCATAAAATTGATATCTGATAAGTTTACTATAAAAATACCTTACATGAGGATGTTCTATGCAAAGGAAATGGCTCTTGATAGGATCAATGGTCCATGGAATGAAAGCTTTCAGTTGCTTTACACTTTCAAAGCTGAAGTGGAGATGGCTAGTCCAGGCAGTGTTGTAGCGATAGACAAGCATATAGTTCCCTACAAATTGAAAAGCGGGAGGATAATGCAGAAGGAATGTTTTAGAAGGGCTTTTGTTTGTTTCAAAGCTTGCTGGAAAGGCTTTCTGGACGGTTGCAGGCCTTATTTGGCCGTGGAGGCAACAACTCTTCATGGCAGGTTTAAAGGACAGCTAGTTGTTGCTACTGCAGTTGATGGACACAATTGGATATTCCCTGTTGCTTATGGAGTTTTGGAGGTTGAGTCAGAGGAAAGTTGGACTTGGTTTCTGCAGAATTTGCGCGACCTTATAGGTCATCCACCAGGACTTGCTATCCACACAGACGCTTGCAAAGGTTTGGAGAGTGCAGTAGAAGCAGTATTCCCTGGAGTGGAGCATAGGGAATGTATGCGATACTTGGTACAGAATTTTACAAAAAAATTCAAGGGTAAAGTTTATACTGACAACCTATGGCCAGCTGCATACACATGCAGCATTAGGAAGCATCTGTTTCATTTGGAAGTGTTGTATAAACAAAAACCTGGGGTGAAGGAGTACTTGAATGAACATCATGGTAGGGTGTGGTCAAGAAGCCAATTCAATGAAATTTGCAAGGTAGACTATGTAACAAGTAAACTTGCAGAGAGTTTCAATGCAAAGGTCAAGTCATTGAAAGGGCTTATGCTGTGGCAAATATTTGATAAGATTAGGCAGATGATCATGATAAAGATCGATCTGCGTCAAAGAATTGCAACCACAAAATATGTTGGCCATCTCATGCTCCCATCTTTGATTAAGTATTTGCATTCCAGGGCAAAACAATTGAAGATGAAATGCATCAGAAAAGGAATGGAGGCTGAGGTAACCTACACTGACAGTAAAAACAGGCAGTGGAGGTATCCAGTGAGTTTGGTTGATAGGACATGCCATTGTAGGCGATGGCAGATCCGTGGGATACCCTGCATACACGCATTGTTTTTCATGAGTGTTATAGCGGGTGCAGAAGGTGAAGTTGATCAGTATGTGTCAGAGTATTTCTCTGTTGCCAAATTTAGGGATGCATATGCTATGAATGTTCCTACCTTGTTGGGAAAAGACCAATGGATGACAGTCGATCCATGCTTCAAACTGTACTCTCCAGTTTTGACTAGACCGGCAGGTAGGCCGAGGAAGAATAGGATCAGAGCTAGTGCAGAGGGTGGTGCACCGATTCGACGACATAAGTGCAAACATTGTGGAACCCCTGGACACATTGCTAGGCTTTGTAAAAATCCAGTTGACCCAGCTTTTGGAATGGAAGATCAGGCAGGAGCAGCAAATGCAGAGGAGAATGAAGCAGCAATTCAACATGAGGAGATTGAAGCAATGGATCATGAGCTGCTTGAACCGATGGATCCAGAGCAGATTGAACCGATGGATCAAGAGCTGCTTGAACTGACGGATCAAGAGCAGAGGGAACAGATGGATCGAGAGCAGCTTGAACCGATGGATCGAGAGCAGAGGGAACAGATGGATCGAGAGGCCATTGAAGCAATGGATCGAGAGCTGCTTGAAGCATTTGAAGAAAATGCATTAAAAGAAAGAGCACAAGCTTCGTATGATATTGTTGTCTCGGTCTTGGCACAACCCGAAGAGAAGAAGAAGAACAAGAAAGATGGCAAAAGGAAGGTAGACACCGGTAATATCCCTGGTAGGGTTACCCGGAGTAAGGTGGTGGACCCAGCGAGTCACACCAGGAGCAAGAGAAAGATTTTATTTTGAACAATTAATTTGAATGTATGTGTTATTGCAAGTTTTCTATGGTCATGCACCTCGAATAAGTTCATCGCTTAAGCCACATTTATCATTTTCTAAGTGACTAAACTCAAAAAATATAGTTTTGGGTTTAGTTTAATTCAAAAAAAACAAAATAATTCAAAACATGGTGGAACCTTCCCATGGAGTCTTGTTATGTTACCTACAACCTAGAGAAATAATAATGGAAAAGGAAATTTATCATTTTCTAAGTGACTAAACTCAAAAAATATAGTTTTGGGTTTAGTTTAATTCAAAACATGGTGGAACCTTCCCATGGAGTCTTGTTATGTTACCTACAACCTAGTGAAATAATAATGGAAAAGGAAATATAGAGATATGAAGTTTTTCCCAAAACCACTTCCTAGTCCACTTCCTACTCAACACACCTCTCAAATACCCACTATGCTTACAAACTTTGTTCAAATGAGTCCAAATTCGTCACACTTGTGTATCTTTGAATTGCAAACAATATCACATTGGCCAAAATGTACTATATTGTTCAAATAACACAATCTAACAATTTTTATGCCAAAAGCTACAATTTCCCTTACTCCCTTTATTATTTGGGTGCCCCTGTTTTACTTAGTTTTACTCAGTTTTCCCCCTCCGGGTCCACTTGTTTTACTCAGTCCTACTCAGTTTTGCCCTTCCGATAAACATTTCCTCACTTTTCCCCCTCTTAGTTCTACTCAGTTTTCCTCACTTGTACTCACTGGCTGATCTCTGATTGGTCGAGATGTATGTCACACGGATCTTGGTTGGTTGATAGCTCAACGTACGCTTGCACCGTGGGATCATTTATGATCGGACGGCCTGTATATCTCTCTCTACCTCGATGGACGCATACGGAGAGAAGAGCAGAGCACATACCTACCAACCCTAGCAGTCGCATCTTCCTCTCTTACTCTGGCGGTCGTGGCGGCGCGGATCTGCAGCGTGCGTGCGTGCGGCGGCGCGGATCTAACCGTGCGTGTGGCGGCACGGATCAAACCGTGCGTGCGGCCGCGCGGAACTGTAGCGTGCGGCGGCGCGGATCTAACCGTGCGTGCGGCGGTGCGGATCTAACCGTGCGGCGGCGTGGATCTAAGAGTGCCGGTGAGGATCTAACCCTCAGAAATAGTTGAAATGTCTCTCTCTGTCTCACTTTCGTTTATCTTCTCAGATCTGTTGATGATGAAGAACACCAAGATGGTGGCCGTGCCGACAGTGCTCACCGATCGTCTTGAAGCCATCGCCTACAACATCGCTGCGACCTACAACATCGCTGCGACAGCGTAGATCCAGCCTTCAATGTCGGAGCCTGCCTATGTCTCACTTCCGTTGCCCTCCTCAGATCTGTTTCTGATGGACACCAAGACGGCGGCCGTGTCGACAGTGCTCACCGATCGTCTTGAAGCCATCGCCTACAACATCACTTCGACCTACAACATCGCTGCGACGGCGCAAATCCAGCCTTCAATGTCGGAGCCTACCGATGTCTCACTTCCGTTGCCCTCCTCAGATCTGTTGCTGATGGACACCAAGACGGCGGCCGTGTCGACAGTGGTCATCGATGCCAAGACGATTGAAGCCATCGCCTACAACATCGCTGCGACGGCGCAGATCCAGCCCTCCTCCATGTCTGAGTTTGCGGATGGCGCAGATCCAGCCACCAAGACGGCGGCGGTGCCAAGAGTGGTTGCGAAGCCGCAGATCCAGCCCTCCTCCATGTACGAGTTTGCGGATGGCGCAGATGACCACCCCTCAGCCGCCCGTCGTCCAGGCCCTTCTAGCCCATCGGTGCGCGGCCGTGTTCAACGCCGCAAATTGGGATAAATTATGATAAATTTGTATTTTTCAATTTCAATTTGGGATAAAATTGTTCGAACTACTACCTCCGTCTCAAAAAAAGCTTCTCCACTTTCTCGATGTGTCCCTGTACATCCGAATGTATAATTTGAATTATATCCCAACTTGATTGGGAAGATTGATATGTATTTGATCAGAGAGGCTGGTACATGCTTTCACTTTTAGGATCCCTTCACTTTTGGAACTCATCCAAATTCACTTTTGGGATCCCTTCACTTTTATAAGATGTTCATGCATGCTAAAATTATCGCGCGCATTACTTAGCACAACTAGGAAATTATATGCCAAAATACATTGGTTAGAGCCACACCAAAATACAGTGGTTAGAGCCATCTACTGAATAACAATTCTATACTATCTAAATCATCTACCACAACCACATAACTGCTAGGACAGGGATGACACCAAATAAAACTACCCACATGAATCTACTTTTCGCCTCTCCCATCACTTGAAGTTCATGTTCTAGATTTTCTACCACTTGATCAGACACGGCAAGATCTGTCTCAAGTATCAACTTCTCCTTGCGAATAAGCTCTGAATTCTTCTTTTCTTCCTCCATAGTACGCTTCAGCTCGAATATCATCAGGTTTTTACGGGCCAATTCATCACCTAAATTGGCCACCTTCTCCTCCAAATCCATCCTCTGGCAACACCACTGGGTTGATTCATCTTGGTATGCAATGTACCATGGATCATCGGCTTGCCTGGCAAACTGTAACAATAATGGAAAAAAGAACAACTGAAATCACTCCAACAGGCCATGGCGGCACTTAAATTCAACGGTAGTACAGAGAGCAGAAGCTAGATACCTGCACTTCCGACAAGGTAGGAGAAGTAGAACGTGGCCACGACATGATCGAATCCCCACCCTCGCCGGTGTACCCGCTACGACCAGACATTGAGGACTATTTCGCACCTTCAAACTCCAATAAATTACGGGAACCGAATCGATTAGGGGGCGGGGGAGGCGGAAGCGGAGGTCTTACCAAGCTATACTACCAATTGGTGCGCGGAACAAATCCCGGTCGTCGTGGGCGGCAGATCTGCTTGCGGCGGACTTTCCTGCGGTGGGTACAATGCGTGCGGATGAAACAAGTGCTGGAGCCGTGGTTGACGTGCAGCGCCGCAGTCCGTCCGACGCCGCCGGGGGACAGAGCCGGCGGCGCGACGAGGCGCCGGTGATGGCTGCTCCGTCCGAGGGTGGGGAACGAGCTGCCAGCGGTTCTCCGATGACTAATGAGATACACAACACTAGGTTCCAGCCATGTTTAGCATAAGATTCACTTTAGATTAAGCTACGAAAATAGTCACCTGCTGGGTCTAGCTTAAGAAAAATTAATTAGCGAACTTATTGCTTCTCTCTAGCGAAAATAGTCACCTGCTGGGTCTAGCTTAAGAAAAAGGGCGACCCCAGCGGTCATTGGCTGAGGCGGCCCCACAGAGCGGCTCTATATGATTTTCTCTAAATAAATAGACGACCCCAGCGGTCATTGGCTGCGGAGGTCCCACACAGCGCCAATATATGATTTTCTCTAAATAAATAGACGACCCCACTGGTCATTGGCTGCGGCAGCCCCACAGAGCGGCCCCATTGGTCATTGGCTGCGGAGGCCCCACAGAGCGGCAATATATGTCTTTTCCTGAAAAATACACGACCCCACTGGTCATTAGCTGCGGCAACCCTATAGAGCGGCCCCATTTGTCATTGGCAGCACCGCGTATACAATCAGGAAATAAAACGGCCCACACATCAGCGATAGATGGATGGCTGCTCCGACGTGTCTCCTGACCCTACCCGTCAGCACCATTTAAAAGCATCGGTCAATTCACAACCACCGCGGCTCCCTAGCCGTCACCGGTAATGGTCAAGGCCTCTGACCAGACCGCAACCCTCCCGTCCGAGCGTCTGCGAGGGGTTTCAAACTAGAGCGAGGGGAAAACTGAGGAAAAGTTATGCGGCTGGGGAAAACTGAGTACAACTAACGACCCAGGGGCACGAGAATAGAAATCCCTAGAAAATAAGACAATCAGCAATAAAGATGAAAAAAGCTACGAGCCGCTCAACATTTTGACAACCATAAAAACTTCGACTACATAGTCGACAAAATATAGAGCGACTACTCCTATCGGGAGTTACTTGGGAGAAATTAATATAATTCGAAATTCTTTGATATTTCATCAGTCAAAAGAGACTGCGACATATGATTCTCAAGCTACGTTATCGCTACGAAACTGGAATGCCGTGATTTATCATGAAGGTAAGACCCTGGGATCTGTCCTGTGTGGCCTAGTATACGCACATGGATGCGCTCTGCTGGTATGTATCCGTGTCTACGACGTGAAGAAAATCCTGGTGGACGCACTGGGTACCCTGAGAATCACTGGGATTCATTCTTTGTAAGTCCTAAATGCGGCAAAAGAGTAGGTCTGACCGGTATCCCGAATTCAAGTCCAAGGGGATTGAATTTGAAGTAGGTGGCAAGTATCTGTTCCGGTAGTTAACTGGCCTCTTGATCCGTCAGAGTTGTCAGGCTTGTTCATCAAAACCCTTTGCAAAATATTATCATGAAAATAAGTCAAAAGACCAAGTCGAAGATTTGAAGATATGAAGAAGTCCAAGAGTTGATCAAGTCGAAGATTCAAAGATTAGAGATTCAACCCGAATCTGTAATTCTGATAGAATCTCAGGGGCTACTAACAAGGGTATAGCTAATAGAGCCCGCTAGTTGAGTACCCCTGAGGCCCGTTAAGCTAGGCCCAATTGTAATGATAGTCGAGATACGAGTTCTTACCGTATGTCGATATTGTAATTTGTATCGGACCCTACCCGATCCTTGAGACCTGGCCACCTATATATAGGGGCCAGGAGGGGACGGTGTAGATGAGACTTTCTCACCCATAGCGATGCTAAAGTCTGTTAGGATTATGTTAGCAATTGCTGCATTTTTCGATTATGAAATTTGGCAGATGGATGTGAAAACCGCGTTCCTTAATGGTAACATTGAGGAAGAGTTGTACATGGTACAGCCCAAGGGTTTTGTTGATCCTAAGGATGCTGACAAGGTATGCAAACTTCAGCGATCCATCTATGGACTAAAGCAAGCGTCCCAAAGTTGGAATCTCCATTTTGACGAAGTAATCAAAGGGTTTGGATTTGTCAAAACTTATGGAGAAACTTGTATTTACAAGAAAGTGAGTGGGAGCTCTGTAGCATTTCTAATATTATATGTGGATGACATATTGCTGATTGGAAATGATACGGAACTTTTGAAGAGCGTAAAAGATTACTTAAACAGTAAGTTTTCAATGAAAGACCTTGGTGAAGCGGCGTATATTTTAGGCATCAAAATCTATAGAGATAGATCAAGACACTTAATTGGGCTATCACAAAGTACATACCTTGACAAGATTCTAAAGAGGTTTAGAATGGAAGATAGTAAGAAAGGGTTCTTACCTATGTTGCAAGGAAAGATCTTGAGTAAGACTCAAGGTCCGGCTACAGCTGAAGATAGAGAAGAGATGAATAAGATTCCCTATGCCTCTGCCATAGGCTCTATCATGTATGCCATGTTGTGTACAAGACCGGATGTGGCACATGCTATTAGTTTGACTAGTAGGTACCAATCTGATCCAGGTTTGGAACACTAGACGGCGGTCAAGAATATCCTTAAGTACTTACGAAGGACTAAGGATGTGTTTCTCATATATGGCAGTGAAGAAGAGCTCGTCGCAAGTTGTTACGTTGATGCTAGCTTCGACACTGATCCAGATGACTCTAAGTCTCAATCCGGGTACGTATTTATTATGAATGGAGGAGCAGTAAGCTCGAGGAGTTCCAAGCAAAGCGTGGTGGCGAGATCTACTACAGAGGCGGAATACATTGCTGCTTCAGAAGCGGCGGAGGAAGCAGTTTGGATGAAGGAGTTCATATCCGAACTGGGTGTGGTTCCGAGTGCATTGGATCCAATGGTTATCTATTGTGACAACAATGGTGCCATAGCCAATACTCAGGAGCCAAGGTCTCACAAGAAATTCAGGCATGTGAAGCGCCGATTTCACTCCATCCGTGAACATGTCACGGATGGTGATGTAAAGATTTGCAAAGTACACACGGATTTGAATGTGGCAGATCCGCTGACTAAACCTCTCCCCAAGGCAAAACATGATCAGCACCAGAACTCAATGGGCGTTAGATTCATCACTATGTAATCTAGATTATTGACTCTAGTGCAAGTGGGAGACTGAAAGGAATATGCCCGAGAGGCAATAATAAAGTTGTTATTATATTATTCCGTGTTCATAATAGATGTTTATTTCTCATGCTAGAATTGTATTAATCGGAAAAATTAATAATTGTGTGATTAATAAACTAAAAGGGTTCCTAGTAAAGCCTCTCTTTTATACTAGCTCGTTGATTAACCGATGATCAAGGTTTCCTGATCATGAACATTGGATGTTATTAATAACGGGGTCATATCATGAGAAGAATGATGTGATGAACACTCACACCCATAGTACGAATAGTAATATGATCAAGTCATCAAGTTCATTGCTATATCAAACTCATATGAAATAGTTCTAATCCTCAAACCATGAGATCATGTTAATCACTGATGCCGGAAGAGTGCTTTGATGATATCAAACGTCACACCGTCATAGGGTGATTATAAAGGTTGATTTGGGTATTCTGAAAGTATTAGTTGAGGCTCATGTATCAAGAGTGGAATTTGTCCGACCCGATGACGGGAAGATATTCTCTGGGCCCTTCTCGGTGATATTGCATTAGAATCGCTTGCAAGCATGTGACTAGGTCACAGGAATGCATTATCACGGAACGAGTAAAGAGACTTGTCGGGAACGAGATCGAACTAGGTATGGTTGATACCAAATGATCGGATCTCGGACAAGTAATAATATCGAGAGACAAAAGGAATTAACTATGTTCGTTGTTGGTTCACACGATCACTAGTTCATCGTTGAGTAAGTGGGAGTCATCATGGATTTCCAGATCCCGCTGATGATTATTGATCGGAGAGGAGTCTCGATCATGGCCACGTTATTCACGAACCGTAGGGTGACACACTTAAGGTTCGCCATCGTTTTTGAGTGGATACGATACTCTGATCGAATTACAGGACAGCATGAGGGTTGTTTCAGAAAAACACCGAAACTATTTTGGGATATCGAAATAACTCAAGGGAGTATTTGTTAATGTTTGTTAATTGAATGAATTAACAAATATTAAAGAAATAAAAATGTTTTATTAAATCAATAAGTGTGAATTTTAATTAGCATGAATGTCATGCAAAATTAAAATGGGGGTTACCTCATGTTGATGAGGGGGTTACCACCATGAAGGGAATGAAGAGGGGGTTACCACCATGATGAGGAGGAGGACTTCCTCCTAGGGGCCAGCGCACCCCCCAAGGCGGGCTGTCCCTCCTCCCCTATAAAACCCCCTCCCTCTCCTCCAAGTCACACACATGTTGGTTCTTCCCTCTCCCGCAAAGTTGCTGCCCCAAATCCGTCTTAGCTTAGCGAAGCTCTACCGGATTGTTAGTTCGAGTTTCACACACTTTGAGAAGTGAGTGTTGGAGTGTCCGGCGGATCCCTTCTTTCGCTGCCCCGCTGGACCGAGGGCGTGGAGGAGTCGACGACGAGCTGTACGTGTGACCGAGCACGGGGGCGCTGCCGGTTGTGGCGCCGTGTACACGATCTCGTGATCGTCAAGTGAACCACTACGTCGACTACGTCAAGTGAACCACTACGTCGACTACGTGCGTCTTCCTCGACTCTCCATCTGCAACGTTTGTGCGGGAATGTAATCCCTGCTACCGGTCTTCGAGGGTTAGTCTCCGCTGCTACCATCTCATAGATGTTCTTGGCTAGTTTATGTGTTCTTGCGTAGGAAAATTTTTGTTTTCTATGCTACGAACCCATCACCAGGGCCTGGCCGCGCCGCCCTATGGTGAGAGCCCCCTGGTCCACTTCTGACGCTGCCCCTTCACCTATAAAGACCCCCCCCCCCCGACGGGAAAAACCTAAAGACCAGATCACTTTTTGAGAAACACATCGCGATCCGCCGCCGTCGTCGACCCAAGATCGGGAGGGTCCAGAAGCTCTTCCTGGCACCCTGCCGGAGAGGGGAATCGCCACCGAAGGTCTTCTTCATCGCCATGCTTGCCTCCGGCGCGATGAGTGAGTAGTCTACCTTGGACTATGGGTCCATAGCAGTAGCTAGTTGGTTGTCTTCTCCACCATGTGCTTCATGTTTAGATCTTGTGAGCTGCTTTACATGATCGAGACTACCGTTATGTAATTCTACATGTTGTGTTTGTTGGGATCCGATGAATATTGGTGTTATGATTGAGTTGATGTGCTGAATATTATCTTATGTTATCTCTATGTTGTTTATGATCTTGCATGCTCTTCGTTGTTAGTAGCTATCTTGGCCGAGTAGTTCCTAGTGACTCCAAGAGGGGGTATTTATGCTCGATAGTGGGTTCATGCCTCTATTTAATCTGGGGGAGTGACAGAAACCTCTAAGGTTGTAGATGTGCTTTTGCCACTAGGGAGAAAACAACATTCATATGCTCAAGGGCATATGCTTTGTTTACATTACACACTTTGCTTAATGCAGTTATCTGTTGTTCGCAACTTAATACTTGTGGAGTTCTCGGATTGATTCGCCACAAGTGGATTATTAGTCATAGATGCAGTTGGATGATGGTCTATGTATCTTGTTGTAATGCCCAGAGTAAATCTCATAGTGATCCTCTCGACATATGCACGTTGTCTTTATTCTATCAATTGCCCAACTGTAATTTGTTTACCCAGCATGTGTTATTTTATCTTATGGAGAGACACCACTAGTGAACTGTTGACCCCGGTCCTATTTCCATTATATTACTATCACTTGCTTACTTTACTCGCACTGTTTACTTTACTCGCAAATTACTATCACTTTCCCCTCGATACGTTCATACCCTTTGTTTCAAGAAAACCGGTGAGATTGATAACCTCATCGTAAGTTGGGAGCAAAGTATTTGGTTGTGTTGTGTGCAGGTTCCGCGTTGCTACTAGTTGAAGACGCACTAACAAGTGTCGTAAACGGCGCCCTTGTTGGAAGTCACTAGGCTAGCAAGCATCACCTTCAGACGTTTGGCTTTTTCCTGGACTGACAAACCTTGGTTTCTTACTGAGGGAAAATTTGCTGCTGTACTCATCATACCTTCCTCTTGGGGTTCCCAACTGGATGGTGAAAAACCATCAACACCATGCCGCATCAAGCTAATTTTCTGGCGCCGTTGCCGGGGACTGAAGAAGAAGAAGCTCCCACGTCAACTAAAAGTTCCCACGTCAACTTGGCACCATCAAAGTAATTTTCTGGTGCCGTTGCCGGGGAAAAAGAAGACTTCTGCAATAGGAGTTTCGCACGC
Organism: Dactylis glomerata; assembly: GCA_007115705.1. NCBI lineage: Eukaryota > Viridiplantae > Streptophyta > Magnoliopsida > Poales > Poaceae > Dactylis > Dactylis glomerata. The sequence continues at coordinate 270,324 of QXEO01000941.1, read as the reverse complement.
ACATCCTTTACTTTGTTTTAAGTTTTGCTTTACTTTATTTTTACTTGCATCGTTTAATCAAAAACACAAAAAAATTTAGTATCCTTTATAGTTGTTACTTTATTACTTTAGTTCATTATGTTGTTCCCTAAGTACGTTTTGGAGGACCTCTCAGTAGGTAGTGGTTCAATTATTGGAAAAAGTAACATTGAGGAGTTCTTTAATCATATTAGTATGCATAAAGATGTTGAGGAAAAGTCTTTGGCTGAGTTTGCTCCTAGTTATGAAGTTGCTTCTGCTTATTTAATTCACATGTTAGAAGCTAGGTTTGCTAGCCTTAATCCTTTTATGCAATACAGGTTTCTTAAGCTTCATGATATTGAAGACCCCGAAAAGAAAGCTTTTATCTTGGAAACTTTGTGGGTAGAATTTAGAGATGTGGCCATTGAAGCTAGGAAAGTTCCTAAGAGTTTTAATAAGCTTGGTTCACATATAAAGGTTGTTAGTACAAACAATGAGCGAACCGAAATACCTATACCTAGCAAACTCTTGGGATTGTATGAAGCTTTTGAAAATAATTTTGATTGGATCTGTCCCAAAAATCTTTTTAGCGATTTGAGTGAACCAAAGTGTGATCACAAAGGGTTTTCAAAAACTTATGTGGATGAAATACAATGCCTTATTGAAAAGACTTTTGTAGTTGATCTTAATGATTCTTTCGAAAATACTTGATTCACACTTTCTGCGCCTAGCTCAAAGGCGTTAAAGAAAAGCACTCTTGGGAGATAACCCAATGTTTTTTACTTTCAATACCTTTTCTTTTATTTGAGTCTTGGAAGTTATTACTACTGTAATAACCTCTCCTTATCCTTTTTATTTCGTTTTTGTGCCAAGAGAAGCCTCTAATTTGAGTGAGGTAAGATTTGGGGATGTTGCTGTCCTGAAATAGTTTTCGGTGCTGCACCATAAACATTCTTGAAAATTCTCTGTATATCTTTTGGACCTGCGATTTCTTGTGCATATGCCCCAGGTTATATCCAAACTTTCATTAGTTGAACACTTTTTGATTTGAGCAACAGAAAACCCTCTAAAAATTCGACCTTTGTCAGCTGTTCTGTTTTGACAGATTTCTGCCAATATTTGTGTTTGCCGCTTTATCGCTTTCTTTTTGAGTTCTTTTGATCACGGAACTTTTGGGGAAGTTGCTACAGTAGTATATGCTTTATATGTGGTGGTTTTGAGTTGAAACCTGAAGCAAAAAGGGTTTATTCAATGTTATGCTTACACTAATGTTGCTAATGGATTTGTGTTTAGTTTTGTATGAAGGAAGTTTTCAAGTGTAGGGATTGGAGAATGATGAGATGAGTTGAATAATGGACAAAAGCTTAAGCTTGGGGATGCCCATGTCACCCCAAGAAATATCCAAGAGGTACAAGCGTCAAAGCTTGGGGATGCCCCCGAGGCACCCCTTCTTTATCGGCAAAAATCAGGTCACCTTTCAACACACTATATTTTTATTGCTTCATGTATTATGCATTTTTCTTGGAGCGTCAGTTGTTTTAGTTTTCAGTTTAGTTTAGTTTTGTTTATTGCAATAAATGGTTGGACCCCAACAATTTCCTTTTGGAGAAGTTTCCTTGCTTTTCATTTGCCAAGAACACTCCTTTTTCACTCTTATCGTTTCAACGAGTGTTCTCTTTTTCTAGAACTGCGTTTAGCTTTCATTTTTCGCCTTGAGTTTTGTTCAGATCTTGTTATATCTTTTTATCAAGGTGTAATTTGACCTTTGGTCCATGTTGGTTTTCATCAAAAGAGTTGTTTATAAAAAGTTCGAATGGTGTTGGAAAAGAGAAAAAGCTTTATGCAAAAAAGTGGTACAAGAAGGAGCTTGTGTAGACTGCGGCCTAGGCTTTTGCATGTCGTGCTTGATGTCTTTTTGATAGTATGATTAGTGGTTTTGCTGTAGCATGACTTGTCTCAAATGACTGAGATTGCTTAATGAGCCTTTGAAAGAATCATGTGTTGTTTTAATTATTTGGAAGCATTATTTTGGTTTTCTCCTTTGATGCTTTATTTGGGTTGACTTGGCGCATGCTCACACATGTTAGACTCATACAAGTCGCCATAAGCCTCTATGATCATTTAGTTTTTGACTTTTGATGCTATCTTATGCTTCTTTTAATGTTTCTTTGTCTCTATGCATGATTATGGTTGTTATTGCTCTCTTAGTTGGTCGCTCCCAGTCTTTTGCTAGCCCTCGTTTTGTACTGAGTATGAGCTCTACTCGTGCATCCAACTCCTAAAAACCAAGTTGTTCCAAAAGTGTATACCATACATGCCTATTAGCAATTTGCTATTCCAAAGTACATTTGACTTGCTTTTATCCATCCTTCAAATTAAACTCTTTTTGGTGTTATGCGAAAATTGGTCAGTAAAGCTCTCATGAACCTGATGGCACACTTTACTTTTCGCATTTTAAAATTTTGACATTGTGGCTCTCTTATGTTGAGTTGTTATGCTTGCAAGTTGTAAGTTGGAAATTAGCCCAGCCACGCCGTCATGGGGCAAGCTTTCAACATTGCACTATCTTTCATTTGAGTTGATATCGTGATCTTTTGTTTATGGATACTCGCGATGTGAAATGAATTGGGAATCTTGCGGGATCATGGAGTTTGTATACGTGTTAGAGAAACGCCTGGGCCGCTAATCTAAGCCATGCATAATTCATGGTGGAAAATTTACAACATTCCCATAGTGAACATTCGACGACGCATCTCACAATAAAAAGCTATACCAATGGTAAATAAAAGAGATGCCGAGGTGTTCATTGTCTGTTTGTCCTGTCATTTTGATGTGGGCTTGTTCCATGTCATCGGGCACGGAGGTACCCCGTTGGCGGTTCTTGATGATACGTGTATACTTACAATGACAAGAGCTTGCTTGGGACTCTAAGTAAAGTAGCATGAGGTTTGGGTATTCGTACTTCACGGGACACGAGGTTTTCAACTTATGATTTGTCAAGCATATGCATCATAAGTGTATTCACATTAACTTTAACCATTTAAGATGCCTATGATGGGGGCAATGAGAGCTCAAAGCCGGTAAGTACCATATTTTTTGAAGGTTTATAAAACTTGCAATCACTGCTTCCCTCCACGAAGGGCCTTTCTTTTACTTTATATTGAGTCACCACCTTCTACCTTTATGCACCGTCTAAGAGAGCATAGTTGTCATTCTGAGTATAATGTGCATTGTCCCAAAGTTTTCATTGATTGAGTCATATTATTGGTTTCACTTGTTCTCAAATTATTTGTATCTAGTCACCCTCTTAAACTTGAAGGTGTCCTATGCATTTATGTTTTGCTCTCTCATGAAGGACAAGCTGAATACCATTTGTATGTTTTTTCCATATGATTGGAACACACGTTTGACTTTCATTGTTTCATTTTATGATCTTTCAATTGTGTTCTTTTTCATGTTTTAACATGGTTGCTAAGTTTCTTCTATCAAGATTATATCTTTCATGCCCATGTTTTAAGTTCTTTTGATCCGAACACACAACGCTTACATAGATGATCAAGATTGTGTAGGTGCATGTCACCTCAAAAATTATTTCTTTTGTTATCGCTTACCTACTCGAGGACGAGCAGGAGTTAAGCTTGGGGATGTTGATACGTCTCTAACGTATCTATAATTTTTGATGCTCCATGCTTGTTTTTACACCATTTGCTTAGTGTTTTGATACACTTTGTGGCATTTTTATACATTTTCCGGAACTAACCTATTAACGAGATGCCACAGTGCCAGTTCCCTGTTTTCTGCTGTTTTTGTGTTTCAGAAAAGTTACATAGGAAATATTCTCGGAATTGGACGAAACAAAAGCCGAACATCCAGAAATTTACCGAAGCTTCCAAAGAACCGAGGAGGAGATGGAAAGGAGCCAGGAGGCGGCCTCACCACCAGGGGGCGCGGCCCAGGGCCTGGCCGCGCCGCCCTATGGTGAGATCCCCCTGGTCCACTTCTGATGCTGCCCCTTCGCCTATAAAGACCCCTCGATGGGAAAAACCTAAAGACCGGATCACTTTTCCAGAAACACATCGCGATCCGCCGCCGTCGTCGACCCGAGATCGGGAGGGTCCAGAAGATCTTCCCGGCACCCTGTCGGAGAGGGGAATCGCCACCAGAGGTCTTCTTCATCGCCATGCTTGCCTCCAGTGCGTTGAGTGAGTAGTCTACCTTGGACTATGGGTCCATAGCAGTAGCTAGTTGGTTGTCTTCTCAACCTTGTGCTTCATGTTTAGATCTCGTGAGCTGCTTTACATGATCGAGACTACCGTTATATAATTCTACATGTTGTGTTTCTTGGGATCCGATGAATATTAGTGTTATGATTGAGTTGATGTGCTGAATATTATCTTATGTTATCTCTATGTTGTTTATGATCTTGCATGCTCTCCGTTGTTAGTAGCTATCTTGGCCGAGTAGTTGCTAGTGACTCCAAGAGGGGGTATTTATGCTCGATAGTGGGTTCATGCCTCTATTTAATCTGGGGGAGTGACAGAAACCTCTAAGGTTGTAGATGTGTTGTTGCCACTAGGGAGAAAACAACAGTCATATGCTCAAGGGCATATGCTTTGTTTACATTACACACTTTGCTTAATGCAGTTATCTGTTGTTTGCAACTTAATACTTGTGGAGTTCTCGGATTGATTCGCTGATACGTCTCCAACGTATCTATAATTTTTGATGCTCTATGCTTGTTTTTACACCATTTGCCTACTGTTTCGTTACACTTCGTGGCACTTTTATGCATTTTCCGGAACTAACCTATTAACAAGTCGCCACAGTACCAGTTCCCTGTTTTCTGCTGTTTTTGTGTTTCATAAGTGATACACAGGAAATATTCTCGGAATTGGACGAAACAAGTTCCTGAAGTCTTATTTTGCCCGGAAGCTACCAGAGATCCGAAGAGGCGAAGTAGAGGGGCCACAGGCCAGCCTCACACTAGGCCGGCGTGGCCCAGGCCCTGGCCGCGCTGCCTAGGTGTGAGGAGGCTCGGGGCCACTCCTGACGACGCCCCTTCGCCTATATAAAGCCTCGGGACGGAAAACCCTAAGAGAGTCGGCGAAATTTCCAGAACAGATCCGCAGCGCCACCGCCGTCGAAGCCAAATTTTGGGGGACAGTAGTCTCTGTTCCGGCACCCTGCCGGGACGGGGAAGTGCCCCCGGAGCCATCTCCATCGGTCTCCATCGCCGTCTCCGCCGTCTCCATCGACCTCACCGCCATCTCCATCAACCTTGTTGTCTCCTATGATGAGGAGGGAGTAGTTCATCCCCGGGGCTGAGGGCTCTGCCGGTAGCTATGTGGTTCACCTCTCTCTCTCCCATGATGTGATCTTTATGTGATCGTGAGCTTTGTATCATGTTGAATAAGTAGATGTTACTCTTCTTCATTATGTGTACTCTAGTGTGTTATTAAAGTAATCTATTCCTCCTGCCATGGTGTAACGGTGACAGTGCGTGCATCATGGTGGTACTTGGTCTAGGCTACGATTGTGATCTTTTATGGATTATGAGAATAATTATCACTATGATAGTATTGAAGTGATCTATTCCTCCTTTCATGGTGTAATGTTGACAGTGTGTGCACCGTGTTAGTACTTGGTCTAAGTTGAATAATATCTATCTTGAGTTGTGATTTGATTTGGATATCTCTATGAGTGGTGTTTGTCAAGTACTTGATGAACTTTGAGGAGTGCTTCGTACCCTACGCAATGATTAGTGTTATTCAATAGGAGAGTAATTCAGAGTACCATAGTGAAGAGAAGTTATCTATTGGTTCAATTATGTTATATTTGTTGGGAGTGTGTCCACTAGTGAAAGTATGATCCCTAGGCCTTGTTTCCAAGCTTTGCACACCGTTTACTTGCTGTTTTGTTACTTGTTTTCTTGCTGCCATTTTTATTCCAGATTGTATTTACTACTTATAATCATCTATACCACTTATATTTCACTATCTCTTCGCCGAACTAGTGCACCTATACATCTGACAAGTGTATTGGGTGTGTTGGGGACACAAGAGACTTTCTGTATCATAATTGCAGGGTTGCTTGAGAGGGATAGCTTTGACCTCTTCCTCCCTGAGTTCGATAAACCTTGGGTGATCCACTTAAGGGAAACTTGCTGCTGCTCTACAAACCTCTGCACTTGGAGGCCCAACACTGTCTACAAGAACAGAAACGTGTGTAGACATCAAGCTCTTTTCTGGCGCCGTTGCCGGGGAGGTAAGGTAAAAGGTACTCACATTCTTTGGCTACTAAGTCTTTTAGTTGCTAGTGAGTGCTCGAAGTTATTTCCTTTAGATTCTGCAATTACATCTTTTTGTTTCTTGTTTTTATTTTCACTAGTTAGGCTTAATGGAAAATAAAGAGTTCTTTAGTCTTTTTCCTGAGTTTAGATATGAAGTGTTTGAAGAGAAAATTGAAAAACCTTTGCAGCTTAATTTGCATGCTAATAGTGTTGTTAGTATGAATGCTTTGAACACCGTTATTGCTAATGCTATAGAAAAGTCTAAGCTTGGGGAAGCTGGTTTTGTTAAGCATGATATTTTTAGTTCCCCAGCTTTAGTAGAGAAAGTTTTTTCTAATAATATTTTATCTCTCATATGTGATGTCCCTTCTTATGATGATATGTTTGAAGAATATGCTTTGCGAAATAGCTGTTCTTTAGCTTGTGATGATACTGAACCTCTAGTCTATGATGGTTATGATGATGAGTATAATATTTTCAGTTCACCTACCTTTGAGGAGAAAATTAGTTATGATTACAATATGCCTCCTATTTATGATAATTATGGTGATGAGAATAATTATTCTGTTAAATCTGCTCCTACTACTATTGTTCCTGTGGTGAGTATTAATTCTTTGGGATTTCTATTTTCGTGCCCTCGGGTCCTTAGTTGTACTTAGTTTTCCCCAGCTCCTTAGTTTTTCCTCAGTTTTGTCCAAGCCCTTGTCTAAAACCGTCACAAGTGCTGGAACGGCCGGTTGCCCGATGGCGAACACCTTTGACCGTTAACTGCTGACTAGTGGGGCCATGTAGAGCCCGCAAAGACACGTCAGAGCATCCATCTTTGTTTGACCGTAAGCATCGCCGTATCCCTGACCAAAACGCGGACGAGTGGGGCTTTGGTATATCGAATGACAAGTGGGGCCATGACGCTGATACAAGGGGCAATACATGGGTATGATTAGATTTTTAAACGGAGCTCTAGAGCGATGGCACGGAGGAGGTGGCCTGTGGGGTGCCGAGATGAGATCGACGTCCACAAAGAAATGCATGAGGCGAGACCAGACTCATTAGATAGATATGAAGTAGACGCGTTTAACCATGCAAAGAAGAGAAGAAATGGTCGAGGACATCGACGACGACCTCAACACTTTGACTGACGATGTCGGACACGAACGCGAGCAATGTAGAGAAAACTAGTGTCTCTTCTTTCTGGCGTGTATAGATAGGTGCTAGGGGAGTGTGGTGGCGAAGGGAAAGACCTCGCGGTGGTCTGTGGCATCCAGCATAGCAGGGCGGCGTGGCCGTGCCCACAGCGGCGAGCATGTTCGGCATTGGCATCAGCATGTACATTCGTCATTGGCCTCGGCGGTATCTCTGGTGTGTCAGAGATCGAATGAGGGGACGGGATTGAGGGTGCATCCCGACGGTGACCTAGCAGTGGCGGCGAGCATGCATACCCGTTCTGACCATGCCGATATCGGCATCGGCATCGGCATCGTTTGGAGGCTGTGGTGCTCGAATCATAGTGGAAATTGCGATTCCCTATTATTTTTGCATGCATAATATATAGAAATTAGCTAGATCTATAAATCGATGCATATGAAGCTACATATATATTCTTGGTCATAATCCCCTTAGATGCATGCCTTCACGTCGTCGTCGCTTTCATCGTCAGTATCTTCGTCGTCCGTGTAGTAGTACTTCCTGCACGTTGTTCCATCGAACACCTTCACTGTGAGCACATAATCGCCTTCATATTTGAAGTGTAGGAAGCAGCCAAAATCCACACCGTGCGCGATGGCGAAATTCTCCCAGCCCTTGTCGAGGTACATCCGGCCTTGTCCGTCAAATAGGACCTCCACGGTCCAGAGATGAGGACCGCAGTCAGCTGCTCGCAGATACACCTTTGCAGGCTCCTAGCCATCAAGATAGTCCGCAAACTTTTGTGGGAGTGCCTGCAAAGAGATCGAGCGCCGATCATTTGAAATTAAAGGTTTTTTAGAACATGCACATAATTAATCACATGCATCATATATGTGGGAACGCGTACGTACCTTCTTGGCCAAAGGGTCTTCATAGATGGTGATGAAGAACTCCTCTATGATCAATGGCAGTGTTGACGGTGGTGGTGGCAATGATGATGATCCACCACCCCGGCCACCCCTTCCCCTTCCCCTTCCGGTCGGCATCCGAGACGTGGAAGCCATGGCAATGGATCAAGTGTATGTGAACGAAGAAGAGAGAGGCAGAAACGAAGAAGAGAGAGGCGGAACCTATTGACATGAGGGATGGCCGTTGTGGGGGTTTATAAGGGAGAGATGACCGTTGTGGGGTTTACACCATAAATTAAGGTAGAGATGACCGTTGTGGGATTTACACAATAAATTAAGGAGGAGATGACCGTTGTGGGGTGGTTTATATCTCAACCAAAAAGTAATGCCTAAAAGAAATGGAAATTCGTGATAGTTCATCATTTTACCGTGAAAAGTAAAGTCTACAAGAAATGGAAATTCGTGATAGTTTATCATTTCAACGTGAAAAGTAATGCCTACAAGAAATGGAAATTCGTGATAGTTTATCATTTTACCGTGAAAAGTAATGCCTAAAAGAAATGGAAATTCGTGATAGTTCATCATTTTACCGTGAAAAGTAAAGCCTACAAGAAATGGAAATTCGTGATAGTTTATTATTTTACTGTGAAAAGTAATGCCTACAAGAAATTCGTGATTACCCAACTTGTTGAATCCGGTGGCAAACTCGTCATTTAGCATACATAGAGGGGTAGTAGTTTGCCACCGACAGATAGAGAGAGGGTGGCACGATCCTGCCCGTTAGATCATAGGATCGACGGTAGGTGGGCACGATCCGTGTGACAACAGCTCGACCAATCAGGCCAAGTTTGGGCTTCTGTGAGAAGGGAGAGGGTAAAACTAAGTAGTATCAAGGATACAAGGGCAAGTAAATAGTAAACAGGCTAAGGAATTCAAATAAGAGATTCAGAAAAAGAAAAACACATGTTTTGTACAATGAAACCCAGGTTGGCCTACCTCAAAGTATTAGCAATTCAAATATACATGAGTGTAAAAATTATGGCCTCATTCAGACAAACTATGTTTTGGGTATAGATGTTTTGAGAAGGGGTTTGAGTGGAAAGCCATGAACCTTCATAGCTACTAGTGATTTTAGAAGTGGCCATTTGTGTGAAAACTTGATTTATATATGATTGTTATGATTTCCTATGTGGCAGGTCGCGTAACAAGACTCCATGAGTAGGAGGCACTATGATTTTATTTTTTTGAATTTTTGTGTGCATGAAATGACTCAATTAGATGGCTTAATCCCATCTGTTGACTCTCTGTTGACCAGCCACTTGAGGGTAAAACTGAGTATATTGCACTAGCCAGTATTAGTACTCGAGGGGAAAACTGAGTACAGATATTTTTTCCAGTGTAAGACTCGAGGGTAGAACTGAGTACACGTAACGGTGCTGACATACAGTCCCACGGACGCGTGTCGCGGTGAGCAGCGGTTAGCCGCGCGGTGCGCGTGTTGAGACCAAACATCAACTGCTGAGACGAACCGTCACTTTGCCAGTACAGAGCCCCTCTCTCCCTCCCTCTGCACACAGTCATTATAACTCACACACGCAACAACGCCTCTCACGTCCCATCACCTTCTCCAAAAAAACCCAGCCGCCCTACGCGCCCTCCCCTGCCGGCGATGGAGAAGAAGAATGCGTCGGCGGCCGTCGCCCCTGAGCCCATCGCCTCCGAGCCCGTCACCTCCGAGCTCGTCGCATCCGAGGCCGTCGCCGCCGAGCCCGTCGCCTCCGAGGGCGGCGCATCCAGGCGCGGCGCCTCCGTAAACTGGGCCTCTCTCAGGACTGACGGACCACTTCACAAGATCGGCGCCTGCTTACTGGCGAACGAGAAGTACGTGGACACCTACTCTGCTTTGAGGCAAGTTTGTACTAGTGGGCGCTCAGATTTACCTGAGCCCGACGTGGACCTGCACGAATGGATCATGGTAGAACACGCCCTTCCACGTGCCGCTGTGTTCTCCTTCCTCCACCTCCGCACATCCCGCTACGTCACCATCGATCTAACAGAAGTTCATGCAAGGTTCAAATTCCTCCATATCTATAGAGTTAATCCTTTTATTTTCAATCGTAAACATCTTAGTGCTGAATGTTATCTTCATCAATCCCAAATATTTTAGATACTACTTCATCAGCTTTTTCCGTGGCGTCATCGTGCTTGCCCAAAAGAACCAGCCGCATAAGATACGGCTTCTGAACCCACTCACAAAGACATCGAACACTATATTTGAGGCGCAGATGCCATCTGTTATTCTGGAGTCAGTCACTGTAATGAAGTCCCCGACTATGCTCTTCGTTTCCACATATTACCCGGCGGAAATTGCTTGGGTCGATGAGAGCACTCCAACTAAGGGTATAGATGAAGATTGGAGAGAAGGAATGTTGGGGATATACCAAATAGGTATACCAGCGACGTAGTCCTAAATCAGCAAGCCAGGGTGGCCCATCAGGGGTGGTATGGCGGATTCGCTATACCGGGCGGCCCAGTTGCTGAAGTTGCCACGGCGGTACTGGACGCAGGCGCTTATGGTGGATCCGGAGACAGGCCCATGGCGGATTGCTGACGACAGGCCCATGGCGGGTTCAGAGACGGCCCATGGCGGGTTGCCTTGTAGTACACGCAGAGGACTTAGTCTAGGACTCCAAGTTGTATCCGCTCCGGTACCAACGTGTAGCCCACGCCAGGCGCCTTTATAACACCGGCATGAGGCAGCCCTTGAGGCAAGATTAGAGTCATACGGCCAATCGCATAGCGAAACAGCCAGCCTCATCATTGTAACCAAGCACTTGTTGCCATATAGTGAATTATAGCAGCACGTAGGGTCTCGCCACCGTTGCGGGATCTGAAGCTGGGTAAACTCGTGCTACCACCATCCTGGATCGCTCCTCCGTGTTCACCCCCTTCCACAAACCGCCATAATCCTACCTCTATGGTAGATCTGTTGACAAAACCACGACAGTTGGCGCCCACCGTGGGGCTAAGCGCGTCTGGAGCGCGGATCCAGGCGGGATCTGCCTTTGCAGGCATCGGCGACACCGTCGCCATCGGGCGCGTCCTCTACAATTCCGGCTTCCCCATCGTCCCAGCGGATAACCTCTGGGTGCCGGCTAGAGAAGACCCTGCTCGATTCACTGTCGTCCCAATTGGAGATATCCATATCTTCATTGGAGAGACAAACCCTACCCCCGCTACGGAAACCAATTTCCGGCGGATCGGTATGGCTGAAATCCCCAAACGGACCGCTTTCGAGCTAGATATGGAGGAGGACTCATCTGATCTGGAACTTTCCAAGTTGCCCAGATCGGATCTGAAAAGTAATCCCACCCAGCCCGCCCTAGAGGTAGAGGAAGTGGTGGAAGACCGCAGTGAATTCGCCATGAGTAATCTGGCGTTAGAGACACCGCGGTACTGTCTTGTTGCGTTCGCAGGTATCACTTCGGGATCTACCTCCAATGGAGAAGATAGCCCGGGTGAATCCATCCTTGAGGCACTTAACGAAAGTGGTGAATCGGATGACTGGGATAGCAAAGGCTATGATTCTGACCACTACGATGCCGCCATGAGGAAACTCAAGGCGGAATTGGCGCAGTAGGCACTTGAAGAGCAACAAGCAGCGGCCAAGCAGGTGTTTGTAACCAACAAAGGAGATAACGCTGGGCAGACAACCGGTGATCCGCCATCTCAGGCAGTCCACGACGGAGATGCCGGCAATGAGCAGGGTAACCCGCCACCAGCCGCCGAACCCGCCACGGAGCAACTTCCTGAGATCCACGGCGGACCCAGGCCTCTGCTACCCGCCATCCCCGAGGATCAGCACCCTGAAAACTTCACGACCCCGCTGGATAAGGTCGTCTACGGAACTCTAGCGGATCCAATCACCCCTTACTATGTCAGAGATGTGAACGATCTCGAGAAGAAAAGACGAGCACTCCTCAAGGAAGCAAAGCGAGTCGAGAAGATGGGCAAGCAGGTTGATGACGACATTGCTAAAGCTCAAGACACGCTGAAGCACGCAAGGAACATGGAAGAGAAGTATGCCACTCTCATCCAGAACCAGATCAACGAGGGAGGCGACCCGCAGCTGGTACGAAACCTTGAGTTCACCGTACCAACAGCGGAAACTCTGGCCAAGATGTACATCAAGAATCCGCCATATGTGGACAAAAACCGCGATGAAGTTAGGGCTACGCCCATCGAGAACATCGTGGCTACAAAGGAGCTATTGGAGCATAATAAGAGCCCAGCAGCCCTAGAGATGGCGGTGAAACTGATGACCAAAGCATTAGTACAGCAGGAGAAGGCTACGTCGTCACGACGGCTCGAATCTGATCCTGCGCTATGCAGGTTGTAACAACTCAGAAATTGTAATCCACTTCTTATTAATTAAAAGACCAAATTCTGGACCCAGATAAAACTTTTTATCTATTATTTTATGCATACATGTATTTTCTTTTATATGTATTTCATGATTTCATGTGTGTTTCTTTTGGTTGTGAAATAGTTAGTTAATTCTAAGTTAACCAACAGGAGCAAATGAGAAAGATTATAAGAATCAAAGAAACCAGAAATAAAAATAAGAAAGAAAAAGAGAAGATTGAGATGATCTAGGAAATCTGTTTGACTACACCACTTTGAGCCCTTAGATTAAGAAATCTGTGAACCACCTTCTTGTTTGGCCTGTTAGTTGAGCTTAACCAAGTTACATACTAACTCAACCAACAAGAATTTACTCAAAATTCAACCCAGAGCTTGACTCAATCATCTGCTAAAGTTTGAATCTAAAACAGTGACCATATCCAATTTTGAAATATAAATTTCTGCAAAACTGAACCATTCTTGGTAACAAAAATATATTTGGAAACCTGGGCCAATATGTTGATCACCCAAACTGAAAGTTTTCAAAATTTCAAATTTAAATCTCTTGCGGGCATTTCGTCGAACACTGGCAGAAAGAAATCAAACCAAATCGAGTTCACTGGTGCTGCACTGTTCTAGCTCGCCCAAGCACTGTCGCCATGCTCTGGGAGGATGCTTCGGTCGATGCCAGCACCCTCTGCCCCAACCCAAGCCATGGAAAAAGGAGGAGAAGAGGAGGCAGCAACCCAGGACCCCCTCTCTTCTTCCCAGCAACCTGCACGTCGCCGACCGCTCTGCCCTCGCCAGAGCAGACCCACAGCACCCCGCGGCCAAGCCAGAACCCTTCCAGCACGCGTGCGTGGCCGCCGTGCCCAGTGTCGCTCAACGCGCGCGCCCAGGACCCCCACTCCGACGAGCTTCTGGACGCCCGCGCCCTCGACGCTCCGGCATATAAATACCCCCGCCGATCAAACGGAGACACTCGCCTCACTCCCAGCTACCTCCCAGACACCCTCTCTCCCTCCCTCTCGCTCTGGTTCGTCGACGCTCGCCACGCCGGCGAGTTACTGGACGCGAAGCGCGCCGCCGAGTTCGACCGCCCCGGAGCAAACCGCCGCTGGGAATCGGAGGAGGAGCATCACCGCAGCCGATCCCGCACGTCGCCGTCGAGTCCTGCTTCCTCTACGCGCGTCGCCATCGCCGTCATCTTCTTCACTGGACGCAGGTGAGCTCCGCCCTTCTCCGTCGAGACGATGACCATGAGCCGTTGGATCTTGATCTGACGATAGCGTACCGGTTCGGGATTCTAATTAGGTCTGAAGTAGGCCCCACCTGTCAGCACCGTTTTTATTTCTCCCGCCGAAGCGAACCGTTTTCTGGGCCGGCCCGTTCGGGTTCTGTCCAGACTCGGCCTGTTAAGTTAGAAACCGGTCCGTTTCATTTTTAATTATTCTCCCGCTTTTTCCAATTAATTTGAATATGATTCAGATATGCTTTTCAAATTAAATTTCCAAGAGATTTACAAATCCTTTTCCAACAAATAAATATGCGTTGGAAAGCTTGTAAAATACTCTACACAGTAGAACTGGTTAGAATTCAAAATAAGTTAGGAATTTAATTAGATATGAATAGTGTGACCATAGCTTGTTTAATCATAGAAGATTTCTAGAAAATTATTGTAGCCTCCTAAAATCATGAAAATTTAATTTGTGAACTCACCAATGACATACCTTACTGTTAGTCAACCCTAATCAACTCCAAACCCTATTAGTGTTATCAATTAGACCCTAACCCAACTCTAGTTAGGAACATAAAATGATAGATTCCTATTTCACACTTAGAATTAAATTGCCCTCTCACCAATTCACTTAGTTGATCCCTTCTCACTTGAACTAGTATTAGTACCCCTAAACCAATACCAATGCTTAGAAAGTGAACCCCTATGACACTTAGTAGAGAATCTAACTTGCACACTTGAAGAAAACTTAGAAGAAAAACTTACCATCCAACACCATAAAATGCAACATGAATGCTATTACTAACAAACAAGGATGTGTGTTTGGTGTGTTGTTAGCATTGTGTACTGATTGTGTGCTTTGTGTTTATTTGTTATTAGACGCTAGTATTGTCGAGGAGGATATTGGAGGGGATTATTATCCAGAAGAAGAAGAATACCCCGGACACTTTGCCAACCAAGGCAAGCCATCTTTTGATTCATACTCCCAATGCCTAGTTTTACTATTGCATTCTACTTGTTTTAAGTAAATTGCATGATTGAATTGCTAGAGTAGAATGATAGAAGTCTAGTGATGTCTTGTGTAGCAAGAGCATCAAGCTGAGTTTATCCAACTCTATTTAGTGGTCATCACTCAATGTAGTTGCTTAGTCGCTAATAATATTGAGGCCATCTATAAGGGGAACTCTAGTTGAAAGTGGTGACTTGAACCTGAAACTTGAAATGGGAGATTGCTCCTACATAATGGCTTTAGGAAAGAAATTAATCTTGACTAAGAACTATGAAAGGTATTTCTAAATGACAACGAGTGATGTACATGGGAGCCAACCATACCGTACGACCACATTACCCCTGAATGGGAAGGGGCTTATTCCTAGCTTGTTTATTTTAGTATGGGAGGTCTTGTTTCATCCTTTATAGAAGTATTCCATGCGTGGTTGCTTCCGAACCAAGTGGTCATTGGAAATTTTCCTTCCTGAAGATTTCCATCCGTCCGGCATCCCGGAGTGGGCAAAACTAGAGGCGCCAGAACGGGGAAATCCGTGTCTCGGGCTCTAGGGAAGGATCCCATACTAGAGTAGACAAGTGAAAGAGTTTGTTTGATTATCTGAACCCCGCATACTTTGTGTATGACGATCCGTGGATTTCTCCCGGTAGATGTATCGATTCTTGTGGGTAAAGTGTACCCCTCTGCAGAGGTTTTCAAACTATTCGAATAGCCGCATCCGCGGTCATGGACAGTTGGCTAACTCTACTTGACTTTTGTCAAAAATAAAAATCACAATGGTGAACATGGTGAATGACTTGACTTGACCATGATGTTGATACACTTGAAGTTCCTTTAGATTGAATTTAGAGAACTAAACTTCTTTTCTACCAATGAACATTCTTGGGAAATCAAACTAGCTTTTGCAAAACAACTTAGTGCTTAGTCCACCATATCAACCTTGCATTTCTACTTCATCCTTTCATTTATAAGATGGTTTGTGAGTGCATCCAATGTACTCACGGCTGTGTCCCTGGCTATCAACTTGGCCAGACTATGGGGAAGAATACCAGGAGGAAGGGTATGAAGAAGAGTACCAGAACTAAGCTCGTCTCCATGAGTCGCCATTGCCTGTAGGGTGAAGGCATGGACCCGAAGACGTTATTTCCGCTGCTATATTGTGTTGTAATATGACTTGGTCTATATGACCATTGTAATTGAACTATCGTATTGTAATGTCTATGGAACTAGTTACCAACTACGTTATGTATATCGCAACAACGGTTCTGGGATTGCGGTGGAATACGTAACGGGCACTTCAAATTTGTTATCAAATTTGAGGTCGTCACAAGTTGGTATCAGAGCCTAGGCTGACCATAGGAGACCTTAGTTAGAATGGGCGTTAAATGAAACCTTGATAAAAGCAAAGATATAAGTAATGGTTGCAAAATTGCTTAGTCTTTTCCCCTCTATTTACAAAGCTTTATACATGATTCAGTTTTGTCTACTTAAAATTTTGCACACTTGAGTTGATCACTAACTTAATCTAATCTAAAAATTTGTAGATGGCCCCGGTATTCGTTGAGCACTACCAGTTGGGCCATGGTGGCAGCCTTTGTTTCGAGCGCAACCTCACCACCCTGACCTTGTTCCTGGATCGTTTGTATCCGGAGTTCAAGGGAGCCGTGCTCAATGAGCACCCGGATGGAGAGCTACGGTGGCTTATCAGGGCCAGTTGCCGTGGCAAGAAGGGGAATTTGGGTTCTCCAAGGATCAAGTTCGAGCTTGTGGAGAACACTTGGGCCGATGGTTTGGTCCGAGCGATGCAGGAGATGCACGCCCGCTTGTGCGGACTGCATGTTGAGGAGGTTCAGGGAGAGCACTTTAGGAACTTTGCTCGGCGTGATGCGGACGGGCGTCCCGCAAACATGCCCGGGCAGAATGAGCCGAGTACCTACATCGATCACATGGACTTCTTGCTGTACTCCACTCAGCAGGAGGCCGATCGTGCCCATACCAAGGCTAACCTTGAGCACTTCGCACTGGTGGAGGCGAGGAGCACGATCAGGATACTTGCGAAGGAGCGCAAGAGCCTTCGTCGCCAGCGCGATGACAAGGAACAGGACCTTGAGGAGTTGAAGGCCAATGTGGCGGAGTTGACTGAGTACATTGAGAGTCTGGAGGATCACCTTGGTGAGGAGGAAGGCATTGATCTCCGCAAGGAGGATAATGCCCTCATTAGTGATGAGGATGACTTCATGGAGGACCTTGATGATCCGGAAGATGGTGGGCATAACGGATTCATTGTGAGTGATGAGGAGGAAGACCCCGAGGAGCCCGCTGTTTAGATCAGAGATCCACGTGTTATCTAGTTATGAGTTCACCTTGAGTCACTTCGTGTAGGTGTGAGTTGTATCCCCCTCTCTAGTAGACGAGTCGCAATGGTTTGATGTAAACCATTTGTAATGTGTGAACTCGTATGTATGATATGTTTGATAAGTGTTGAATGAAATATGAATTTGGCTCTTAAGGCCTTAGTAAGACAAAATTGCATCATCCATGTTACCTTTAAATCTTAGCAAGGATTAGCTTTTCCCTCTTGTCTTACACACCTTATCTTCAGATGCCGCGAGCACCCCCACCCCCGAACCCGGAAATGGCCGAACTGCTGAGGTTGATCATGGAAGACCGGGAAGCAGCCCGAGCTGAGCGCCAAGCTAACTTGGCCACTCTTCAGCAGTTAACCCAGATGGCAATGAACCACAACAATGGCAATGGCCATGGCAATGGTGAAGGAGAAAACAATGGCAATGGTGATTACCGATCCAAGTTAAGGAGTTTCCAAAACACCAACCCTCCTATATTCACTAAGTCTGAAGAGCCCTTAGATGCCGATGACTAGCTTCGTACCATGGAGAACAATTTGGCAGTCGCCGAAGTTGGTGAAAATGAGAAGGTCTTGTATACCACCCACTATCTTGCTGGAGCAGCGAGAGCTTGGTGGGATAGCACCCGTGCAATGCAAGCCCCAGGGTATGTGATGCCTTGGGAGGAGTTCAAGAGCAAGTTTAGCAAAGCCCATGTTCCTTTGGGATTGGTTAAAAGGATGAGAGATGAGTTCAGAAATCTAAAGCAAGGTTCCCTGTCTGTGGTGGATTACCGTGACAAGTTCCTTACCTTGTCTAGGTATGCCCCAGATGACACCAACACCACTGAGAAGAAGCAAGAAAGGTTTTTGGATGGACTTCATGATGAGATGCAATGTGTCTTGGTCAGCATTCACTTCGCCGACCTGGAGTCACTGGTTGACTCTGCCATTCAGATGGAAGGCAAACTCAAGCAAGCTACCGAGAACCGCAAGCGCCGTATGATGTATCAGGGCAACTCGAGCAACTTGCAGAAGCCAAGGGGAAATGCACCTATGGGTTTCGCCCCAAGACCTATGAGGCCGTCTGCACCTGCTCCACGTCCCAACTATCCCAACCGTCCACCCGGCAACAACTTCAACCGTGCACCCCCAAGACCTAGTGGCAACAACTTCAACACCAATACTCCAAGGCCAAATGGCGCCTCTATGTTTCCCAAGCCTGGTGACAAGTCTGGAGTTACCTGTTATGAGTGCGGACTCAAAGGGCACTACTCCAATGAGTGCCCCAAGAAGCTTAATGATGCATCCAAGACCACTGCTCCTGCTCAGCAACAGCGCCGTGTGGGAAATGGCAAGAACTATACACCAAGGAACCAGCATCACTCCGAGGCCGTTTGAATCACATGAATGTTGAAGAAGCTCAGGAAGCAACCGACGTTGTGCTTGGTATGTTCCCTGTTAACTCAGTTCTTGCAAGAGTTTTGTTTGATTCTGGAGCTTCACACTCATTTGTTACCCAATTATTCGTTGATAAAAGTGGACTTCAACCCACACCTTTGAAAGAGTTCATGTCTGTGCAAATTCCCGGGTCGATAACCAAAGCCAGTTGTACCTGCTTGGCAGTGCCTATAGAGATCCATGGGATCTTATTCTTAGCCAGTTTGATTGTGTTAGGAACCAAAGGACTGGAAGTGGTCCTAGGTATGGATTGGATGTCTCAACACCAAGGAATTATAGATTGTGCCAAAAAGACCATCACCATGAGGAGTAGCCATGGATTTTTAGTGAAGCATGTGTCAGTCAAACCCATCCAAATCCCCAGATGTCATAAGAGTATCTCAGGACCAACTTTAGAGCAAGTATCCATCGTCTGTGAATACCCAGATGTTTTTCCCGATGAGCTACCCGGAATGCCACCGGATCGGGATATTGAGTTTATCATTGAGCTTATTCCCGGAACTGGATCTATAGCCCAACGACCCTATCGTATGAACCCAGCTGAACTAGTAGAGTTGAAGAAGCAATTGGATGACCTTTTGAGTAAAGGATTGATTCAGCCAAGCTCTTCTGCTTGGAGATCACCCGTTCTGTTTGTGGATAAAAGTGACGGTTCTAGCCGACTGTGCACTGATTACCGCAAGCTAAATGATGTGACCATCAAGAACAAGTATCCTCTCCCGAAGATTGAAGATTTGTTTGACCAATTGACTGGAGCCCGAGTATTCTCGAAGATAGATCTCAGAACTGGATACCACCAACTGAAGATCCGTGCCACGGATATCCCCGAAACAGCCTTCACTACCCGATACGGATTGTATGAGTACACCGTAATGTCATTTGGATTAACCAATGCCCCTGCTTATTTCATGAACCTCATGAATAAGGTTTTTATGGAGTTCTTGGATAAGTTTGTCGTTGTCTTCATTGACGACATTCTTATCTACTCCAAATCCGAAGAAGAGCATGAAACCCATTTGAGATTAATCTTAGAAACCTTAAGAGAGCATCAGCTGTATGCCAAGTTCAGTAAATGTGAGTTCTGGTTGAAGGAAGTTGGATTCTTAGGCCATGTCTTATCAGCGGGAGGAATATCTGTAGACCCCAAGAAGATCAAATCAGTCATGGAATGGGAAGCTCCTACCACTCAAACTGAAGTTCGAGGCTTTCTCGGATTAGCCGGATATTACCGCAAGTTTGTTGAAGGGTTCTCAAGCATTGCCCGGCCAATGACCCAATTGTTGAAGAAAGACAAGAAGTTTGAATGGACTCCTAAGTGTGAAGAGAGTTTTCAAGAGCTCAAGAAGCGACTGGTGACCGCCCCTGTCCTAACCATGCCCGATATCACCAAAAACTTTGATGTCTATTGCGACACTTCCAAGCTTGGACTTGGTTGTGTATTGATGCAAGAAGGCAAGGTCATAGCTTACCTCTCTCGGCAGCTTCGACCTCATGAAGAAAATTATCCGACCCATGATCTGGAGTTAGCAGCAGTAGTTCTAGCTCTGAAGACCTGGAGGCACTATCTGATGGGCAACCGTTGTGAGATCTACACTGATCACAAGAGTTTGAAGTATATCTTCACCCAGAAGGAGTTGAACATGAGGCAAAGAAGATGGATAGAGTTGATCAAGGATTATGATCTAGAAATTCACTATCACCCCGGTAAGGCCAATGTGGTGGCCGATGCGTTGAGTAGGAAGCCATGCTCCTTAAATATGATGATCAAGGAAGAGCAACCTATGTTACACCAAGAGTTTGAAAAATTTGATTTGGAACTAGTCAGTCAAGGATTCCTAGCCAACCTTGAGTTTCAACCCACCTTGATGAGCCAAATCAAAGAAGCCCAGAAGGGAAATGAGAGTATTGACGGAATTAAGCGCCGAATTAGTTCCGGCAAGGTGCCAGGATTTGAGGAAGATGATCAAGGAGTTCTTTGGTATAAAGGACGTATTTGTGTGCCTGCTGATTCAGAATTGAAGGAAGTGATTATGAAGGAAGCTCATGAGACACCTTACTCCATCCACCCCGGTGGAACTAAGATGTATCAAGATTTGAAGGAACAATTTTGGTGGCATGGAATGAAGCATGCGATTGCATCGTTTATATCCAAGTGTGATATCTGCCAAAGAATCAAGGCTGAACATCAACGTCCTGCTGGTTTGCTGCAACCTTTGCAAGTTCCGGAATGGAAGTGGGAATCTGTTGGAATGGATTTCATCACTAGATTTCCAAGGTCTAGCCGTGGCAATGACTCTATTTGGGTCATTGTGGATAGACTGACCAAAGTTGCCCACTTTATTCCTGTCAAGACCACTTATCGCTCGGGACAGCTAGCAGATCTGTATCTATCCAGAATTGTTAGTTTGCACGGAGTCCCTAAAACCATAGTTTCCGATCGAGGAACCCAATTCACGTCAAGATTCTGGAGAAGTTTACATGAAGCCTTGGGCACCAAATTAGCTTTTAGCACCGCTTACCACCCTCAGACTGATGGACAGACTGAAAGAGTGAATCAAATACTTGAGGATATGTTGAGAGCCTGTGTTCTAGCCTATGGAGCTAAGTGGGAAGATTGTCTGCCCTTCGCGGAGTTTTCCTACAACAATAGCTATCAAGCCAGTTTGCAAATGGCCCCATTTGAAGCTTTGTATGGAAGAAAATGTCGTACCCCTTTGAACTGGTCAGAAACCGGAGACAGTCAGATATTTGGACCTGGCATTCTACAAGAAGCCGAGGAGAAAGTTCGCATGATTCGTGATTACCTCAAGGCAGCCCAGTCTAGACAAAAGAGTTATGCGGATAAGAGGCGTAGAGAACTAACCTTCCAGATTGGAGATTTCGTGTATCTTAGAGTGTCACCCCTCAAAGGAATGCAAAGATTCCAAGTAAAAGGAAAGCTTGCCCCAAGATATATTGGACCCTTCAAGATACTAGACCGAAGAGGAGAAGTGTCTTATTAGTTGGAAATGCCCCCTGAATTATCTGAAGTGCACGATGTCTTTCACGTGTCTTTACTTCGGAAATGTCTTGAAGTCCCGGAGAAGCCCGAAATCTTCAAGAATATTGACCACCGTTCTGTGGACATCAATAAGGATTTGACCTATCGTGAAATGCCTATCCGTCTCCTCGAGGAAGCTTATAGAACTACACGCACCCGAAGCATCAAGTTTCTGAAAGTTCAGTGGAGTAATCACACCGAAGATGAAGCCACTTGGGAACGAGAAGACTACCTTCAGAAAGAGTTTCCCAATCTTTTTAGTTCGTAATTAGTGAATCTCGGGGACGAGATTCTTTTTAAGGGGGGAAGATTGTAACAACTCAGAAATTGTAATCCACTTCTTATTAATTAAAAGACCAAATTCTGGACCCAGATAAAACTTTTTATCTATTATTTTATGCATACATGTATTTTCTTTTATATGTATTTCATGATTTCATGTGTGTTTCTTTTGGTTGTGAAATAGTTAGTTAATT
Organism: Dactylis glomerata; assembly: GCA_007115705.1. Taxonomy (NCBI): domain Eukaryota; kingdom Viridiplantae; phylum Streptophyta; class Magnoliopsida; order Poales; family Poaceae; genus Dactylis; species Dactylis glomerata. The sequence goes on along the minus strand of QXEO01000941.1, from coordinate 248,034 downwards.
CTAAGTTAACCAACAGGAGCAAATGAGAAAGATTATAAGAATCAAAGAAACCAGAAATAAAAATAAGAAAGAAAAAGAGAAGATTGAGATGATCTAGGAAATCTGTTTGACTACACCACTTTGAGCCCTTAGATTAAGAAATATGTGAACCACCTTCTTGTTTGGCCTGTTAGTTGAGCTTAACCAAGTTACATACTAACTCAACCAACAAGAATTTACTCAAAATTCAACCCAGAGCTTGACTCAATCATCTGCTAAAGTTTGAATCTAAAACAGTGACCATATCCAATTTTGAAATATAAATTTCTGCAAAACTGAACCATTCTTGGTAACAGAAATATATTTGGAAACCTGGGCCAATATGTTGATCACCCAAACTGAAAGTTTTCAAAATTTCAAATTTAAATCTCTTGCGGGCATTTCGTCGAACACTGGCAGAAAGAAATCAAACCAAATCGAGTTCACTGGTGCTGCACTGTTTTAGCTCGCCCAAGCACTGTCGCCATGCTCTGGGAGGATGCTTCGGTCGATGCCAGCACCCTCTGCCCCGACCCAAGCCATGGAAAAAGGAGGAGAAGAGGAGGCAGCAACCCAGGACCCCCCCTCTCTTCTTCCCAGCAACCTGCACATCGCCGACCGCTCTGCCCTCGCCAGAGCAGACCCACAGCACCCCGCGGCCAAGCCAGAACCCTTCCAGCACGCGTGCGTGGCCGCCGTGCCCAGTGTCGCTCAACGCGCGCGCCCAGGACCCCCACTCCGACGAGCTTCTGGACGCCCACGCCCTCGACGCTCCGGCATATAAATACCCCCGCCGATAAAACGGAGACACTCGCCTCACTCCCAGCTACCTCCCAGACACCCTCTCTCCCTCCCTCTCGCTCTGGTTCGTCGATGCTCGCCACGCCGGCGAGTTACTGGACGCGAAGCGCGCCGCCGAGTTCGACCGCCCCGGAGCAAACCGCCGCTGGGAATCGGAGGAGGAGCATCACCGCAGCCGATCCCGCACGTCGCCGTCGAGTCCTGCTTCCTCTACGCGCGTCGCCGTCGCCATCATCTTCTTCACTGGACGCAGATGAGCTCCGCCCTTCTCCGTCGAGACGATGACCATGAGCCGTTGGATCTTGATCTGACGATAGCGTACCGGTTCGGGATTCTAATTAGGTCTGACGAGTAGGCCCCACCTGTCAGCACCGTTTTTATTTATCCCGCCGAAGCGAACCGTTTTCTGGGCCAGCCCGTTCGGGTTCTGTCCAGACTCGGCCTGTTAAGTTAGAAACCGGTCCGTTTCATTTTTAATTATTCTCCCCTCTTTTCCAATTAATTTGAATATGATTCAGATATGCTTTTCAAATTAAATTTCCAAGAGATTTACAAATCCTTTTCCAACAAATAAATATGCGTTGGAAAGCTTGTAAAATACTCTACACAGTAGAACTGGTTAGAATTCAAAATAAGTTAGGAATTTAATTAGATATGAATAGTGTGACCATAGCTTGTTTAATCATAGAAGATTTCTAGAAAATTATTGTAGCCTCCTAAAATCATGAAAATTTAATTTGTGAACTCACCAATGACATACCTTACTGTTAGTCAACCCTAATCAACTCCAAACCCTATTAGTGTTATCAATTAGACCCTAACCCAACTCTAGTTAGGAACATAAAATGATAGATTCCTATTTCACACTTAGAATTAAATTGCCCTCTCACCAATTCACTTAGTTGATCCCTTCTCACTTGAACTAGTATTAGTACCCCTAAACCAATACCAATGCTTAGAAAGTGAACCCCTATGACACTTAGTAGAGAATCTAACTTGCACACTTGAAGAAAACTTAGAAGAAAAACTTACCATCCAACACCATAAAATGCAACATGAATGCTATTACTAACAAACAAGGATGTGTGTTTGGTGTGTTGTTAGCATTGTGTAGTGATTGTGTGCTTTGTGTTTATTCGTTATTAGACGCTAGTATTGTCGAGGAGGATATTGGAGGGGATTATTATCCAGAAGAAGAAGAATACCCCGGACACTTTGCCAACCAAGGCAAGCCATCTTTTGATTCATACTCCCAATGCCTGGTTTTACTATTGCATTCTACTTGTTTTAAGTAAATTGCATGATTGAATTGCTAGAGTAGAATGATAGAAGTCTAGTGATGTCTTGTGTAGCAAGAGCATCAAGCTGAGTTTATCCAACTCTATTTAGTGGTCATCACTCAATGTAGTTGCTTAGTCGCTAATAATATTGAGGCCATCTATAAGGGGAACTCTAGTTGAAAGTGGTGACTTGAACCTGAAACTTGAAATGGGAGATTGCTCCTACATAATGGCTTTAGGAAAGAAATTAATCTTGACTAAGAACTATGAAAGGTATTTCTAAATGACAACGAGTGATGTACATGGGAGCCAACCATACCGTACGACCACATTACCCCTGAATGGGAAGGGGCTTATTCCTAGCTTGTTTATTTTAGTATGGGAGGTCTTGTTTCATCCTTTATAGAAGTATTCCATGCGTGGTTGCTTCCGAACCAAGTGGTCATTGGAAATTTTCCTTCCTGAAGATTTCCATCCGTCCGGCATCCCGGAGTGGGCAAAACTAGAGGCGCCAGAATGGGGAAATCCGTGTCTCGGGCTCTAGGGAAGGATCCCATACTAGAGTAGACAAGTGAAAGAGTTTGTTTGATTATCTGAACCCCGCATACTTTGTGTATGACGATCCGTGGATTTCTCCCGGCAGATGTATCGATTCTTGTGGGTAAAGTGTACCCCTCTGCAGAGGTTTTCAAACTATTCGAATAGCCGCGTCCGCGGTCATGGACAGTTGGCTAACTCTACTTGACTTTTGTCAAAAATAAAAATCACAATGGTGAACATGGTGAATGACTTGACTTGACCATGATGTTGACACACTTGAAGTTCCTTTAGATTGAATTTAGAGAACTAAACTTCTTTTCTACCAATGAACATTCTTGGGAAATCAAACTAGCTTTTGCAAAACAACTTAGTGCTTAGTCCACCATATCAACCTTGCATTTCTACTTCATCCTTTCATTTATAAGATGGTTTGCGAGTGCATCCAATGTACTCATGGCTGTGTCCCTGGCTATCAACTTGGCCAGACTATGGGGAAGAATACCAGGAGGAAGGGTATGAAGAAGAGTACCAGAACTAAGCTCGTCTCCATGAGTCGCCATTGCCTGTAGGGTGAAGGCATGGACCCGAAGACGTTATTTCCGCTGCTATGTTGTGTTGTAATATGACTTGGTCTATATGACCATTGTAATTGAACTATCGTATTGTAATGTCTATGGAACTGGTTACCAACTACATTATGTATATCGCAACAATGGTTCTGGGATTGCGGTGGAATACGTAATGGGCACTTCAAATTTGTTATCAAATTTGAGGTCGTCACACAGGTCCAGTACTGCCTCATAAGCTCAGGGGGCTGGCAACTATGGCGGACGTCCTGACAACGAATCTCATACCGGATCCTCGGAGATCCGAAGAAGAGAAGCTCGTAACCGGGCGAATGCCATCCCAATATCCTCCGATGACAAACCAAATGGCAAAGGCCCACAGAGAAATCCATCGCCACCCCGCAAGAATTACCCCGCTTACGGATACCATCAAGACAATGTTGCTCCTCGCCATAAGACCAACATGCTGCCACCAAAGTATAAGACGTTCGAAGTCCCAAAGGGAGGGATCGTCATACGCGACAACGATGGCAAGCGAGGACGCAGCCGTGACGCTGGACGCAGAGACGATCCGCCACGACGGGAAACCAGCAAAGACGGCGGATCCAAGAGAAGGGACCGATCTCGCCATGACGACGGCGCGCACCGTGACGGTGACAAGGACAAGCATCGCTCCACTCGCCGCCACGATGACAAAGGGCAGGGCTCCCGCCGCCATGACGATGATCCATCTCCACGAAGAACGGAAGGAAGCCGTCATAGCTGCAAAGATTAGTCGCAGGACGGTGAGAGTAAATGACGACGCGACCCTTCGCCATCCCCACCAGGGAGCCCCCATGGCGGCGGCGGTGGTGGCGGCGGACCAGCAAGGTCACGCAACTCTCGCAAGGATCCGTCGGAACAGAAGCCCTACGACGCCCGTACCCATCTAAACGAGATTGCCAAGTCTCAAACAGCCTTCTTCCTCGGCCCAAAATGCTTTGGACAACGGATTCGTGATGAGCCCATCCCGCATGGGTTCAAAATCGAGAAAAATATCCGCCAGTACAATGGAGTCGATAGGCCTTTAACTTGGCTACAAGACTACTTCAATGCAGTACAGTTCACCGGGGGATCACCCAATGTTGTTGTCCGCTATTTGCCCCTGATGCTATCCGGCACTGCGAGGCAATGGATCGACGACTTGGCAGAAAACTCTATCCAAACCTGGTTTGATATGCAAACTGCGTTCACCGAAAATTTCGAGGGGACTTACAAGAGACCCCATAACATTGGTGACCTCCAACGGTGCCGACGCGCCGACGACGAGACCTCCCGAACTTTCCTCGCGCGATGGCTGGATATGAAAAACTCCTGTGAAGGGGTTACTGACGAATCCGCCATCCTCGCGTTTATTGACAGTTTGGAGAGAGGCCAACTGCTCCGCCATCGCCTGTTGCGGGAAAGGAACGAAGGGAAGTTGACCCTAAATTCCATGATCACCATCGCAAGCAACTACGCGGCCACCGACGATGACGCCCGCGAATCTCTGAAGGCTTCCGCCATCCAGAACACTGGAAAGCGGAATAGCAGCAACAAACGAAAGAATCCGCCAGAAGAGCCGCAGGCTCCGGACATGGTAGCCACAACCTTTGCTGACAAAGGCCAAAGCAGCCAGCGCGGCAGAGGACGCAGAGGTAGCGGCGGCCAGCCGCGGAGTTCTGCAACTCCCGCTTCGGCGCCATCCGCTCCCGTGTCTTACGATGAATACCGCGATATGCCATGTTTTGCCCATCGCGACGCTTCAGGAAAGTGCAACCACACCAACCGGAACTGCAAGTTTGTCAACGACCTCAAGGCGGATCAAGAAGCTAGCTTCAAACGCAGCCGGCGACAACGGCCTCGTGGCAAAGGAAAAGCGGACAAAGACAAGGAGTCTAGGGATGGCAGTGATATGGATGAAGACCCTGCGCCCAAACCCGCCGAAAAGGCAGAGGGTGGGGCTAGCAAGGGCAACCCAATCAAGGACAAAAAAGGTGCCTTTCACACATTCCTTGGACCCCCCACGGCCAAGGCACAGAGAGCCGCTATGCGCTCCCTCAACGCCACCGTGCCTAAAATCCGCCAGTACGTCCGATGGTCCGAAGTACTGGTGCACTGGAGCCGCGATGATCATCCAGAGCACATCCCAGATGGATATTACGCCATGGTGGTATGCCCTGTAATCCATGGCTATGAGTTCTCCAAATGCTTAATGGATGGCGGCAGCAGCCTGAACATCATGTACGTGGAAACTTTGACAAAGCTCGGCCTTACCAAAACCCAACTCCGCCATAGCGCGGTCACCTTTTATGGAGTGGTTCCTGGTCGCCAAGCCAAGTCCCTCGGGTCCATCACACTCAAGGTTGCCTTCGGTAGTGAGGAAAATTACAGAGAAGAGCCCATAACCTTCGAGGTTGTCCCGTTAAAAAGCACTTACCACGTGATCTTCGGGCGCCCCGCCTTCCACAGCTTCCATGCAAGGCCATGCTACATCTACAATCAGCTGAAGATGCCAGGACCGGATGGCATAATTACCATTTATGGCAGCTTCAGAAAGGCAAAGGAGTGCGAGGAAGGAGAAGCCGCCTTCGCGGAAGCAGTGTTCTTCGGCGAGGAGTTCAAAGAAATCCATGCCGCTACGGACCCCGCGGAGATGCCGGCATCCAAGCAGGAGGTTTCCGCCTCCCCGCCCACCTTCAAGCCTACAGTCGATCCAAAACAGGTGGAACTTGTCGCTGGCGATGCCGCCAAGACCACCGCCATTGGGACAAACTTGTCCCCCAAATAGGAAAGCGCGCTCGTCGAGTTCCTCCGTGCGAACCGGGACATCTTCGCATGGCAGCCATCTGACATGACGGGTGTACCCAGGGAACTCGCCGAGCACGCTCTGCAGATAATTCCTGGCTCAAAGCCAGTAAGACAAGCCATGAGACGCTTCGGGGATGAAAGGCGCCGCGCCATAGCAAAGGAAATCTCCAAGCTGTTGAAAGCAGGCTTCATCAAGGAAGTGATACATACGAAGTGGGTGGCAAATCCGGTGCTAGTTCCTAAGAAAAACACGAAAGTTCTGCGCATGTGTGTAGATTACACTGGCCTGAACAAAGCATGTCCAAAAGACCCTTTTCCCTTGCCTCGCATTGACCAAGTCATTGACTCGACGGCGGGATCGGAGCTGCTCTGTTTCTTAGATGCCTACTCGGGATTCCACCAGATCAAGATGAAAAAGTCCGATCAGCTCGCTACGTCGTTCGTAACACCTTATGGCACATATTGCTATGTCACAATGCCATTCGGTCTGAAAAACGCAGGAGCAACGTATCAGCGCACCATGCAAAAGTGCCTGGCGGATCAAATCGGACGAAACATCCACGCATACGTGGACGACATCGCAGTTATGTCTAAAAAGCAAGATGGCCTTATAGCGGATTTGCAAGAGACATTTGACAATCTTAGGAAGTACAACATGATGCTTAACCCAACGAAGTGCGTCTTCGGGGTCCCAGCTGGACAACTCCTAGGATTCATCGTCTCCCACCGCGGAATTGAGGTTAACCCGGAGAAGATCAAGGCCATCCTCGACATCTCCCGGCCCATAGACCTAAAAGACGTACAGCGACTCACGGGCTGCGTGGCAGCAGTGAGCAGATTCATCAGTCGTCTTGGCGAGAAGGCTTTGCCACTCTACAAGCTGATGAAGAAATCAGACGAATTCATCTGGACCGACGAGGCAGACGCCGCACTTAAGGATCTGAAGAGAGTGTTATCCACTGCACCAGTCCTAGCGGCTCCCGAAGACCAGGAACCCATGTTACTATACATGGCGGCAACCAACAGGGTGGTCAGCATCGTCATGGTGGTAGAACGTAAGGAAGAAGCGCAGGAGTATGCCGTACAGAGACCAGTCTACTATGTCAGCGAGGTCCTGATAGAATCCAAGCAGCGCTACCCTCACTACCAAAAATTGGCATACGGAGTTTTCCTAGCTTCTCGTAAGTTAAGGCATTACTTCTATGACCATAAGATCACAGTGGTGAGCAAAGCCCCACTGAAGGACATCATCAACAACAGCTACGCAACAGGACGAGTTGCGAAGTGGGGCATTGAATTGGCCTCTTTCGACATCGACTGTAACATCCCAATTTTTTTCAAAAATAAAATTTTCATCATGCATTCATGGCATATTGCATTTCAAGATCTTTTCCAAAGTTTTGAATCTTATTCTTTCATAGAATATGGGTTTCAAATGCCCTTTACCCCAAAATTTTAGAAACAAAAGGTTTCAGAAAGAAAGTATTTTAAAATAAGTTCCATTGTTATGGAACTATTTTATTTTTTTCTCTAGTGAATTTCTTTGTGAAAACCAAATAGTGAGAAGATTTGATCTTAAACTCCCAAATTATTGGACTCTATATTTAAAGTTCTTACAAATTATTTCTTTTTACATATATTCACAAAACCCCTAGTTTATAGTTCTAAACACACTTTTTAAAGACCAGAAGTGGTCAGCTTTGAATTTATTTAAATCCGAATGAAAGAGCTTTTTCAAAACTCAAAACAGAAATCAGAACAAAAGGAAAAATAAAGCAGAAGAAAAAAAATAAAGGAAAGAGGCCAGGGGCCCAACTGGGCCGCACCCGGGAGGCCAGCCGGCCCAGACTGCCCCGAGCCGACCCAACCCACACCTTTCCCCCTCTCTCTCCGACAGCCGGGTCCCACCTGTCATCACCCTCCCCGGAAATCTCTCTCTCTCTCTTCACTCCGCAGTAATCTTGCCGGCGTTACTTTCCCCGGCGTTACTCACGCCTTAACTGGCCATGAAGACCTCCCCTATAAAGCCCGACACCCACTCTCCCTTCTCCTCCCTTTCCCCCTTGATTCAAAGCCGCCAGGCTGCTGGAATTCATCGCCGGAGCTCGCAGGTGCCGCCGTCAAACGCCGTTGATTCCGACGCGGTGAAGCCACCCCCTCTCACCTGAAACCCCCCTCCATCTTCCCTCTCTCTAGAGCATCGAGTGATATTTTTCCCCGCCCTTTTTCTGCAGCATTCCGAGCTATCCGTCCATCCCCGAAGCCGCCGTCGTCTCCAGTCGCGCATCGCCGTCGCCTCGGGAAGCTCCAGTCGTCAACGACCAAGGATTCGAGTCCGCCGTCGTCCGCGGAATGCCGTCCACCACTCCATCGCCGATAATCGTCACCGGAGCAAGCTCGCCGTCGACCACCTGGACGACCTCGCCGGAAGACCTCCGCGCCGGTGAGCAATCCCCCATTGACCATCCTCGCCCCTCAGAGCCAAATCCAACGGCTGAAAATAGATCCCTTTACCGAATCGGTATCGACCAATGATGTCGCGCCACGTCGCGACCAGTCAGCCCTCCCCCGGTCAATCCAGTCAAAATCGATTTCGAATTCAAATTCAAATCCCTGTTTTGTTGCAGATCTTGTAAAATCGATAGAAAATAAAATACTTAGCCAAAAATTACAAATAATACCTCGTTGGAATCCTTAGGATGTGTAGAATCCAATAACGCAATAAAACTTATTATTTTATGGGTTCATTTTGAATCCATCCTCAGATCTGAATCAAACCTTTGGTTTCATAATAAATTCATAACTTTTGTTCTATGAGTCCAAATGCTACAAATTTGTAGTCTATGGAATCCTTGGAACATATAGAATACCCCAGAAGCAAAAGTTTTCAAAATTAATACGTGCACAAACTTGCTACTGTTAAATATGTTCAAATCACTATTTTCTTTACCATTTGTTTTCTAGAAACTATTTTTGAGTGAAACCACTTGCAGTAGCTTCAAGTTACTGTCACCTAACCAGTGGTAGCTCAAACTTATTTTTGCAATTAAGTACAAACCAGAACCTATTTTTCTAAAGTGCTATCCAATTGCATCAAATGAACTTTTGCTATTGCCTTGTTATTTATTTAATAAAATCCTTTCTAACACCACACTTGTTTTCAAAAGCCTCATGTTCCATCCTATACCACATCTCACACACTCACTTAGTGTGTGAAAATAAAATGACCTTTGCATACATGCATACATGTCTATGATTGTCATTAGAAATAGAATATTGATTGCTTGATTGTTTGAATTGAATAGATTTTGAGGAGGAGCAAGGCTACTATTGTGACTGTTGTGAGTGTGCAAGCTGTTACCAAGGCAAGTGACACACATATCCCTTACCCATTTTACATATGCATTAGTATATTCACCTCTGGTAGTATGCATGATAGGTGATTATTCAACTGTTTTATCAAATGCTTAGATCCTAGTAGTGTGTAGCTATCCCTCAAACCCCACCTGTTAGGATGCTAAATACTTTGAAAAATATTGATGCCATGCTTGATCACTTGATAAAAGTGTTTTGTGAACAAATTAAGAACTTCAACTAAAATGAAACACCTGGGTGGAATGGTTTGATAAGAGGAGGCGAGGTAGGTGGGTTCTAGGACGCATGCCTTGTAAGAGGATGTGGGAACAGAATACCGCTCGGGATGGCCACCCAGGAACAAAGAGATGGCTATGTCTTCCATGCTTAGTGTACTTCCAGTGCAGCCTTATGACATTATGGGCTCTGTCTTGACTGATTAGATGTGGGAGTGCAACTTGTGTGCAAGAAGATGGTGGCAGATGAATTATAGGTTGGGAACGGATCTTGCCAGTTAGTTGCCCTCTCCTCTAAAAGGTCTCGTTTCATTTTATGTATGGGCATAAAATGAATCGTAAGGTGAAAGTGCACAACCCTTGCAAGGTGTTTAAAACTAATCGATTAGCCGTGTCCTCGGTTATGGACAATTGAGTCTCTAGACATGGAATGTACGGAAGAATCTCATCACCGATTCTGAATGACTAAAATCTGTCTAGAAACCCCTAGGTAGGACCTAAGGACCATACACTCCGAGGGGTGGTGGTGCCTGAGGTTCCAACTCTGTTGAATTGCGCCCAGTGCTACATAACTTGCAACTATGTAGTATTTGGGGGTTATTTCGACCCTTTGAAAATTTAAATCTTTGAGATAAAATCTTGACTTAATTAGGACAAAATTGGCTTTATGCAAATTTAGCCTAGAGATCCACCAGCCAAATAGCATGTAGCTAGATCTTTCACAACCGCCACCAAATATGTGTCATTTGCCAGTACATCATTGTACTGACCCCCATACTTGGGGCTGCATAATCAAATGTGCAGGTTCTTCTGATGAGGAGTGAAGCGTTAGGATCTCGAGTCTACATACCAACATGACTGCCTGTGGCGCATGCTGAAGATGGAGGCTCGCTACTACTATATTTCCGTTGTGCTTAAGTTGAACTCTGTTTTTCCCTTGCCGGTCCATGAGACCAAAGACTTGTAATAAAATGTGAGACTTATGTATCTGGATCTGCGTGTAATCTCGATACTATGTGATGATTGCCATATATTGTTCTGTGGTGCTATCAATGATCCAGGGAATAGCACATAACACAGGTGTTCCGCCTTAATCCAAAGGTGGGGCGTCACAAAATGGTATCAGAGCATACTGTTGCCTGTAGGATCGAGACCCTAGTATTGGAAAACCTTAGGACCCAAGTTTTATTTCAAAATGCTAAACAAATAAACATGATCTTATTGCCTTAACCATTTCATTCTTACTTGTATTACTCTTCTTGTTCTGATCGTTCCCTCTTCTTTTCAAAATGTTGTAGATGGACACCTACGACGAGAGAGTGGTAGCTGATGAGGGAGATTACCTTTTCTCGGAGGTACTGCTTGACCTCGCCACCCAGCTTCAGATACCACCTCCGGTTTTCTGTGGGAAGATGCAGTACAAGGAGTATGGCATGGAGAAGTGGTTGATCCAAACCACTATCCAAGGAAGACTTGATGAAGAAGGAGAGTCCACGATGGAGTACACCGAAGCATATGTGGACTGGAGGTATTCGGTGGAGATTGCCATGCAGGGCGCCATCTCCCGCATTCGCCACAACTATAGAGCTCACATCCCACGTCCCTCAGCTTATGGGATGATTGGAGAATGATCTGTTGGAGGACATGTTGTGGATCGCCAAGGCCAGGAGTTCCACTCCCTTCTGAGAGGCTACCTCACTGAGAGGGAGCGCTGCACAGTCAATCTGGAAGATATGCTGAAGAAGCAAATTATCAACCAGGACCAGTTTAGAAATCTCATGGATCTTGCCACCAAGAAGATCATGGAGACTGAATCCGCTCTCGTAATGCTGGATGAGAAGAAGACTCAACTGGAGAACAAGCTCAAGATTGTTGAAGGACCCTTACAGTTAGGTGGGAAGGTTCTTCAAGATGACCTCTGGTCTCATCTTCTGGAGAAGACCTTACTGCTGCAGTATGACAACCTGCAGAAATTGGGAGATGAGAAGAAGCAGATTGAGGAAGTCAACAATGAGCTGAAGTCTGAGAATGAGAAGCTAAAGTTGAAGCTTGCTGAGTTAGAAGCAAGTAAGAAGGAAGAGGAATCCGAGGAAGAAGAGGATCCCGAGGAGAGACTCGTGTATTCCTCCGGTGACGGCCTATCCTATGAGGAATGGGAAGCCAAGGCGCTGAGAGACCTCAAGAAGACAGAACGTCGAGACCCTCTACCCCTCTCATGCCTCAAGAGGGTTAAGAGAGGCTAGTTGACCACCATCCTCGTCTTGCATCGTTGTAATAGCCCGTTTGTATTGTCTTACCGTGTCGGTATGATAGTACCATCGATCATTTGCTCTTTCAAACTCTTAGTACTTACTTCTAAACTTGTCAAGTCGCACACTTCAAAGTTTAAAGCTTTTAAAATCAAAGGTCGTATGCTTGTTTATTGTTTGTGGTTGGCTTGTTGTATTGTGCATGGGTAGGATCTTTACTCCTTTAGCTTTATCTGTCTAATACTCATCTATGCTATACCTTACCTCAGATGCCGCCACGACGTTCACCAAACAACAATGACAACGATGGAAACAACAACAATGACACCAATACGGCAATTCAGCAACTAGTGGCAGCTCAGGCCCAACTGATGCAAATGATGACCCAGTTCTTCCAGACGAATGCCAACAACAATAACAACAACAATAATAATCCTCCGCCACCGCCGCCGCCACCCCCACCCTAGGTGGATAGATTGGCAAGGTTTCTAAGGCTGAGACCCAACAAGTTCTCATCTGCTACAGAGCCAATAGTAGCTGATGACTAGCTGCGTTCGGTCAACAAGGATCTGACCACCTGCGAGTGCACTGATGCTGAGAAGGTGCGCTTCACTGCTCACTTGCTGGAAGGACCGGCAGCAATGTGGTGGGAGACGTATCAAGTTACCCATCCAATAGATGATCTAGACTGGAACACATTCAGAGAAGGCTTTCGTACCGCCCACATATCCTCGGGCACTATAAATGTGAAGAAGGAAGAATTCCGTGGCCTGCGTCAGGGCGGAAGGACTCTGAAAGAGTATATGGATGACTTCTGTGCTCTGTCCAGGTATGCACCTGAAGATATTGATACTGATGCTAAGAGGAAGGAGAAGTTCCTCAGTGGGCTCAAGGGAGAACTCAAAATACCCCTGTCAGTGGCCTATGCTCCAAACTATCAGTCTCTACTTGATCAGGCCATCACTATGGACAACAACATCAAGAAAGAGGAGAATCGTAAAAGGAAGTTCAGTAACAACAAGAACCATGTGGAATCATTCCACAAGAAGCACCACTCATCTGAGAGCAGTGGTCATGGCAGCTTCTACAAGCATGGGAATCGTTTCAACAAAGGAAACGGTAATCACTTCAGCGGTCATAAGCACAACGGAGGATTCAAGGGAAATAGCTCCAGTGGACATCACAGCGGACACAATGGTCAGCATCGCCACAATACTGAACCCAAGAAGGATCTCTCGGGCGTCACTTGCTTCAAGTGCAAGAAACCTGGTCACTATTCCTCCAGCTGCCCGGAGAACAAGACCACCGAGCTTGCCAAGCCCAATCCATTCCAGAAGGGCCAGGTAAACCACCTCAATGTGGAGGAGGTGATGAATGAACCTGATGCAGTGATGGGTATGTTTCCTCTCAACTCATTTACAGCATTAGTTTTGTTTGATACTGGAGCATCTCATTCATTCATATCAAGAACTTTTGCAAACAAAAAATGGGTTCCCCACTAAAACCATAGGAAAAACTATTAAAATAAGCTCCCCTGGTGGAGACTTGATAGTCAATGCCGGTTGCAGAGACCTGACTATGGAAATTGGTAAATATAAGTTCCCAACCCATTTAGTAATTCTAGACTCACAGGGTTTAGATGTGATCTTGGGCATGGATTGGATGACTACCTATGGAGGAGTCATAGACTGCGTGAACAGAACAATTACACTCACCACCCCCAAAGGGAGAAGAATTAGATACAAATCCCAACTGGATTTTAATGATATTAGGCTAAACCATCTTAAGGGGGTTAGCCTAGATGAAGTGCACATAGTGAATGAGTACCCCGATGTGTTCCCAGATGAGCTACCAGGAATGCCGCCTGACAGAGATGTAGAGTTTCTCATTGATCTGCTGCCTGGCACAGGGCCAATAGCAAAGAGACCTTACCCTATGTCCACCGATGAGTTGAAAGAACTCAAGAAACAACTGGCAGAACAGTTAGGAAAAGGATTCATTAGAGAAAGTTCAGCGTCATGGGGAGCGCCAGTTCTGTTTGTTGAGAAGAAGGATAAGAGCCAACGTTTAGTGATGGACTATCGTTCGTTGAATGAAGTGACCATCAAAAACAAATATCCACTACCAAGAATCAATGATTTGTTTGATCAGTTAGAAGGAGCTAGCGTGTTTTCCAAGATAGATCTTAGATCTGGTTACTTTCAGCTCAAGATTAGAGAACATGACATTCCCAAGACAGCCTTCGTCACTAGATATGGCTCGTATGAATATACGGTGATGCCTTTTGGTTTAACCAATGCACCGTCATACTTCATGAGCATGATGAACAAAGTGTTCATGGAATTTCTAGATAAGTTTGTCGTTGTCTTCATTGACGACATACTGGTCTACTCAAAAAGCAAAGAAGATCATGAAAAGCATCTACGTGCAATATTGGAGAAACTCCGAGAACACAAGTTATATGCTAAATTCAACAAATGTGAGTTTTGGCTCAATGAAGTAGGATTCCTTGGACACATTATATCCAAGGAGGGAATTGCAGTCGACCTAGCCAAAGTGACCGCAGTAACGGAATGGGAACCACCCAAGAATGTTGGAGAAATTCGTAGCTTCTTAGGATTGGCCGGATACTATCGGAGATTCATTGAGAATTTTTCAAAGATAGCTAAACCAATGACTGAGTTGTTGAAGAAAGAAAATAAGTATGAATGGACTGAAGCTTGTGAAGATAGTTTTCAAGAGTTGAAAAGGAGATTGGTGTCCGCACCTATTCTGTGCTTACCAGATATAGAAAAGGAATTTCAGGTGTATTGCGACGCTTCTCGTCAAGGTCTAGGAAGTGTGTTGATGCAAGATGGCAGTGTAGCAGCCTATGCTTCTAGACAACTCAAGAAACATGAACTCAACTATCCAACTCATGACCTTGAGTTAGCTTCCGTTGTCCACGCCTTGAAGATTTGGAGACATTACTTGCTGGGAAAGAGATGTGAAGTCTTCACCGACCACAAAAGCTTGAAGTACATCTTTACTCAGAAGGACCTCAACATGAGACAAAGAAGATGGTTAGAACTCATCAAAGATTACGACTTGAGTTTGCAATACCATCCTGGTAAAGCAAATGTAGTAGCTGATGCCTTGAGCCGTAAGGCCTATGTGAACTGTCTATCTACAGAAGTGCTGCCAGAAGATCTATGTAAGGATCTGAGAGACCTCAGCCTGGAAGTAGTGCCACAAGGTCACGTAGCATCGCTAGTAGTGCAACCAACCCTGATGGACAGAATACGCCAAGCGCAGAAAGAGGATAAAGAGATCGAGAAGATCAAAGAAAACATGAAGAAAGACAAAGCTAAAGGCTTTAGCGAAGATGAGCAAGGAACTATCTGGTTTGAGAAACGTATCTGTGTGCCTGACGACCCTGATATTAGAAGATTGATATTCCAAGAAGCCCATGAAACCCCATACTCAATTCATCCTGGAAATACCAAGATGTACATAGACTTGAAAGAAAGATTCTGGTGGAGCAATATGAAAGGAGACATTGCCGAATATATAGCTAAATGTGATGTGTGTAGTAGGGTAAAAGCTGAACATCAGAAGCCAGCCGGACTGCTTCAACCACTGAAGGTGCCGGACTGGAAATGGGATCAAATTGGTATGGACTTCATCACTGGGTTACCCCGCACGAAATCAGGATATGACTCAATCTGGGTTATAGTCGATCGTTTGACCAAGGTAGCTCATTTCATACCAGTGAAGACCACTTACACTAGTGCTAAGTTAGCTGATATCTACATGAAGAAGATTGTAAGCCTCCATGGTGTTCCCAAGAGCATCGTGTCTGATAGAGGAACCCAATTTACCTCTCACTTCTGGAAACAACTTCATGAATCGCTTGGAACTAGGCTGGAATTCAGCACAACATTCCACCCACAGACAGATGGGCAAACAGAAAGAGTGAACCAGATTTTGGAAGATATGCTGAGAGCATGTGCTCTGGACTATGGGTCTAGTTGGGACGACAACTTGCCTTACGCAGAGTTTTCCTACAACAACAGCTATCAAGCCAGTATTGAGATGGCACCATTTGAAGCCTTGTACGGCAAGAAATGTACTACACCCCTGCTATGGAGTGGTGTAGGAGAACGAAGTTTCTTCGGACCCGATATCATCCAAGAAGCAGAAGAAAAGGTTAAATTGATCAAGGATAGACTGAAGATCGCCCAATCTCGTCAGAAGAGCTATGCGGATAGCAAGCGTAGAGAAATTGTCTATGAAGTTGGAGATAGAGCATACCTCAGAGTGTCACCCCTTCGTGGTGTTAAGAGGTTTGGTATTAAGGGTAAGTTAGCACCCCGATTTATAGGACCATTCAAAGTCCTATCCCGCAAAGGAGAAGTAGCCTATGAACTAGAACTACCCGAAATTCTTTCGGCCGTACATAACGTGTTCCACGTGAGCCAGCTAAAGAAATGCCACCCAGAGATGTCAGAAACACCATTGAACGATACGGTACCTCTCGAGGAAGTTCAACTAGAAAGTGATCTAACTTATGAGGAGAAACCCATCAAGATACTCGAGACAGCAGAAAGAACCACGCGCACCAAAACCATCAAGTTCTGCAAAGTACAGTGGAGTCACCACACTGAAGAGGAAGCCACTTGGGAGCGTGAAGATACCCTTCGAGAAGAACACCCACACCTATTTGCTAACCTTTCCGAAGCTCGAGGGCGAGCTTCATCTTAAGGGGGTTAGTCTGTAACATCCCAATTTTTTTCAAAAATAAAATTTTCATCATGCATTCATGGCATATTGCATTTCAAGATCTTTTCCAAAGTTTTGAATCTTATTCTTTCATAGAATATGGGTTTCAAATGCCCTTTACCCCAAAATTTTAGAAACAAAAGGTTTCAGAAAGAAAGTATTTTAAAATAAGTTCCATTGTTATGGAACTATTTTATTTTTTTCTCTAGTGAATTTCTTTGTGAAAACCAAATAGTGAGAAGATTTGATCTTAAACTCCCAAATTATTGGACTCTATATTTAAAGTTCTTACAAATTATTTCTTTTTACATCTATTCACAAAACCCCTAGTTTGTAGTTCTGAACACACTTTTTAAAGACCAGAAGTGGTCAGCTTTGAATTTATTTAAATCCGAATGAAAGAGGTTTTTCAAAACTCAAAACAGAAATCAGAACAAAAGGAAAAATAAAGCAGAAGAAAATAAAATAAAGGAAAGAGGCCAGGGGCCCAACTGGGCCGCACCCGGGAGGCCAGCCGGCCCAGACTGCCCCGAGCCGACCCAACCCACACCTTTCCCCCTCTCTCTCCGACAGCCGGGTCCCACCTGTCATCACCCTCCCCGGAAATCTCTCTCTCTCTTCACTCCGCAGTAATCTCGCCGGCGTTACTTCCCCCGGCGTTACTCACGCCTTAACTGGCCATGAAGACCTCCCCTATAAAGCCCGACACCCCCTCTCCCTTCTCCTCCCTTTCCCCCTTCATTCGAAGCCGCCAGGCTGCTGGAATTCATCGCCGGAGCTCGCAGGTGCCGCCGTTAAACGCCATCGATTCCGACGCGGTGAAGCCACCCCCTCTCACCCGAAACCCCCCTCCATCTTTCCTCTCTCTGGAGCATCGAGTGATATTTTTCCCCGCCCTTTTTCTGCAGCATTCCGAGCTATCCGTCCATCCCCGAGGCCGCCGTCGTCTCCAGTCGCGCATCGCCGTCGCCTCGGGAAGCTCCAGTCATCAACGACCAAGGATTCGAGTCCGCCGTCGTCCGCGGAACGCCGTCCACCACTCCATCGCCGACAATCGTCACCGGAGCAAGCTCGCCGTCGACCACCTGGACGACCTCGCCGGAAGACCTCCGCGCCGGTGAGCAATCCCCCATTGACCATCCTCGCCCCTCAGATCCTAATCCAATGGCCAAAAATAGATCCCTTTACCGAATCGGTATCGACCAATGATGTCGCGCCACGTCGCGACCAGTCAGCCCTCCCCCGGTCAATCCAGTCAAAATCGATTTCGAATTCAAATTCAAATCCCTGTTTTGTTGCAGATCTTGTAAAATCGATAGAAAATAAAATACTTAGCCAAAAATTACAAATAATACCTCGTTGGAATCCTTAGGATGTGTAGAATCCAATAACGCAATAAAACTTATTATTTTATGGGTTCATTTTGAATCCATCCTCAGATCTGAATCAAACCTTTGGTTTCATAATAAATTCATAACTTTTGTTCTATGAGTCCAAATGCTACAAATTTGTAGTCTATGGAATCCTTGGAACATATAGAACACCCCAGAAGCAAAAGTTTTCAAAATTAATACGTGCACAAACTTGCTACTGTTAAATATGTTCAAATCACTATTTTCTTTACCATTTGTTTTCTAGAAACTATTTTTGAGTGAAACCACTTGCAGTAGCTTCAAGTTACTGTCACCTAACCAGTGGTAGCTCAAACTTATTTTTGCAATTAAGTACAAACCAGAACCTATTTTTCTAAAGTGCTATCCAATTGCATCAAATGAACTTTTGCTATTGCCTTGTTATTTATTTAATAAAATCCTTTCTAACACCACACTTGTTTTCAAAAGCCTCATGTTCCATCCTATACCACATCTCACACACTCACTTAGTGTGTGAAAATAAAATGACCTTTGCATACATGCATACATGCATACATGTCTATGATTGTCATTAGAAATAGAATATTGATTGCTTGATTGTTTGAATTGAATAGATTTTGAGGAGGAGCAAGGCTACTATTGTGACTGTTGTGCGTGTGCAAGCTGTTACCAAGGCAAGTGACACACATATCCCTTACCCATTTTACATATGCATTAGTATATTCACCTCTGGTAGTATGCATGATAGGTGATTATTCAACTATTTTATCAAATGCTTAGATCCTAGTAGTGTGTAGCTATCCCTCAAACCCCACCTGTTAGGATGCTAAATACTTTGAAAAATATTGATGCCATGCTTGATCACTTGATAAAAGTGTTTTGTGAACAAATTAAGAACTTCAACTAAAATGAAACACCTGGGTGGAATGGTTTGATAAGAGGAGGCGAGGTAGGTGGGTTCTGGGATGCATGCCTTGTAAGAGGATGTGGGAACAGAATACCACTCGGGATGGCCACCCAGGAACAAAGAGATGGCTATGTCTTCCATGCTTAGTGTACTTCCAGTGCAGCCTTATGACATTATGGGCTCTGTCTTGACTGATTAGATGTGGGAGTGCAACTTGTGTGCAAGAAGATGGTGGTAGATGAATTATAGGTTGGGAACGGATCTTGCCAGTTAGTTGCCCTCTCCTCTAAAAGGTCTCGTTTCATTTTATGTATGGGCATAAAATGAATCGTAAGGTGAAAGTGCACAACCCTTGCAAGGTGTTTAAAACTAATCGATTAGCCGTGTCCTCGGTTATGGACAATTGAGTCTCTAGACATGGAATGTACGGAAGAATCTCATCACCGATTCTGAATGACTAAAATCTGTCTAGAAACCCCTAGGTAGGACCTAAGGACCATACACTCCGAGGGGTGGTGGTGCCTGAGGTTCCAACTGTGTTGAATTGCGCCCAGTGCTACATAACTTGCAACTATGTAGTATTTGGGGGTTATTTCGACCCTTTGAAAATTTAAATCTTTGAGATAAAATCTTGACTTAATTAGGACAAAATTGGCTTTATGCAAATTTAGCCTAGAGATCCACCAGCCAAATAGCATGTAGCTAGATCTTTCACAACCGCCACCAAATATGTGTCATTTGCCAGTACATCATTGTACTAACCCCCATACTTGGGGCTGCATAATCAAATGTGCAGGTTCTTCTGATGAGGAGTGAAGCATTAGGATCTCGAGTCTACATACCAACATGACTGCCTGTGGCGCATGCTGAAGATGGAGGCTCGCTACTACTATATTTCCATTGTGCTTAAGTTGAACTCTGTTTTTCCCTTGCCGGTCCATGAGACCAAAGACTTGTAATAAAATGTGAGACTTATGTATCTGGATCTGCGTGTAATCTCGATACTATGTGATGATTGCCATATATTGTTCTGTGGTGCTATCAATGATCCAGGGAATAGCACATAACACAGGTGTTCCGCCTTAATCCAAAGGTGGGGCGTCACATCGACTACAAGCCTCGCACCGCCATCAAGTCTCAGGCTTTGGCGGAGTTTATGGCGGATTGGAAGGAAGCGCAGGAAACTACGCCCGTCCCAGAACCAGAGCATTGGGTGATGCACTTTGATGGCTCAAAGTTGCTACACGGCTCGGGGGCTGGAGTGACACTCAAATCTCCCAAGGGAGATGAGCTAAGCTACGTTCTCCAGATCCACTTCCCCACCACCAACAACATTGCGGAGTATGAAGCGCTACTACACGGGCTACGTGTCGCAAAGGAGATCGGCGTACAACACATCATGTGCTGTGGAGACTCTGACCTTGTGGCTCAGCAGGTGGCTGGCACATACAAAGCTCGGAACGAAGTCATGGCGGCATACAGAGACGAAGTGGACGAGATGGCCAAAAGTTTCCTCGGCTACGACATAAAACACGTACGGCGAGAAGATAACATGGCGGCCAATACCTTATCCAAACTGGGATCTAGCCGTAAGGCGGTTCCGCCAGGCGTATTCCTCGAGCATCTGCGAGTACCATCAGTCAAGATGGTTGACCCAGAAAATCCGGAGCTAGCGAGCTCCCCTGTTATGGCGGTTTCGCAAAGCAATCCGCCATGGGCAGAGCCCTACCTGAAATTTTTGACGAACAAGAAGCTTCCCGAAGACGAAGTTGAAAAAAGACAAATCGAGCATAGAGCCAAAGCATACACCATCATAGATGGTCAACTCTACAAACGAAGCACCTCGGGAGTTTTCATGAAGTGCATATCCCAAGTGGACGGAATCGAAATACTAAGAGAGATCCATGAAGGCGAATGTGGGCATCATGCCGCCGCCAGATCCCTAGTAGCTAAAGCATTCTGCCATGGATTCTACTGGCCAACAGCCAAGGCAGATGCAGACCGCATTGTGGAGCTATGCCATGGTTGCCAAATGTACTCCAAGCAAACCCATATGCCCGCCACAGCACTGCATACAATTCCCATAACTTGGCCTTTTGCAGTCTGGGGGCTGGACATGGTGGGTCCGCTAAAAACAGCACCTTCGGGATTTACGCACCTCCTGGTAGCGGTAGACAAATTCACGAAGTGGGTGGAAGCTAAGCCCATCAGAAAACTTGATGGCAAAACTGCCCTCAAATTTGTCAAGGACATTGTGGTTAGATTCGGCATCCCACATAGCATCATCACCGATAATGGCACTAATCTGTCTTAGGGAGAAGTTGAAGAATACTGCCATCGCAACGGAATCCGCCTTGACCTAGCATCTGTGGCACATCCACAGTCTAATGGCCAAGTTGAGCGGACCAACGGACTAATCATGTCAGGGATTAAACCACGCCTAGAAGCACCGCTGCACAGAGCAGCTGGAGCCTGGGCAGAGGAGTTGCCATCTGTGCTGTGGAGTCTACGGACCACGCCAAATAGATCAACTGGCCTAACCCCTTTTTTCTTAGTCTACGGAGCAGAGGCAATCTTGCCAAGTGATGTTCAGTACGATTCTCCAAGAGTCGAGGCCTACAAGGAAGAAGATGCAGAAGCGTCCAGACAACTATCTGTGGACCTGCTGGAAGAAGAACGGGACCTAGCAGCCCAGAGATCCGCCATCTACCAACAGAATCTCTGCCGCTATCACAGCCGGCGAGTTCGCCAACGCTCGTTCAAAGAGGGTGACCTGGTGCTACGTCTGAAACAGCAGAAATCCCACAAGCTATCCCCGCCATGGGAAGGACCATTCGTCATCAGCAAAGCTCTACTGAATGGTTCCTACTACCTCGTTGATATTCGCGAGCTAGATAAGCGACCAAGTAAGAAGCGCAAACGAAGAGACCCTGACGATATCTACGACGAGACAGATCGTCCATGGAACATCGCATAGCTACGTCCTTTCTACACTTAGCACTTACCTAGCTATGTAATAGGCACCTCTATATGATCAATGAAATAAAGCATTTGGTTCACTCTTGATTTTTTCTGAGTCTTTTACCTCCTTTATTGTTCATTTAGATCGTATAGAACCTTTTGCGCAATTGTGCTTTGCACTTGCGTCTCTTTTAAATCCGCCATAAGCAGTCCGCATAGCTTTTTTATGTTTTGATCTTCATCCGATGTTTTCTGTGTGGATTCCAGAGTAGTGACATTTTGACGATCTAAGCCGCCATCTGCTACGGGTTCTGGACGGTTGCTATTAAGTATCGTCGCCCTAGCGGATTGTTCGTGCGAAGATTTCGCCATCTCACGAAAAGTCAAGCACAGAGAGCCGGATGGCGGATCGCATAATCCTACGCGTGAAATTTTTGTTCAAAGTGTTGTTTTTTTTGGCATGGCAAAAAACTGCAAGTTGCATAAAATTAGGCCTGGCAGTTTCTTCGCGCAATCAAACCACTTCATAAAAAACAAACTGCAAGAGTTCAAAAGCATTCCACTGATCCGCCACAAGCAGATCAGTTGCAGTGCACAAGCATTCACACGCAGTCTAAAGTTTAGATTACAGACCCACTCAGGGGCCGAATTAATGCAAAGTATTTTTCCTGCCATATCGCAGGGCACATCTCAAGAAGATGGCGGAACCTTGGAGGACACCTCGTCACCGCCATCACCACCTGCAGTTCCCGCGGAGGCGGATGCCGAAGCCTGGCTTGGCGACCCTGGCAGCTCGTATGCTTCATAGTATACGTTCAACTGAGTGCCAAGGGCACACAGTTGATCGTATCCAAGCACGCTCTGCCGGATGGCGGCCTCATCCACCGGCGCGCCATCCTCGCCGCTCTCCGGGATGCCGGAGGTGAGCTGGTCCAGGTCCATCTCGGGATAGTGGGCCTTCGCCAAGGTCAACGCTGTCCTGGCACCACCCCGAGCAGAGGACAGTTTCCAGTCCGCCACCAGCCCTGGCACCAGCAGAAGCTTCTGTGTGAGCGCGATGGCAGAGAGGTTGGAAGAACCCGCTATCTGCAGGCTCCCGCACGCTTGGCGACCAGCGCTGAGAAGGCCATCCAGCTCCTTCCTCGCTGCGTCGGTGGCCATGCGCAAGCCCTCCGCGGTGTCCACCTCGCCCTGCCCCAAAGCGACTGCATAACGGAAAAGAAGACGCATCATACACGGCATAGCAGAAATTGAAAAACTTTACGTTATAAAAAGAAATGGTACCTAGCAAGTTGTCCTGGAAGTGATGGAGGAGCTCGTTAAAGCCTTCATGCCGCTTCTCAAAATCAGCGGTGACCTTGCGGAGGTCCGCTATCTCCTTGTCCTTCTTCTTGCCCTGGTTCTCCTAGTCCTTCAGCTGCCTCTCGAGGGTGGCGTTTTCAGCCAGGGATTTCCAGAGCTGTTCATTCAGCCCATCCATCGCAATGGCATGGCCCTTCTTCATCCCCTCAAGTGTGGACTTGAGCTTGGCAGCATCTGCATGGCGGAATTTCGTCAGCTCAGCATTGATTGAATAAGCATACAGGAAAACAAACTTGTTAAGGTAAATCACCGCTATTCTCAAGCTGCTGCTGCAAGTCCGCCACAAGAGCGCTTTTGGCTGCCAGCTCCTCCTCCTGCGAGCTGACAACCTGGACCAGGTCTTCCACCACCTTCTTGTAATTCTGGCAAAACAAATTTGAAGTGTTAGTTACTCTTAGAGCATCATGATGGATAGAATCCGCCATGACGCTCGGGGGCTACTCATGTTGATTTTTTTAGTCACTCTTAGAGCATCATGATGAATAATTATCCGCCATGATGCTCGGGGGCTACTTATGCTGATTTTTTGTCTTCCTAAGAGCTTTATGCCGGATAGTTATCCGCCATAACGCTCGGGGGCTACTCAGTATGAAAATTAAAAAGTTCTCTATAGAGCACTGTGTGAACTACCAGCGCTCGAGGGCTAAGCTATTCAAAAAATTACAGAAGTCAATCTCGAAGCCCCATAGCGGATCGAATCTGCAAATCCGCCATGGCGATCGAGGGCTACTGGGAGTACATACCTTCTTCATTGTGGTTGTTTTTTCAACAAAAGCAGTGATACCGCTGGACAGCTGGTTGCTGGCATCTTCTTGGCTGGAAATAAGATTGATGATGTCTACACACTTCTATTCTTGTAGACACTTGTTGGGCCTCCAAGTGCAGAGGTTTGTAGAACAGCAGCAAGTTTCCCTTAAGTGGATCACCCAAGGTTTATCGAACTCAGGGAGGTTAGAGGTCAAAGCTATCCCTCTCAAGCAACCCTGCAATTACGATACAGAAAGTCTCTTGTGTCCCCAACACACCCAATACACTTGTCAGATGTATAGGTGCACTAGTTCGGCGAAGAGATAGTGAAATACAAGTAGTAGTGATGATTATAAGTAGCAAACGTGATTTGAAATAAATATCGCTGCGAGCAAACATGTAACAAAACAGCAAGTAAACGGTGTGCAATGCTTGGAAACAAGGCCTAGGGATCGTACTTTCACTAGTGGACACACTCCCAACAATATAACATGATTGAACAAATAAATAACTTCTCTCCACTATGGTACTCTGAATTACTCTCCTATTGAACAACACTAATCATTGCGTAGTGGCTACAGAAGCACCCCTTAAAGTTCATCAAGTACTTGACAAACACCACTCATAGAGATATCCAAATCAGATCACAATTCAAGATAGAAATCATTGCGACTTAGACCAAGTACTAACACGGTGCACACACTGTCAACTTTACACCATGAAAGGAGGAATAGATCACTCAATACTATCATAGTAATAATTACTCTCATAATCCACAAGAGATCACGATCATAGCCTAAACCAAGTACCACCACGATGCACGCACTGTCACCGTTACACCATGGCAGGAGGAATAGATTACTTTAATAACATCACTAGAGTACATGCTACTCGTGTGATGGCGCCAGAAAAGACTGTGGCGTTTAGTTGACGTGGGAGCAGTAAGTCCTTGTGTGTGGTGATGACCAGCCCGTTGGGAACCCCAAGAGGAAGGTATGATGAGTGTAGCGGCTAGTTTTCCCTCAGTTAAGAAACCAAGGTTTATCGATCAGGAGAAGAGAGACGATGACGACTGAAGGTGTTTGTGGAACCTGCACACACAAACAAATACTTTGTCCCCAACTTGCGATGAGGTTGTCAATCTCACCGGTTTGCTTGAAACAAAGGTTATGAGTGTATCGAGTGGAAAACAGTAGTAATATGCGAGTAAAGTAAACAGTGCGGGAAAAGTAAACAGGTGATTGCAATATGATTAAAATAGGACCGGGGTCCACAGTTCACTAGTGGTGTCTCTCCATAGATAAAATAACATGCTGGGTAAACAAATTACAGTTGGGCAATTGATAGAATAAACATAACGTGATATGTCAAGAAGATCACTATGAGATTCACTCTGGGCATTACAACAAAATACATAGACCGCCATCCAACTGCATCTATGACTAATAATCCACCCCCGGGGATATCATCCGAACACCCCAAAAGTATTAAGTTGCGAACAACAGATAATTGCATTAAGCAAAGTGTGTAATGTAAACAAAGCATATGCCCTTGAGCATATGAATGTTGTTTTCTCCCTAGTAGCAACAGCACATCTACCACCTTAGAGGTTTCTGTCACTCCCCCAGGTGAAATAGAGACATGAACCCACTATCGAGCATAAATACCCCCTCTTGGAGTCACTAGCAACTACTCGGCCAAGATAGCTACTAACAACGGAGAGCATGCAAGATCATAAACAACATAGAGATAACAAAAGATATAATTCAGTACAGCAACTTAATCATAAACACCAATATTCATCGGATCCCAACAAACCAACATCATAGAATTACATAACGGTGATCTCAATCATGTAAGGCAGCTCATGAGATCTAAACATGAAGCACATGGTGGAGAAGACAACCATCTAGCTACTGCTATGGACCCATAGTCCAAGGTAGACTACTCACTCATCGCTCCGGAGGCAAGCATGGCGATGAAGAAGACCTCCGGTGGCGATTCCCCTCTTCGGCAGGGTGCCGGGAAGAGCTTCTGGACCCTCCCGATCTTCGGGTCGACGGCGGCGGCGGATCGCGATGTATTCTGGAAAACTGATCGGGCCCTTAGGTTTTTCTCGTCAGGGGGTATATATAGGCGAAGGGACGATGTCAGAGGAGGGACCACGCCCCCTCACACGGGGCTGGCGCGGCCAGGGGGGTGGCCGCGCCACCCCTGTGTCTGGGGCCCACATGGCCCCACTCCGTCAGGTCTTCGGATGTCTGGAAGCTTCCCCGTGAAATATGACTTCAGGAACTTGTTTCGTCCAATTCCGAGAATATTTCCTGTGTATCACTCTGAAACACAAAAACAGCAGAAAACAGGAAACTGGCACTGTGGCACTTCGTTAATAGGTTAGTTCCGGAAAATGTATAAAAATGCCACTAAGTGTAACGAAACAATAGGCAAATGGTGTAAAAACAAGCATGGAGCATCAAAAATTATAGATACGTTTGAGACGTATCAAGCATCCCCAAGCTTAACTCCTGCTCGTCCTCGAGTAGGTAAGTGATAACAAAGAATAATTTTTGAGGTGACATGCACCTACACAATCTAGATCATATATGTAAGCATTGGTGAGCTGGGATCAATAGAACTTAAAACATGGGCATGAAAGATATAATCATGACAATAAGAACTTAGCAACCATGTTGTAAACATGTAAATGAACACAAACAAAAGATCATGATAATGAAACAATGAAAGTCAAACGTGTGTTCAAATCATAAGGAAAAACATACAAATGGTTTTCAGCTTGTCCTTCAAAGAGAGCAAAACATAAATGCATAAGACACCTCAAAGTTTAAGAGGGCGACTAGATACAAATAATTTAAGAACAAGTGAAACCAACAATATGAGTCAATCAATGAACTTTGGTACAATGCATATCACACTAAGAATGACAACTATGCTCTCTTAATGGTGCATAAAGAAAGAAGGTGGTGACTCAACATAAAAGTAAAAGAAAGGCCCTTCGCAGAGGGAAGCAGTGATTGCAAGTTTTATAACCTTCAAAAATTATGGTACTTACCGGCTTTGAGCTCTCATTGCCCCCATCATAAGCATCTTGAATGGTTAAAGTTAATGCGAGAACAGTTATGATGCATATGCTTGACAAATCATAAGTTGAAAACCTCGTGTCCCGTGAATACGAGTACCCAAACCATGCTAATTTACTTAGAGTCCCAAGCAAGGCTCTTGTCATTGTAAGTATATGCATATCATTGAGAACCGCCAATGGGGTACCTCCGTGCCCGATGACATGGAACAAGCCCACACCAAAATGACAGGACAAGCAGACAATGAACACCTCGACATCTCTTTTATTTGCTATATTGTTTAGCTTTTTATTGTGAGATGCGTCGTCGAATGTTCACCATGGGTATGCTGCAAATTTCCACCATGAATTATGCATGGCTTAGATTGGCGGCCCGGCGTTTCCCTAACACATATAAAAACTCCATGATCCTCACAAGATTCCCAATTCATTTCACACAGCGGGCATCCATAAACAAAAGATCACGATATCAACTCAAAAAGAAGTGCAATGTTGAAAGCTTGCCCCATGACAGCATGGCTGGGCTAGAATCCAACTTACAACTTGCAAGCATAACAACTCAGCATAAAAGACCACAATGTCAAATTTTTAAGAACAGGAAAAAGTAAAATGTGTCTTCCGGTTCGTGAGAGCTTTACTGACCGAATTTCGCATAACACTGGTAAGAGTTTAATTTGAAGAGAATATAAAAGCAAGTCAAATTTACTTGGAATAGCAAATTGCTAGTAGGTATGTATGGTGGACACTTTGGAAAACTTTGGCTTTTAGGAGTTGGATGCACGAGTAGAGCTCATACTCAGTACAAGGCGAGGGCTAGCAAAAGACTGGGAGCGACCAACTAAGAGAGCAGTAATGGCCATAATCATGCAAAGCGACAAAGCGACATTAAAAGAAGCATACGATGGCATCAAAAGTCAAAAACTAAATGATCATGAAGGCTAATGGCGACTTTGTAAGAGTCTAACATGTGTGAGCATGCGCCAAGTCAACCCAAATAAAGCATCAAGGAGAAAACCAAAATAATGCTTCCATACAATAAAAACAACGCATGATTTTTCAAAGGCTCATTAAGCAATCTCAGTTATTTGAGACAAGTCATGCTACAGCAAAACCACTAAGCATACTATCAAAAAGACATCAAGCATGACATGAAAAAGCCTAAGCCGCAGTCTACACAAGCTCCTTCTTGTACCACTATTTTGCACAAAGCTTTTTCTCTTTTCCAACACCATTTGAAATTTTTATAAACACCTCTTTTGATGAAAACCAATGAAGACCAGAGGCAAAAATACACCTTGATGAAAAGATATGACAAGATCTGAATGCAAATCAAGGCGAAAACGAAAACCAAAAGCAGTAGCGGAAAAAGATGAACGCTCGATTTTGAATGAGAGTGAAAACTAGAGCGTTCTTTGCAAATGAAAACGAGTACATCTCCTCCAAAGGGAAATTTGTTGGGGTCCAACCATTTATTGCAGCAAACAAACAAACTAAACCAACTAAGAAAACTAAAACAACTGACGCTCCAAGAAAAACATATAGTGCATGAAGCAATAAAAATATAGTGTTTTGAAAGGTGACCTGATTTTTGCCGATGAAGAAGGGGTGCCTCGGGGGCATCCCCAAGCTTTGACGCTTGTACTTCTTGGATATTTCTTGGGGTGATGCATGGGCATCCCCAAGCTTGAGCTTTTTTCCATTCTTCAACTCATCTCATCATTCTCCAATCCCTACACTTGAAAACTTCCTTCATACAAAACTAAACACAATTCTATTAGCAACATTAGTGTAAGCATAAAATATATTCAGCCTCTTTTAGCTTCAGGTTTCAACCCAAAACCACCACATATAAAGTATATACTACTGTAGCAACTTCCACAAGAGTTCCATGATCAAAAAGAACTCAAAAGAAAGCGATAAAGTGGCAAAAACAAATATTGGCAGAAATCTGTCAAAACTGAACAGCTGACAAAGGGCGAATTTTTGAGGGATTTTCTGTTGCTCAAATCAAAAAGTGTTCAACTAAGAAAAGTTTGGATATAACCTGGGGCATATGCACAAGAAATCGCAGGTCCAAAAGATATACAGATAATTTTCACGAATTTTTACGGTGCAGCACCGAAAACAGTTTCAGGACAGCAATAACCCCAAATCTTTACCTCACTCAAATTAGAGGCTTCTCTTGGCACAAAAACGAAATAAACAAGATAAGGAGCGGTCATTACAGTAGTAATGACTTCCAAGACTCAAATAAAATAAAAAGTACTGAAAAGTAAACAATGGGTTATCTCCCAAGAGTGCTTTTCTTTAACGCCTTTGAGCTAGGCGCAGAAAAGTGTGAATCAAGTAATATCAATAGATGAAGCATCAAGCTCATAATTTGCTCTAAGAATAGAGTCAAAAAGTAATTTCTTTCTTTTCCTAGGGAAGTGTTCCATACCTTTCTTTAGTGGGAATTGATACTTGATAGTGCCTTCCCTCATATCAATAATAGCACCTACAGTTCGAAGAAAAGGTCTTCCCAAAATAATAGGACATGAAGCATGGCATTCAACGTCCATAACAAGAAAATCAACGGGAACAAGGTTATTGTTAACCACAATAAGAACATCATTAATCCTTCCCAAAGGTTTCTTCTTAGCAACATCAGCAATAGGAACATCAAAATAACACTTTTCAAGTGGTGGTAAATCAAGCATGCCATAAATCTTTCTAGGCATAATAGAAATACTAGCACCTAGATCACATAAAGCATGGCAATCATAACCATTAACATGCATATCAATGATGGGTTCCCAACCATCTTCTAACTTCTTGGGAACAGAGGCTTTTTGCTTCAACTTTTCATCCCTAATCTTTATGAGAGCATTGGTAATGTGCTTAGTAAAAGCAATATTTAAAGAACTAGCATTGGGAGTCAAAGCAAGCTTTTGCAAGAACAAAATAACTTCAGATATATTGCAGCCATCAACATCAAAATTATTAAAGGAAATAGAGCTATCATCTCCTACACTCCGAAAAATTTCAGCACTCTTTTGAGAAAAAGTTTTGGCAATTTTAGGCTTTTTAACACAAGGAGTGGGAGTTTTCTCTACACCAATCAAAGTAATAGGGTTGCTATCAGTAGGAATAACATCATTAGAGGTAGTAATAGTACATACCTTCATCTCTCTAGCCATCTCATCTTCTCTTTCCCACCTGGCATGCAATTCCGCTAACAATCTAATATTTTCATCAATTCTAACTTGGGTAGCATTAGCGGCAGCAACAACATTGCTCACATTCACATCATTAGGAAACACTTTTAATTTCAGAAGTTCAACATCATGAGCAAGGCTATCAACTTTAGAAGCAAGAATATCAATTTTGCCTAATTTTTCCTCAACAGACTTATTAAAAGCAGTTTGTTTACCAATGAAATCCTTGAGCATTACCTCAAGCTCGGAGGGCGCGGCCCTAGTGTTGTTGTAGGAATTACCATAAGAGTTACCATAACCATTACCATTGGTAGAAGGATACGGCCTATAATTGTTACTAGCAAAATTGTTCCTATAGGCATTGTTGTTAAAATTATTGTTTCTAATGAAATTCACATCAACTTGCTCTTCTTGAGCAACCAAAGAGGCCAAAGGAACATTATTAGGATCAACATGAGTCCTATCATTAGCAAGCATAGCCATAATGGTATCAATCTTATCATTCAAGGAAGAGGTTTCCTCAACAGAATTTACCTTCTTACCTTGTGGAGCTCTCTCGGTGTGCCATTCGGAATAATTTACCATCATGTTGTCGAGTAGCTTTGATGCGGCGCCCAAGGTAAGGGACATAAAAGTGCCTCCAGCAGCTGAATCAAGTAGGTTCCTTGAAGAAAAATTCAGTCCTGCATAAAAAGTTTGGATAATCATCCAAGTAGTCAGTCCATGAGTGGGGCAATTCTTTACCATAGATTTCATTCTTTCCCAAGCTTGAGCAACATGTTCATTATCAAACTGAGTAAACTTCATAATATTGCTACGCAAAGCTATAATCTTAGCAGGAGGATAGTATCTACCAATAAAAGCATCCTTACACTTAGCCCATGAATCAATACTATTCTTAGTCAAAGACAGCAACCAATCTTTAGCTTTTCCTCTCAAAGAAAAAGGAAACAACTTGAGCTTAATAATATCACTATCAACATCCTTATATTTCTGCATCTCACATAGCTCAACAAAATTGTTGAGATGAGCTGCAGCATCTTCAGTACTAGCACCAGAAAATTGCTCTTTCATAACAAGGTTCAATAAAGCAGGCTTAATCTCATAAAAAGTGGTAGCAGGAATAGTTGGTGCAATAGGAGTGCAGATAAAATCACTATTGTTCGTGCTAGCGAAGTCACACAACTTGGTATTTTCAGGAGTACCCATTTCAGCAAAACGAAAGTAAACAAGTAAAAACAGCTACCAAGGATTCAAATTTTGTTTTGGGTTTTTGATATAAAAAGCAGTGCAGGTAAAATAAATAAAGTAAAGCAAAACAAATAACAAAGTAAAGAATGTGTGTGCGAAGAACTCCCCTCGCAGAAGTCTTCTCTCTTCCCCGGCAACGGCGCCAGAAAAGAAGCTGCTACTCGTGTGATGGCGCCAGAAAAGACTGTGGCGTTTAGTTGACGTGGGAGCAGTAAGTCCTTGTGCGTGGTGATGACCAGCCCGTTGGGAACCCCAAGAGGAAGGTATGATGAGTGTAGCGGCTAGTTTTCCCTCAGTTAAGAAACCAAGGTTTATCGATCAGGAGAAGAGAGACGATGACGACTGAAGGTGTTTGTGGAACCTGCACACACACAAACAAATACTTTGTCCCCAACTTGCGATGAGGTTGTCAATCTCACCGGTTTGCTTGAAACAAAGGTTATGAGTGTATCGAGTGGAAAACAGTAGTAATATGCGAGTAAAGTAAACAGTGCGGGAAAAGTAAACAGGTGATTGCAATATGATTAAAATAGGACCGGGGTCCACAGTTCACTAGTGGTGTCTCTCCATAGATAAAATAACATGCTGGGTAAACAAATTACAGTTGGGCAATTGATAGAATAAAGATAACGTGATATGTCAAGAAGATCACTATGAGATTCACTCTGGGCATTACAACAAAATACATAGACCGCCATCCAACTGCATCTATGACTAATAATCCACCCCCGGGGATATCATCCGAACACCCTAGAAGTATTAAGTTGCGAACAACAGATAATTGCATTAAGCAAAGTGTGTAATGTAAACAAAGCATATGCCCTTGAGCATATGAATGTTGTTTTCTCCCTAGTAGCAACATCACATCTACCACCTTAGAGGTTTCTGTCACTCCCCCAGGTGAAATAGAGACATGAACCCACTATCGAGCATAAATACCCCCTCTTGGAGTCACTAGCAACTACTCGGCCAAGATAGCTACTAACAACGGAGAGCATGCAAGATCATAAACAACATAGAGATAACAAAAGATATAATTCAGTACAGCAACTTAATCATAAACACCAATATTCATCGGATCCCAACAAACCAACATCATAGAATTACATAACGGTGATCTCAATCATGTAAGGCAGCTCATGAGATCTAAACATGAAGCACATGGTGGAGAAGACAACCATCTAGCTACTGCTATGGACCCATAGTCCAAGGTAGACTACTCACTCATCGCTCCGGAGGCAAGCATGGCGATGAAGAAGACCTCCGGTGGCGATTCCCCTCTCCGGCAGGGTGCCGGGAAGAGCTTCTGGACCCTCCCGATCTTTGGGTCGACGGCGGCGGCGGATCGCGATGTATTCTGGAAAACTGATCGGGCCCTTAGGTTTTTCTCGTCAGGGGGTATATATAGGCGAAGGGACGATGTCAGAGGAGGGACCACGCCCCCTCACACGGGGCTGGCACGGCCAGGGGGGTGGCCGCGCCGCCCCTGTGTCTGGGGCCCACGTGGCCCCACTCCGTTAGGTCTTCGGATGTCTGGAAGCTTCCCCGTGAAATATGACTTCAGGAACTTGTTTCGTCCAATTCCGAGAATATTTCCTGTGTATCACTCTGAAACACAAAAACAGCAGAAAACAGGAAACTGGTACTGTGGCACTTCGTTAATAGGTTAGTTCCGGAAAATGTATAAAAATGCCACTAAGTGTAACGAAACAATAGGCAAATGGTGTAAAAACAAGCATGGAGCATCAAAAATTATAGATACGTTTGAGACGTATCAGTACACTATAACAATTAAGCATAGGAGTAGCATAATATCTGAATAATAACATCTACTTGTTCAACATGATACAAAGCTCACGATCACATAAACATCACATCATGGGAGAGAGAGGTGAACCACATAGCTACCGGTAGAGCCCTCAGCCCCGGGGATGAACTACTCCCTCCTCATCATAGGAGACAGCAAGGTTGATGGAGATGGTGGTGAGGTCGATGGAGACGGCGGAGACGGCGATGGAGACCGATGGAGATGGCTCCGGGGGCACTTCCCCGTCCCGGCAGGGTGCCGGAACAGAGACTTCTGTCCCCCGAAATTCGTCGGCGATGGCGGCGGAGCTGCGGAACTCTTTCTGGAAAATTGCCGAATCCCTTAGGGTTTTCCGTCCCGAGGCTTTATATAGGCGAAGGGGCGTCGCGAGAGGGCAGCCAGGGGCTCCTCACACATGGGTGGCGCGGCCAGGGCCTGGGCCGCGCCACCCTAGTGTGAGGGCAGGCCCTGGCCCCTCTCCGGCTCTCTTTTGGATGTCTGGATGCTCCCGGGTAAAATAAGACTTCAGGAACTTGTTTCGTCCAATTCCGAGAATATTTCCTGTGTATCACTCTGAAACACAAAAACAGCAGAAAACAGGGAACTGGCACTGTGGCAACTCGTTAATAGGTTAGTTCCGGAAAATGCATAAAAGTGTCACGAAGTGTAACGAAACAATAGGCAAATGGTGTAAAAACAAGCATGGAGCATCAAAAATTATGGATACGTCGGAGACGTATCAGCTTCCCCAAGCTTAACTCCTGCTCGTCCTCGAGTAGGTAAGTGATAACAAAAGAATAATTTTTGAGGTGACATGCACCTACACAATCTTGATCATATATGTAAGCATTGGTGAGCTGGGATCAATAGAACTTAAAACATGGGCATGAAGATATAATCACGACAATAAGAACTTAGCAACCATGTTGTAAACATGCAAATGAACACAAACAAAGGATCATGAAAATGAAACAATGAAAGTCAAACGTGTGTTCAAATCATAAGGAAAAACATACAAATGGTTTTCAGCTTGTCCTTCATGGAGAGCAAAACATAAATGCATAGGACACCTTCAAGTTTAAGAGGGCGACTAGATACAAATAATTTGAGAACAAGTGAAACCATAGTCATGAATCAATCAATGAAAACTTTGGGACAATGCACATTATACTCAGAATGACAACTATGCTCTCTTAATGGTGCATAAAGATAGAAGGTGGTGACTCAACATAAAAGTAAAAGAAAGGCCCTTCGCAGAGGGAAGCAGTGATTAAACATGTGCTAGAGCTTTTCATTTGTAAAACAGAGAGATAAAAATTGGTTTTGAGAGGTGGTTGTCTTTGTCAACGACTGGCAATGGGGTTCTTACTATCTTCCATACAAAAATGAAGCAAGTTTTTGAGAGAGAGATT
Organism: Dactylis glomerata; assembly: GCA_007115705.1. NCBI lineage: Eukaryota > Viridiplantae > Streptophyta > Magnoliopsida > Poales > Poaceae > Dactylis > Dactylis glomerata. The sequence continues at coordinate 213,286 of QXEO01000941.1, read as the reverse complement.
GGCACTTTTGTGCTCTTTTATAAAACTTGGCACTCCTCCCCACCTTTTTTTCCTTTCACAAACCATGGCTAACCGATTCCATCGGGTGCCCACCAACATTCACATTCCATGGAGGAGTACCTTTTTTTCTTTCTTTTTTCTATTTTTTTCTTTTTTGAAATAAGCAATATGGAAGATAGCAAATCCGACCAGTACGTCCCCATAAGCTGAAAACAGTGTCACAAAACGAGAAGTGTTTTGAAGGTTTTTTGAAAGGTAGCACATGAAAATTTACTTGGAATGGCTTACAAATACCATGCATATGAATTTATAGTGGACACAATGGCAAACTAGGTTTTTGGGAGTTGGATGCACGAGTAGAGCTCATACTCAGTACAAAATGAGGGCTAGCAAAAGACTGGGAGCGACCAACTAAGAGAGCAATAATGGCCATAATCATGCAAAGCGACAAAGCGACATTAAAAGAAGCATAAGATGGCATCAAAAGTCAAAAACTAAATGATGATAAAGGCTATTGGCGACTTTGTAAGAGTCTAACATGTGTGAGCATGCGCCAAGTCAACCCAAATAAAGCATCAAGGAGAAAACCAAAATAATGCTTCCATACAATAAAAACAATGCATGATTTTTTCAAAGGCTCATTAAGGAATCTCAGTTATTTGAGACAAGTCATGCTACAGCAAAACCACTAAGCATACTATCAAAAAGACATCAAGCATGACATGAAAAAGCCTAAGCCGCAGTCTACACAAGCTCCTTCTTGTACCACTTTTTTGCATAAAGCTTTTTCTCTTTTTCAACACCATTTGAAATTTTTATAAACACCTCTTTTGATGAAAACCAATAAAGATCAGAGGCAAAAATACACCTTGATAAATAAATATAAGAAGATCTAAACGCAAATCAAGGTGAAAATGAAAACCAAAAGCAGCAGCAGAAAAAGAGAACACTCATTGAAACGATAAGAGTGAAAAACAGAGTGTTCTTGGCAAATGAAAAACGGAGTTCATCTCCCTCCAAAACAACATGATGTGATCAAACCATTTATTGCAGCAAACAAAACTAAACTAACTAAGAAAACTAAAACAACTGACGCTCCAAGAAAAACACATAGTGCATGAAGCAATAAAAATATAGTGTCTTGAAAGGTGACCTGATTTTTGCCGATGAAGAAGGGTTGCCTCAGGGGCATCCCCAAGCTTTGACACTTGTACTTCTTGGATATTTCTTGGGGTGATGCATGGGCATCCCCAAGCTTGAGCTTTTGTCCATTCTTCAACTCATCTCATCATTCTCCAATCCCTACACTTGAAAACTTCCTTCATACAAAACTAAACACAATTCTATTAGCAACATTAGTGTAGCATAACATATAATCAACCTCTTTTTGCTTCAGGTTTCAACTCAAAACCACCACATATATAGCAAATACTACTGTAGCAACTTCCCCAAAAGTTCCGTGATAAAAAGAACTCAAAAGAAAGCGACAAAGTGGCAAACACAAATATTGGCAGAAATCTGTCAAAACTGAACAGCTGATAAAGACCGATTTTTTAAGGGGTTTTCTGTTGCTCAAATCAAAAAGTGTTCAACTAATGAAAGTTTGGATATAACCTGGGGCATATGCACAAGAAATCGCAGGTCCAAAAGATATTCACAGAATTTTCACGAATTTTTACGGTGCAGCACCGAAAACTGTTTCAGGACAGCAACATCCCCAAATCTTACCTCACTCAAATTAGAGGCTTCTCTTGGCACAAAAACAAAATAAAAAGGATAAGGAGTGGTTATTACAGTAGTAATAACTTCCAAGACTCAAATAAAAGAAAAAGTACTGGAAATAAACAATGGGTTATCTCCCAAGAGTGCTTTTCTTTAACGCCTTTGAGCTAGGCGCAGTAATTCGCAAAGATGCTCATGTGGGCGCCATATAAGAGCTTGAGGCAAAGGCGCCATATAGGAACTTAAAGCAATAGAGATCATCAAAAAGCAAATGTGAAAGACATTTATATCTAAACCACTTCCTATGCATAGGAATCTTGTAAAAAAATAAATCAAGGAGGCACATAGTAGCAAGCATGGATAGATAAAACAGGTGCCACTTCAAGATTTGCAACATAAAGAGGGGAAACTTAATATTGTTGAGATCCATCAAACTATGTTTCCCTCTCTCATAATAACTTTCAGTAGCATCATGAATAGAACTAATAATATAACTATCACATAAAACATCCCTATCATGAGCCACATGCATAAAAGAATTAATACTCACCACAGGAACAATAGTAGTAGGAGCAGATTCAATAGAATAATTATTCTCATCACCATAATCATCAAAAATAGGAGGCATATTATTGTAATCATAACTATTTTTCTCCTCAAAAGTAGGTGAACTGAAAATATTATACTCATCATCACAAGCTAGAGAACTACTATGTCGCAAAGCATACTCATCAAACATATCATCATAAGAAGGAACATCACATATGGGAGATAAAATATCATCAGAGCAAACTTTCTCCACTAAAGCTGGGGAACTAAAAATATCACGCTTAACAAAACCAGCTTCCCCAAGCTTAGACTTTTCTATAGCATTAGCAACAACGGTGTTCAAAGCATTCATACTAACAACACTATTAGCATGCAAATTAAGCTTCAAAGGTTTTTCAATTTTCTCTTCAAACACTTCATATGCAAACTCAGGAAAAAGACTACAGAACTCTTTGTTTTCCATTAAGCCTAACTAGTGAAAATAAAAACAAGAAACAAAAAGATGTAATTGCAGAATCTAAAGGAAATAACTCTGAGCACTCACACAGGAGGATGCGAGTACCTTTTACCTTACCTCCTCGGCAACGGCGCCAGAAAAGAGCTTGATGTCTACACACTTCTATTCTTGTAGACACTTGTTGGGCCTCCAAGTGCAGAGGTTTGTAGAACAGCAGCAAGTTTCCCTTAAGTGGATCACCCAACGTTTATCGAACTCAGGGAGGTTAGAGGTCAAAGCTATCCCTCTCAAGCAACCCTACAATTACGATACAGAAAGTCTCTTGTGTCCCCAACACACCCAATACACTTGTCAGATGTATAGGTGCACTAGTTCGGCGAAGAGATAGTGAAATACAAGTAGTAGTGATGATTATAAGTAGCAAACGTGATTTGAAATAAATATCGCTGCAAGCAAACATGTAACAAAACAGCAAGTAAACGGTGTGCAATGCTTGGAAACAAGGCCTAGGGATCGTACTTTCACTAGTGGACACACTCCCAACAATATAACATGATTGAACAAATAAACAACTTCTCTCCACTATGGTACTCTGAATTACTCTCCTATTGAATAACACTAATCATTGTGTAGTGGCTACAGAAGCACCCCTTAAAGTTTATCAAGTACTTGACAAACACCACTCATAGAGACATCCAAATCAGATCACAATTCAAGATAGAAATCATTGCGACTTAGACCAAGTACTAACACGGTGCACACACTGTCAACTTTACACCATGAAAGGAGGAATAGATCACTCAATACTATCATAGTAATAATTACTCTCATAATCCACAAGAGATCACGATCATAGCCTAAACCAAGTACCACCACGATGCACGCACTGTCACCGTTACACCATTGCAGGAGGAATAGATTACTTTAATAACATCACTAGAGTACACTATAACAATTAAGCATAGGAGTAGCATAATATCTGAATAATAACATCTACTTGTTCAACATGATACAAAGCTCACAATCACATAAAGATCACATCATGGGAGAGAGAGGTGAACCACATAGCTACCGGTAGAGCCCTCAGCCCCGGGGATGAACTACTCCCTCCTCATCATAGGAGACAACAAGGTTGATGGAGATGGCGGTGAGGTCGATGGAGACGGCGGAGACGGCGATGGAGACCGATGGAGATGGCTCCGGGGGCACTTCCCCGTCCCGGCAGGGTGCCGGAACAGAGACTTCTGTCCCCCGAAATTCGTCGGCGATGGCGGCGGAGCTGCGGAACTTTTTCTGGAAAATTGCCGAATCCCTTAGGGTTTTCCGTCCCGAGGCTTTATATAGGCGAAGGGGCGTCGCGAGAGGGCAGCCAGGGGCTCCTCACACATGGGTGGTGCGGCCAGGGCCTGGGCCGCACCACCCTAGTGTGAGGGCAGGCCCTGGCCTCTCTCCGGCTCTCTTTCGGATGTCTAGATGCTCCCGGGTAAAATAAGACTTCAGGAACTTGTTTCGTCCAATTCCGAGAATATTTCCTGTGTATCACTCTGAAACACAAAAACAGCAGAAAACAGGAAAATGGCACTGTGGCAACTCGTTAATAGGTTAGTTCCGGAAAATGCATAAAAGTGCCACGAAGTGTAACGAAACAATAGGCAAATGGTGTAAAAACAAGCATGAAGCATCAAAAATTATGGATACGTCGGAGACGTATCAATTGACGACCTCAAGTTGCTTTTGTCTCTAGTATAAACTGTCCCCTGACGGAGTATCCGCCACTTGACCTTGAGAACCAGAAGCCTTTCCGCTTTGGACGACATCATTAGCCGTAGCTTCAGTCGTTGGGTTGGTTTCTGGCATGAGGTCAAACTGACCACCAGCATCCTCCATATCGATATCGATACGAATAGAGGAGGGGGTTGGTGCGTCAGGGGTGAGCGGGATAGCGGCAGGGGAGGGCTTGGCTCGCTTGGATGACGGCTCCTTGACAGTAGGCTTCTTTCTTCTGAGAAAAAAGGTGATTAGAGATGGAAAGCAGCAATAATGGAGGATGTCCAACGATTACCTTGACTTGGGCAGATTGATAGTAGCGGTATTCTCGGATGGCGTTTCTAGCTCCGCCCTGCGTTGAGCTTCGAAACGACGGGAATCAGCAGATTTTTCGCCACCACCGCGAGTTTTCCCGCTACCGCCCAGTTTCTTGGAAACCGCCTTCTCCTGGGTTGTATGGGCTGTATCCTCCACATTCCCCGCCATCTCCTCTTTGTTCCCGCTAGAGTGAACAACTTCCTCCTTAGCGGTAGATTTGATGTTGGAGCGGCGAAGGGGATGGGCAAAGTGTGCAGGACCAAGCGATTTGAGCTAATAAGAAGAAAAATATTATGAAATGTCAAAGTATCAAAAGGTACTATGGCGGAATGGAAACTTACCAAAGGGCAGCTGCCATTCTCAAACATAGCCATGCCAAACTTCAAGGGCTTCTTCCTAGGAGACTTCATCAAGGAACGAATGCGCTTCTCGACAATTTTAGGGTCCAGCTCCTGGTCCGAACAACGCATGCCATCATTTGCACCAGTATACTCGTGCATCAGGCTGTTGCGGTGCTGAAGTGGCTAAATCCGCCGGGATATCCAGCAATTGATGGTGTCGATTCCCTTCAAGCCATCCACACATAGCTTGGCGATCCGCCGAGCCAAGAGCTTGACATAGGGGGTGGCGGATTCGTCATTGACAGCCGTCCAGGAGTCGCGGGACTCAGCAGCTACGTTCTTGAATGGAGGAAGGCCGCGGGCTTGAGATGGCGCAGGCTTATCCGCCATATAGAACCAGGACCCTCTCCATCCGATGGCGGAATCCAGAGGCATGATGAAAGGGTATTCTTTCGACCTGCGTGGAAGGAAGCAAACAGTTCCGCAGGTTCGAAGAGATCCGTCGTCTTCATAGTTGGCACGCACGGAGAAGAAAAGTTGGAAGAGGTCTACCCTGGGGCAGATCCCGAGGTATCCCTCGCACAAAGCTGCATAGCCCGCCATAGACACCAAGCTGTTTGGTGATATGTGGTGAAGCTGCAGTCCGTAGAATTTCAGAAGATTGGTGAAGAAAAGAGATGGAGGCATACTGAGACCCCTCTCCACGTGAGATTTCAGCATTACAATCTCGGAGGGGTTAGGAACTAGAACTGGGGCCTTGAAGTCAGTCCGCCATCCCGACTCGGCCTGAGGAGCCACAGTGCCCTCGCCTTCCATGGTTTGGACGTCAGAATCCTTAACACTGGATTTCTGCCAGTACTCATGGAGGTTCTGGGGGATCTGCTCTTCTTCGTCCTCAGCTCCTTCCTCCTCAGCCTTGCCATCCGCTGCGAGATCATCCGGGTTTGTACCCGCCATCTCCTCTTCAGCTTCGGACATGTTGTCCTCTGGGTCCAAATCCGCCATCCCGGGATGTTCTCCCTGGACTGACTGTTGCAGAGGGGAATCTTCCTCCTCAGCATCGGAATGGTGGCGGGACGGTGATCCAGAGTTCATGGCGTCGGGCGAAAGGGAGGTTTCGCTATGAATTGCTTGAAGAACTCGAGCGAGTTGGTCCGGCGGAAAAAGCTACCGGCGGCGAGGTTTTCCGCGGTGGCTCATCGGAGATGACAAAGCTCTCGTGGCGGCGCGGAGGAGAGAGAATGCGACGGAGGTGAATGAGGGGTGACCGGCTGGGGGTGAGAGGCCGGGGTATATATAGACCCCGGACCTCGAGATTCATGCCCGCCATTGCCACCGTTCGTCCTGATCGCAGAAACCCTAAATTGGCGACACGTGTCCAGGGGTAAAAAAGTAACTTGGTGAAAGCAGTGCATGCACTGTAAGTCTTGCCCTAGAAGGAACTGTGTGCCGAGATTTACGGCGGATTTCAACGGTATGATCCAACGGATCCCGAAAATCTCGCTAAGATAACTACGTCGCTTGATCCGTTATTTACGGCGGATTAATAGATGAAAGAAGGAGCATCAAGATGACCGCCATCCCGGTGCAGAAGAGATGTGGCGGGAGTAACTCACCAAGAATATGCATGGCGGATATAGATGGCGATCTTGAAGTTCCCTGGGGGCTACTGTTGGGGATATACCAAATAGGTATACCAGCGACGTAGTCCTAAATCAGCAAGCCAGGGTGGCCCATCAGGGGTGGTATGGCGGATTCGCTATACCGGGCGGCCCAGTTGCTGAAGTTGCCACGGCGGTACTGGACGCAGGCGCTTATGGCGGATCCGGAGACAGGCCCATGGCGGATTGCTGACGACAGGCCCATGGCGGGTTCGGAGACGGCCCATGGCGGGTTGCCTTGTAGTACACGCAGAGGACTTAGTCTAGGACTCCAAGTTGTATCCGCTCCGGTGCCAACGTGTAGCCCACGCCAGGCGCCTTTATAAGCCCGGCGTGGGGCAGCCCTTGAGGCAAGATTAGAGTCATACGGCCAATCGCATAGCGAAACAGCCAACCTCATCATTGTAACCAAGCACTTGTTGCCATATAGTGAATTATAGCAGCACGTAGGGTCTCGCCACCGTTGCGGGATCTGAAGCTGGGTAAACTCGTGCTACCACCGTCCTGGATCGCTCCTCCGTGTTCACCCCCTTCCACAAACCGCCATACCCCTACCTCTATGGAAGATCTGTTGACAAAACCACGACAAGGAAGATTTTCGATCGAGCACCATTCTATGCGTTGCATTACCACGTTCTATGGTGAATTCTATGCACTAGCTGTGAACAATTTTGAGTTCGAAACATTAGTGTGCACCAACAATGTCCAGTTGGAGCAGGGCGCGAGCAATGTCAACATGGAGACACTATTTTTATTTCTAGAACTTGGAAATGACAAGTTCTACCTTGTGAAGTCGGATGGTTATCTGCTGCTTGTGTTGTTGGGCGGTCGTTTGGAGGAAGGTCAAACAGTGGTGTACCGTGTGGACACTGAGAGCCGCTCTCTCCATGCCATCAGTAACATTGGCAGTCGTGCCTTCTTCGTCCATCATGTCCGGTGTATCTCCGTCGACACCAGAGTGCACCCGACACTTTGACCTGGCTGCATCTACTAGGCGGATTTGGGTTATATCAGAGAGTACTTTGATGATATGAACGCCTGGGATGAGTGGCCACTACGTGTGGATAGATTAGAAAAGTACGGTTTGAAAGATGAACAAAGGCCATACCGTTTGGAGGATGTATTGGCTGCACACTGCAGACGGAAGGAGTTCAATGAATATTTCTTTCGGACCAGAAAATAGAGCGTCGAATATATATATGATGAATGAAGAACAGATTCATTCATCCTGGGGTATCCTAATCTTCATGTTGGGCATACATTGCGTCTTGTATTATTTTCAGCTTAGTTTGTCGTGAACATTAACATCGTTATTGGCTGCTTTTGGCTGTTGTATGCAGTTTATGTATTATACTTAGTTTTCTAGATTTATTATGCTGCTGTGAATTTATCCTATACTAGCTTCTAGATTTGCTACTAGATTTGTTACCATATTGGGCAAAAAACGAGGGCCAAAAGGCAACAATCATTGAAGAAAGACAGAAATAGAAGCTTCTCTAGATTTGATACTAATTTGGTGAAAAAAGAGAGAACTGTTACAGAGAGAGAGAGGAAAAAGGCGCTCTGAAAAGGCAATGCCAATTTGGCCTGAGAGAGACAGAACCGAGCTCTCACGTACGACCAAACGCGGTCTCGTCCTGTCCCACGCGGTCCCTTTCTACCAGCCCCACGCGACGCGGCCCCACACGACGCGGCCCTACACGTCAGCATGGAAACGGTCAACGAAACGGGAATCCTCCCGTCTGACCTCCTTCTGAGGGTTTCAGACAACGGCATGGGGAAAACTGAGGAAAAACTAATGAGCTAGGGAAAACTGAGTACAACTAACGACCTGAGGGCACGAAAATAGAAATCCCTAATTCTTTTATGCATGTGGCTCATGATAGGGATGCTTTATGTGATAGTTATATTGTTAGTTCTATTCATGATGCTACTGAAAGTTATTATGAGAGAGAGAAATATGGTTTGATGGATCTCAACAATATTAATTTTTCCCTCTTTATGTTACAAATCTTGAAGTGGCACTTGTTTTATCTATCGATGCTTGCTACTATGTGCCTCATTGATTTATTTTCTTACAAGATTCCTATGCATAGGAAGTGGTTTAGATTTAAATGTCTTTCATATCTGATTTTTGATGCTCTCTATTGCTTTAAGTTCCTATATGGCGCCTTTGCCTCAAGCTCTTATATGGCGCCCACATGAGCATCTTTGCAAATTACTGCGCCTAGCTCAAAGGCGTTAAAGAAAAGCACTCTTGGGAGATAACCCAATGTTTTATTTTCAGTAATTTTTCTTTTATTTGAGTCTTGGAAGTCATTACTACTGTAATGACCGCTCCTTATCCTTTTTATTTCATTGTTGTGCCAAGAGAAGCGTCTAATTCGAGTGAGGTAAAGATTTGGGGATGTTGCTGTCCTGAAACTGTTTTCGGTGCTGCACCGTAAAAATTCGTATAAATTCTCTGTATATCTTTTGGACCTGAGATTTCTTGTGCATATGCCCCAGGTTATATCCAAACTTTCATTAGTTGAACACTTTTTGATTTGAGCAACAGAAAACCCCTAAAAAATTCGGCCTTTGTCAGCTGTTCTGTTTTGACAGATTTCTGCCAATATTTGTGTTTGCCACTTTATCGCTTTCTTTTGAGTTCTTTTGATCACGGAACTTTTGGGGAAGTTGCTACAGTAGTATTTGCTATATATGTGGTGGTTTTGAGTTGAAACCTGAAGCAAAAAGAGGTTTATTATATGTTATGCTACACTAATGTTGCTAATAGAATTGTGTTTAGTTTTGTATGAAGGAAGTTTTCAAGTGTAGGGATTGGAGAATGATGAGATGAGTTGAAGAATGGACAAAAGCTCAAGCTTGGGGATGCCCATGCATCACCCCAAGAAATATCCAAGAAGTACAAGTGTCAAAGCTTGGGGATGCCCCTGAGGCAACCCTTCTTCATCGGCAAAAATCAGGTCACCTTTCAAGACACTATATTTTTATTGCTTCATGCACTATGTGTTTTTCTTGTAGCGTCAGTTGTTTTAGTTTTCTTAGTTAGTTTAGTTTTTTTTTCTGCAATAAATGGTTGGACCCCAACAAATTTCCTTTGGAGGAGATGTACTCGCTTTTCATTTGCCAAGAACACTCTAGTTTTCACTCTTATCGTTCAACGAGTGTTCTTCTTTTTCTATAACTGCGTTTAGCTTTCGTTTTTCGCCTTGATTTGCGTTCAGATCTTGTTATATCTTTTCATCAAGGTGTATTTTTGCCTCTGGTCTTTATTGGTTTTCATCAAAAGAGGTGTCTTAAAAAATTTCAAATGGTGTTGGAAAAGAGAAAAAGCTTTATGCAAAAAAAGTGGTACAAGAAGGAGCTTGTGTAGACTGCGGCCTAGGCTTTTGCATGTCATGCTTGATGTCTTTTTGATAGTATGCTTAGTGGTTTTGCTGTAGCATGACTTGTCTCAAATAACTGAGATTTCTTAATGGGCCTTTGAAAAAATCATGCGTTGTTTTTATCGTTTGGAAGCATTATTTTGGTTTTCTCCTTGATGCTTTATTTGGGTTGACTTGGAGCATGCTTACACATGTTAGACTCATACAAAGTCGCCAATAGCCTCTATGATCATTTAGTTTTTGAATTTTGATGCCATCTTATGCTTCTTTTAATATCGCTTTGTCGCTTGGCATGATTATGGCTGTTATTGCTCTCTTAGTTGGTCGCTCCCAGTCTTTTGCTAGCCCTCATTTTGTACTGAGTATGAGCTCTACTCGTGCATCCAACTCCCAAAAATCAAGTTTGCCATTGTGTCCACTATAAATTCCTATGCATGGTATTTGTAAGCCATTCCAAAGTAAATTTTCATGTGCTACCTTTCAAAACTTTCAACTACTTCTCGTTTTGTGCCACTGTTTTTAGCTCATGGGGACGTAGTGGTCGGATTTGCTATCTTCCATATTGCTTATTCCAAAAAGAAAAAAAGGGAAAAAAGAAAGAAAAAAAGGCACCCCTCCATGGTATGTGAATGTTGGTGGGCACCCGATGGAATCGGTTAGCCATGGTTTGAGAAAGGAAAAAAAGGTGGGGAGGAGTGCCAAGCTTTATAAAAGAGCACAAAAGTGCCAATCTCTCTCTCAAAAACTTGCTTCATTTTTGTATGGAAGATAGTAAGAACCCCATTGCCAGTCGTTGACAAAGACAACCACCTCTCAAAACCAATTTTTATCTCTCTATTTTACAAATGAAAAGCTCTAGCACATGTTTAATCACTGCTTCCCTCCGCGAAGGGCCTTTCTTTTACTTTTATGTTGAGTCACCACCATCTATCTTTATGCACCATTAAGAGAGCATAGTTGTCATTCTGAGTATAATGTGCATTGTCCCAAAGTTTTCATTGATTGATTCATATTGTTGATTTCACTTGTTCTCAAATTATTTGTATCTAGTCGCCCTCTTAAACTTGAAGGTGTCCTATGCATTTATGTTTTGCTCTCCATGAAGGACAAGCTGAAAACCATTTGTATGTTTTTCCTTATGATTTGAACACACATTTGACTTTCATCGTTTCATTTTCATGATCTTTTGTTTGTGTTCATTTTCATGTTATAACATGGTTGCTAAGTTTCTATTATCAAGATTATATCTTTCATGCCCATGTTTTAAGTTCTTTGATCTCAGCAGTCAATGCTTTACCTATATGGACAAGATTGTGATGGTGCATGTCACCTCAAAAATTATTTCTTTTGTTATCACTTACCTACTCGAGGACGAGCAGGAGTTAAGCTTGGGGATGCTGATACGTCTCCAACGTATCTATAATTTTTGCTGCTCCATGCTTGTTTTTACACCATTTGCCTACTGTTTCGTTACACTTCGTGGCACTTTTATGCATTTTTCGGAACTAACCTATTAACAAGTCGCCACAGTGCCAGTTCCCTGTTTTCTGCTGTTTTGTGTTTCAGAAGTGATACACAGGAAATATTCTTGGAATTGGATGAAACAAGTTCCCGAAGTCTTATTTTGCCCGGAAGCTTCCAGAGATCCGAAGAGGCGAAGTAGAGGGGCCACAGGCCAGCCTAACACTAGGCCGGCGCGGCCCAGGCCCTGGCCGCGCCGCCTAGGTGTGAGGAGGCCTGGGGCCACTCCTGACGACGCCCCTTTGCCTATATAAAGCCTCGGGACGGAAAACCCTAAGAGAGTCGGCAAAATTTCCAGAACAGTTCCGCAGCGCCACCGCCGTCGAAGCCAAATTTCGGGGGACAGAAGTCTCTGTTCCGGCACCCTGCCGGGACGGGGAAGTGCCCCCGGAGCCATCTCCATCAGTCTCCATCGCCATCTCCGCCGTCTTCATCGACCTCACCGCCATCTCCATCAACCTTGCTATCTCCTATGATGAGGAGGGAGTAGTTCATCCCCGGGGCAGAGGGCTCTGCCGGTAGCTATGTGGTTCACCTCTCTCTCCCATGATGTGATCTTTATGTGATCGTGAGCTTTGTATCATGTTGAATAAGTAGATGTTACTCTTCTTCATTATGTGTACTCTAGTGTGTTATTAAAGTAATCTATTCCTCCTGCCATGGTGTAACGGTAACAGTGCGTGCATCATGGTGGTACTTAGTCTAGGCTACGATTGCGATCTTTTATGGATTATGAGAATAATTATCACTATGATAGTATTGAAGTGATCTATTCCTCCTTTCATGGTGTAATGTTGACAGTGTGTGCACCGTGTTAGTACTTGGTCTAAGTTGCAATAATATCTATCTTGAGTTGTGATTTGATTTGGATATCTCTATGAGTGGTGTTTGTCAAGTACTTGATGAACTTTGAGGAGTGCTTCGTAGCCCTACGCAATGATTAGTGTTATTCAATAGGAGAGTAATTCAGAGTACCATAGTGAAGAGAAGTTATCTATTGGTTCAATTATGTTATATTTGTTGGGAGTGTGTCCACTAGTGAAAGTATGATCCCTAGGCCTTGTTTCCAAGCTTTGCACACCGTTTACTTGCTGTTTTGTTACTTGTTTGCTTGCTGCCATTTTTATTCCAGATTGTATTTACTACTTATAATCATCTATACCACTTGTATTTCACTATCTCTTCGCCGAACTAGTGCACCTATACATCTGACAAGTGTATTGGGTGTGTTGGGGACACAAGAGACTTTATGTATCATAATTGCAGGGTTGCTTGAGAGGGATAGCTTTGACCTCTTCCTCCCTGAGTTCGATAAACCTTGGGTGATCCACTTAAGGGAAACTTGCTGCTGCTCTACAAACCTCTGCACTTGGAGGCCCAACACTGTCTACAAGAACAGAAGCATGTGTAGACATCATTCGCCACAAGTGGATTATTAGTCATAGATGCAGTTGGATGACTGTCTATGTATCTTGTTGTAATGCCCAGAGTAAATCTCATAGTGATCCTCTAGACATATGCACGTTGTCTTTATTCTATCAATTGCCCAACTGTAATTTGTTTACCCAGCATGTGTTATTTTATCTTATGGAGAGACACCACTAGTGAACTGTGGACCCTGGTCCTATTTCCATTATATTGCTATCACCTGTTTACTTTACTCGCACTGTTTACTTTACTCGCATATTACTATCACTTTCCACTCGATACGTTCATACCCTTTGTTTCAAGCAAACCGTGAGATTGACAACCTCATCGTAAGTTGGGAGCAAAGTATTTGGTTGTTTTGTGTGCAGGTTCCGCGTTGCTACTAGTTGAAGACGCACTAACAAGTGTCGTAAACGGCGCCCTTGTTGGACATCACTAGGCTAGCAAGCATCACCTTCAGATGTTTGGCTTTTTCCTGGACTGACAAACCTTGGTTTCTTACTGAGGGAAAATTTGCTGTTGTACTCATCATACCTTCCTCTTGGGGTTCCCAACTGGACGATGAAAAACCATCAACACCGTGCCGCATCAGTGCTCAACATGCTGCTTTGCAAAAAATCTTTGACTTTGAGCAGGTAAAAGGAGAGAAACTGCCGGAATCATGGGGAAGGTTTTGCTCTTTAGTAAGAGTACTGCCTGGAGAGCCATTACCTAAAAATGAACTCCTTGATATATTTCATAATGGACTAACTATTGAATCTAAGACATACTTGGATAGTTGTGCTGGTGGTGTTTTCAGGAAAAAAGACTCCAGCTGAAGCTGAAGAATTAATGGCTAAAATAAGCTAGAATTATGATGATTGGACTATGGCTGAGTCTACGCCAGCACCAACACCAACGCCAACACCAACACAAGCACCAACGCCAGTGCCAACACCAAAGAAGAGAGGGATGATTGAATTAAACGATGAAGTGATGAGAGAAGCCAAGAAATCTCTTAAGGAGAAGAGTATTAAAGCTGAAGACGTGAAGAATCTACCACCTATATAAGAATTATGTAAGCCAATCCCTCGCTCATCTACTATTGAGGTACACTCTCTCCAACGCTTTGATAATAGAGATATTCCTTACTCTAAACCTCCTGATCAATGCTTAGATGAGTTAGATAATTTCATTGTTAAGCAAGATAGTTTTAATAAGAGAGTGCAGAATCATTTGTTGGAAAAATCTAGAGCTATTAACAAGTTGCAGGATATTGTGGAGAGAACCTCCAATGATGTGAAGATGCTTGCAAAACATTTTCAAATGGTTTAAACTCAAATTGATCAGCTTACCAAGGTGCAAAAAGACTTGCTAGTTAATGCCGCTAGAGAAAAACAAGCATGTGAAATACGCACTAGAGGTGGTGCTACTACTCAAGATCCTTTATATCCTGAAGGGCATCCTAAGAGAATCGAGCATGATTCTCAACGTGCTACAAGTGATAGTAATCCTTCCAAGAAGAAGAATAAGAAGCACAAAGCAGTTGCGGAATCCTATGAAACAGGTAAGGATCCCAATAGTGTTTCCATTTCTGATGCTGAAACTGAACCAGGTGATGTTTCCATTTCTGATCCTACAAGAAGTTGAAGAGGAACCAGAAAAGCTTGCCAAGAATGCAAAGTACACTAAGGAGGACTTCATTGCCAACAAGCATGGTAATGAGAGAGAACCCTGGGTGCAAAAACCAATGCCTTTTCCTGGTAAGAAACACAACTCTAAGGAAGAAGAACACTACAACAGGTTTTGTGAATGGATGAGACCTTTATTTTTGCAAATTCCTTTGACTGATGCTATTAAAATGCCTCCTTATTCAAAGTATATGAAAGATATTGTTACTAACAAAAGGAAGATTCCTAGTGAGGAAATTTCCACTTTACTTGCTAATTACTCTTTTGATGGTAAAGTTCTGGAGAAGCTTGGAGATCTAGGTATACCAACTATTCCTTGCTCTATTTAAAATAACTATGTTAGAACTGCTTTATGTGATTTGGGAGCCGGAGTTAGTGTCATGCCTTTTTCTCTCTACAAGAGACTTGATTTAGAAAAGTTGATATCGACTGATATATCTTTGCAAATGGCTGATAAGTCTACTACTATTCCTATTGGTATATGTGAGAATGTTCCTGTTCAAGTTGCTAATAATTATTTGATATTGACTGACTTTGTTGTGTTGCAAATGCCGGAAGACGACAATATGTCTATTATTCTTGGGAGACCTTTTCTCAATACTGCAGGTGCTGTTATTGATTGCAATCAATGAAAAGTAACTTTTAATGTCAATGGTAAAGAGCACGCGGTCTATTTTCCCAAGAAGATTGATAGAAAATATGCTCTAAATTCAATCAAGAATATTGAGACCATCAGAGTTGGTCAAATTATTTGTTCAGAGCCAAAGCCCAAGGAAGAATATCAAATTGTTATGATTGGGACTATGCCTATCAAGGTCGAGGTAACATAATCATTTAGTGAAATGCAAAGTTTTGCTTCATAGAAAAGTGGTTTGGTAACAAGACCTGATCAACCTTGTTAACAAAGCAGTTTTCAAATGAACAAAACTATGTTTTCACCGCATTTACTTTTGTTTCCACCTAGTTCATTTTTGTTTCTGCTGTTTAGTTTCATATTATAATATCTTAGAGCTGTTGTAAGGTTGGGTTGGATTGTCTTTCTATCGTTCATCATCGTTTTTCTGAGTTTTTATTCTCTTTTCATTTTTTTGAAAAATCCTCGAAAATTAAGTTTCTCGAAAAATTCCAGAAAAATCTTTTTAAATTTTTATGTCAAAAATGGGGCAGAGAGGCACCTGGGAGACCTCAGGGGGACCCACCACGCCACCTCACCACCAGGGGGCGCGGCCCAAGCCTAGCCGCGCCCACCCATGGTGAGGGGGCCCCCTGGCCACTCACTTATCTCTTCATCCTCACTTCTTTCTCTCTCCCGAAATATCTCAACACCCCAGCTCAAACCCGTGTTCTTGCTACTCTCCATCGCGATTTTTTGATCTCCTTACTCAGCCCATCTTTGCTGCTGAGATTTGGAGCATTTGTTCTCCGGTATGTGACTCCTTCGATTGTCCAAGTAGATTTTTTTTAGTGGAGTATTTCTTGAGTATTTTAGCTCTATAGGTGACAAGTGAAATGAGTTTGCATGCTTGTTCTATTGCTTAGAAATGTTATTTTGATGCACGTTAGCCCTCTAGTAACTCCCTATAGTAGTTCCCTACATTTGTTTGTCTCAAAATCATTTTTATGAGGTTTGTTAAAAATTTCAGAAATGGAGGAGAATGCATACCAACTCTTTCAACATGAACTAGAGGTGCATGAGGTCATGAGAGTTCACCGTGAAGAGAGGGTCTTTCCCTCAATCTATCCATGCTCAGAGTTCATGAATGCTGCTGGAATCCTACAGGACTTCCAAACTCTAATTTCTAATGCAGGATTGGAACATTTTATTGATGATGAACCTCCCCAATATGTTAAACTAACAATGTCTGTGGTGCAGGATTTTAGATTCAGTTGGTCCACATCTAACCCCATGGTCCATTATAAAATTTACAATAAATCTGTGGACTTGCCCTTTGATGTTTTCTGTGCAGCCATTAGAGTACCACAGTGGGGATCGCGTGAAAGGATGAGGGAGCGACCCAGGCCATTGATGGACCTATATGAGGAGATTTGTCAAGGAAGAAGCTTCACGGGAGATAATGGTAAAATTCGGAATATTCATTTTCCATCCATTCGATATTTTGTCTACTTCATTACCAAGTGTGTTCTTGCTAGGAAAGTTGCAAGTAAGTTATCCTCCTGTGATTTAGCTTTTATTGCTGCTGCTTTGAGATGTGATAGGACTTACAATTTGGGTGCTTTAATAGCTTTCCATCTTGATGCTAACCATGAGAAAGGGGGGATCTGTGGAGGTCTTATAGCTTCGCGCTTATTATCTTTGCATGGTGTAGTACCTCATATTTTAGACCTTCAGTTCCCCTTAGAGAGGCTTGATTTTAATTCTATGTTACTTCATAAGTTTGTTTCTCCTCATGCTTGTTTGAATAACTTGACGTTTGAGATATCCTTCTTCAAGAAATCTACCTGGAAGGTAGTGAACACTGATCGATCAGTCTATTTGACTGCACCTCTTTTGTTTAACCTTGATCGCAGGAATGGATGGTCACTCACTGAGGATGAGCTCGACGCGTATCTAGAGGAGCGCCCGCCGCCCGTGCACGATGAAGAGGCGACCGAGGAGTCGGTCCAGCCCTCTAACATTGCGGAATTTCCATACCAGCAGCCTTATTATGATTATACACCATCTTCTTCATCTTCACAAGGGCCAGGCTATGACTATGCCAATGATGACCCGCCAGCATGGGGCATGTACCGGAGACGGGATTGATCTCCACTTGGGCCAAAAGCCTAAGCTTGGGGGGAGGTACGCTGACGATTCACTCATCTACATATCATATTTTGTCGGTACTTTGTATATCCATGTTTCACTTTCTTTTCTTTATTGCTTTTGTTCTTATTTCTACTTTCCAAAACACAAAAAGAACAAAAATACAATCGTTGTTTCTCTTTGTCTGCCTTTTTAGTTTTCTAGCTTTGGTTTGCTTTACTTGCTATTTTTGGTTTGATATTTGAAAAATCCAAAAATATTTTGCTTTGTTTGCTGTTTCCTTCTGTTCGTGTTTCAAAATTCAAAAACCCAAAAATATTTGTTGTTCTTCTTCGGTTTTGTAAAGTTTGTTGCAGAGTTCAGTCTCCCGTGACTCCATTGGAGCTTGGTATTCACTTCATATTATTCAAACCACACAAGTGAAAGGCAATAATGATGACATATGACAATCCGAGATGTGGTAAGAGGCTGGTATGAACTCTATTTGTTTTCATTTTTGTACATATACTCATCTATGTGGACATGCTTAGTCGATTCATGTAAGGTATATGTTATTTAACGGATGCTTTGTAGTTCTTGCTTTCATATAATTAGTTTCAATTTACTAATAGTTTGTAGCATGTCATGTAGACGCTTGCTTGCATTGTTTTATTCATAATATGGTATGATATTGTGGTATCCTCCTCTGAAAGTTTCATTTGAATTGACTTGGCACATGCTCAAGCATGAACATGACTGAACAAAAAGTCAATTAAGCCTCTATGATTTACTTTGCCTCAGAGTTCTTGTATCATTTTTTATGCCTATATTAATTTTGTTTTGTCGCAAGCATGATTATAACAGCTATTGCTCTCTCGATTGTCGCTTCCCAGTCTTTGCTAGCCTTCACTTGTACTGAGAGGGAATACTTCTCGTGCATCCAACTCCTGAAAACCGAGTAATCCCAAAGAGTCCACTATAAATTCCTATGCATGGTATTTGCAAGCCATTCCAAGTAAATTTTCATGTGGTACCTTTCAAAACTTTCAAATGCTTCTTGTTTTGTGCCACTGTTTTTGGCTCATGAGGACGTAGTGGTCGAAATTGCTATCTTCCATATTAAATTTAGTACCCCTCGACTAGGCAGCTTCATCTGCTCGTCATTAATTTTGCAAGGGAGCTGGTCAGACCATTGTAATCTAAAATCCAAAAGAGAAAAGAAAAAAGGCACTCCTCCATGGTATGTGAAAGTTGGTGGGCACCCGATGGAATCGGTTAGCCATGGTTTGAGAAAGGAAAAAAGGTGGGGAGGAGTGCCAAAGCTTTATAAAAGAGCACCAATGTGCCAAATTTTCAAAGAACTCGGAACCGCTCTCACTTGCCAGTCGTTGACATGAAACAACCACCTCTCAAAATAAATTTTTTATCTCTGTTTTACAAATGAAAAACTCTAGCACATGTTAAATCACTGCTTCCCTCTGCGAAGGGCCTTTCTTTTACTTTTATGTTGAGTCTTCGTCTTCTAACTTTAAGCACCTTTTTGAGAGCATAGCTGTTATTCTTAGTGTAATGTGCTTGTCCCAGAATGCGGTTAATTGTGGTATAACTTTGATACTTGTATCTTTGATATTTTTACTTCTAGTCTTCTATTGAACTTCAGAGGTGCCTCAGCATTTATGTTTTGCTCCACAAATAAAGGCAAGCGGGATACCACTCTTTCATATCATTTATGAACACTACAATCTTGTAGCTTCTTATGTTCATGTTGCTTGTTATTAGTGCATTGGTACTCTTTCATGGTTTGCTTGACTATTGGGTAACATTAGTTGCATATTTCTTATTATGAATTGTCTGAGTACTTGATCATATAGTTAGAATATGTACATCTTATGAAGCAAATGTGTTCATGAAAGTTTCTTTTATCGCTCTCAGTTGTTAACTGAATTGTTTGAGGACAAGCAAATAGCTAAGCTTGGGGGAGTTGGTACGTCCAAAACGTATCTACTTTCCCGAACACTTTTGCTATTGTTTCTCCTCTAATTTGTGTTTTTTGAATACAACTAACACGGACTAACGCTGTTTTCAGCAGAATTGCCCTGGTGTCTTGTTTTTGTGCAGAAATCCGACTTTCAGGAAAAATCCCAGAAAATATTGCAAAAATCCTATTCTACCAGAAGACCCACGGAGCCAGAAGAGGAAACGGAGAGAGGCTGGGAGCCAGGCTCACCACCAGGGGGCGCGGCCCAGGCCTTGCCGCGCCGACCTGTGGTGAGGCCGCCTCGGCCATCGCCTCAACTCCTCCTTGCATCTACATATACCCTCTGACCCAAAAGGAGCGGGGGTTCGGTGTTTTTCCCAGATATACTTCCGTTGCGCCGCCACCATCAGAAACCGCTATTCGAAACCAGAAACTCCGTCTGGCACCCTGCCGGGACGGGGATTTGGAGATCTTTATCACCATCATCACCGACGTCTCTCCATCAACCATCCATGACTCCCCCATCCATGTGTGAGTAATTCCCGCTGTAGGCGAAGGGGATGGTAGGGATTGGATGAGATCATTCATGTAATTTGCTATGAGATTGTTAGGGCATAGTACCTAGTATCTATTATTAGTGCTTATGCCATTGTTGCAACTTGTTGTGCTTAATGCTTGTCACTTTGGGCCCGAGTGCCATGATCTCATATCGTTGTCTGAAACCCGAGGCCCCAAAGTGACAACAATTGGGATAACCGGAGGGGATGGCTATAATGTGAGGATCACATGTGTTCACCGAGTGTTAATGCTTTGCTCCGGTACTTTATTAAAAGGAGTACCTTAATTACCAGTAGATTCCCTTGAGGCCCTGCTGCAACAGGCTGGTAGGACAAAGATGTCGTGCAAGTTTCTCATTGCGAGCACGTACGACTATTTACGGAACACATGCCTATGGTTGTTTAGTACTAGGATGCTTTATCTTTATGTATCTGCAATTTCCCATAACTCACAGATTTCATGAATTATCTTATCCATGCAACGCCCGTACATCCATCCCTATGCCTACAGTATTTAGTCCTACTGCTTACTATTGCTATTATTACCGCTTTTGTTTTACTATTGCTGTTATTGTTTTGCTACTATCACCACTATAAAACTGTTGCTACTGATAAACCGCTGCGAGCAAGTCTGTTTCCAGGTGCAGCTGAATTGACAACTCATCTGTTAAGGCTTATAAATATCCTTTGGCTCCCCTTGTGTCGAATCAATAAATTTGGGTTTTACTTCCCTCAAAGACTGTTGCAATCCCCTATACTTGTGGGTCATCAGTCACCTTCACATCATGATACAAGGTGTCTCTGGAGATTACAAATATAAAGCACGGGAGTAGCATAATATCTGAATAATAGCATCTACCAATTCAACTAGATACAAAGCTCACGATCATATAAAGATCACATCATGGGAGAGAGAGGTGAACCACATAGCTACCGGTAGAGCCCTCAGCCCCGGGGAGAACTACTCCCTCCTTGTCATAGGAGGCAGCAACGGCGATGGAGATGGCGGTGAAGTCAATGGAGACGGCAGAGACGGCGATGGAGACCGATGGAGATGGCTCTGGTGGCACTTCCCCGTTCCGGCAGAGTGCCGGAACAGAGACTTCTGTCCCCCGAAATTTGTCTTCGACGGCGGCGGCGCTGCGGAACTGTTCTGGGAAAAACGCCGATTGTTTTAGGGTTTTCCATCGGGAGGCTCTTTATAGGCGAAGGGGCGTCGTCAGGAGTGGGACCAGGCGGTCTCACCACAGGTGGGCACGGCCAGGGGCTGGGCCGCGCCCCCTGGTGGTGAGGCTGACCCCTGGCCCCCCTCCGGCTCCCGTTCGGTCCTCGTCCTTCCTTCGGGCAAAATAGGAGTTTCAGTCTTTGTTTCATCTAATTCCAAGAATATTTCCCTTGTAGCCTTTCTGAAACACATAAACAGCAAAAAACAAGGAACTGGCACTGTGGCATCTTATCAATAGGTTGGTTCCGGAAATCGCATAAAAACGCCACGAAGTGTAAACAAAACATGAAGCAAATGGTGTATAAACAAGCATGAAGCATCAAAAATTATAGATACGTTTGAGACGTATCAAGCATCCCCAAGCTTAACTCCTGCTCATCCTCGAGTAGGTAAGTGATAACAAAAAAATAATTTTTGAGGTGACATGCACCATCACAATCTTGATCATCTATGTAAAGCATTGAGTGCTGGGATCAAAGTGCTTAAAATATGGGCATAAAAGACATAATCTTGACAATAAAAAATTAGCAACCATGTGATAACATGAAAAGAAACACAAACGAAAGATCATGAATAATGAAACAATGAAAGTCAAACGTGTGTTCAAATCATATGAAAAAACATAGCAAATGGTTTTCAACTTGTCCCTCATGGAATAGCAAAACATAAATGCATATGACACCTTCAAGTTTAAGAGGGTGACTACATACAAATAATTTAAGAACAAATGAAACCATAATCATGAATCAATCAATGATAACTTTGGGACAATGCACATTAAACTTAGAATGGCAACTATGCTCTCTTAGACGATGCATAAAGGTAGAAGGTGGAGACTCAACATAAAAGTAAAATAAAGACCCTTCGCAGAGGGAAGCATTGATTGCAAGTTTTATAAACCTTAAAAAATTATGCTACTTACTAGCTTTGAACTCTCATTGCCCCTATCATAGGCATCTTGAATGGTTAAAGTTAATGCGAGAACAATTATGAGCATATGCTTGATAAATTATAAGTTGAAAACCTCGTGTCCCGTGAAGTACGAATACCTAAACCTCATGCTACTTTGCTTAGGTCCCAAGCAACTTCTTATCATTGTAAGTATACACGTATCATTGAGAACCGCTAACGGGGTACCTCCTGCCCAATGACATGGAACAAGCCCACATCAAAATGACAAGACAAACAGATAATGAACACCTCGGCATCTCTTTTATTTACCATTGGTTTAGCTTTTTATTTTGAGATGCGTCGTCGAATGTCCACTATGGGCATGCTTTAAATTTCCACCATGAATGATGCATGGCTTAGATTAGCGGCCCAGACATTTCTCTAACACATATACAAACTCCATGAACTCCACAAGATCCCAATTTATTTCACACCGCGAGTATCCATAAATAAAAGATCACGATATCAACTCAAATAAGAGAAGTGCAATGTTGAAAGCTTTCCCCATGACGGCATGGCTGGGCTAATTTCCAACTTACAACTTGCAAGCATAACGTCAACATAAAAGAGCCACAATGTCAAAATTTTAAATGCGAGAAAAGTAAAGTGTGCCATCAGGTTCGTGAGAGCTTTACTGACTAATTTTCGCATAACACCGAAAAAAGTTTAATTCAAAGGATAGATAAAAGCAACTCAAATATACTTTGGAATAGCAAATTGTTAATAGGTATATATGGTGGACACATTGGAATAACTTGGCTTTTGGGAGTTGGATGCATGAGTAGAGCTCATACTCAGTACAAAACGAGGGCTAGCAAAAGACTGGGAGCGACCAACTAAGAGAGCAATAACGGTCATAATCATGCAAAGCGACAAAACATCATTAAGAGAAGCATAAAATGGCATCACAAGTCAAAAATTAAATGATCATAAAGGCTTATGGTGACTTTGTAAGAGTCAAACATGTTGTAAGCATGCGCCAAGTCAACCCAAATAAAGTATCATAGGAGAAAACCAAATAAATGCTTCCACATAATAAGAACAATGCATGATTTTTTTCAAAGGCTCATTAAGCAATCTCAGTCATTTGAGACAAGTCATGCTATAGCAAAAATCACTAAGCATACTATCAAAACGACATCAATAATGGTATGCAAAAGTCTAAGCCACAGTCTAAACAAGCTCCTTTTTGTACCACTTTTTTGCATGAAACTTTTTATCTTTTCCAACACCATTCAAACCTTTTTGAGACAACTCTTTTGATAAAAACTAACATAGAATAGAGGTCTAAATACATCTTGATGCAAATATATAACAAGATCTGAACAAAAATCAAGGCGAAAAATGAAAGCTAAACGCAGTTCTAGAAAAGGAGAACACTCGTTGATAAGAGTGAAAAGTAGAGTGTTCTTGGCAATGAAAAATGGAGTATGTCTCCCTCCAAAACAAACATGATGTGATCCAACCATTTATTGCAGCAAACAAAACAAAAGAAAACTGTAAGCAAAAACAATTGACGCTCCAAGAAAAACGCATAGTGCATGAAGCAATAAAAATATAGTGTGTTGAAAGGTGACCTGATTTTTGCCGATGAAGAAGGGGTGCCTCGGGGGCATCCCCAAGCTTTGACGCTTGTACCTCTTGGATATTTCTTTGGGTGACATGGGCATCCCCAAACTTGAGCTTTTGTCCATTCTTCATCTCATCTCATCATTCTCCAATCCCTACACTTGAAAACTTCCTTCATACAAAACTTCACACAATTCTATTAGCAACATTAGCATAAACATAATATTAAATCAATCCTTTGGTTCAGATTTTAACTCAAGTACACCACATATTAAAACATCTACTACTGTAGCAAATTCCTCAAAAAGTTCCCAGATCAAAAGAACTCAAAAAGAAAGCGATCGAGAGGCAAAAACAAATAGTGGCAGAAATCTGTCAAAACAGACAATGATCGATTTTTCAGAGGGTTTTCTGTTGCTCAAATCGAAAAGTGCAAAACTAATGAAAGTTTGGAAATAACCTGGAGAATATGAAAAAGAAATTGCAGGTCAAAAAGATATTCTGAGAATTTTCATGAATTTTAACGGTGGAGCACCGAAATCTATTTCAGGACAGCAACTTCCCCAAATCTTACCTCCTCAAATTAGTGTTTCTTCTTGGCACAACAACGAAATAAAAATGATAAGGAGAGGTCATTACAGTAGTAATAACTTCCAAGACTCAAATAAAAGAAAAATTACTGAAAGAAAACATGGGTTATCTCCCAAGAGTGCTTTTCTTTAACGCCTTTGATCTTGGCGCAGTAATTTCGGAAAATGCTCACGTAGGCGCCATAAAAGAGCTTGAAGCAAGAGAGAGCATCAAAAATCAAATGTGAAACACATTTAAATCTAAACCACTTCCTATGCACAAGAATCTTGTAAGAAAATAAATCAATGAGGCACATAGTAACAAGCATGGTTAGATAAAACAAGTGCAACTTCAAGATTTGCAACATAAAGAGGGGAAACTTAATATTGTTTAGATCCATCAAACCATGTTTCCCTCTTTAATAGTAACTTTCAGTAGCATCATGAATAGAATTAACAATATAACTATCACATAAAATATCCCTATCATGAGCCACATGCACAAAAGAATTAATACTCCCCACATGAACAATCGTAGTAGGAGCAAATTCAACAAAATTATTCTCATCACCATAATCATCAAAAATAGGAGACATATTGTAATCATACTTTGTTTCCTCATCAATAGTAGGTGAACTAAAAATATTATACTCATCGTTGTAATCATCATAAACTAGAGGTTTAGTATCATCATAAGCGATAGAATAGCTATCTCCCAAAGCGTGTTCATCAAACGTATCATCATAGGAAGGAACATGGATAGCACTAATGGTACACCATTATTAACCTCATAATTTTCAGAATCGATACCAAACAAATTTTCAATATCAAAAGTAGAGTGCTTTTCCCAATCATGATCACTAACATAGGTAACAGGCATAAGAACATCATCAAGTTCAGAATCATCATAATCTATAATAGGAGCAACATACTTAAGAGAAGATACCGTTTCCTCTCTCCTTTTACTCCTCTTCTTCTTACTCTCTTCTTTAGGACGGAGAGGCTTGAAAGGCATCTTCTCCACATAATCTGGTTTACTGACAGAAACAACAGAAGAAACTTTGGAGGATTCCTCCTCTCTATTATTAAGATGGAAACATATATTAGTCCTATCATAGCTTGGCAAAACATCCTGTTTTATAACATTTTGTATATAAGTATTTGCGAGGCAATCTTTAACACAATAAAGACGACAACCCTGCAAGATGCTAATATTTTTAAAAACGCTCATATCTACCAAAGAAGTTTTTCTAGATATCTCTTCACACCCCAAAAACAAAGTAAGCTCATCATGCTGATTGAGAGTGATCTTGTCATCACAATACAAACTTGTGATACTCATTCGATTAGAAAGGTCACTATTATGGCCTGAGCATTGAAAATTAAAATGACCCTTGTCATGGCAAAGTTCACAAATAAAAGGATAAAGCTCACAAACCTTTTTACCAAGCTCATCTAGAGCCTTATCCCACATTCGGGTCTCTTCATTTCTGTGGTGGATACAATAATCTTCATTGTCGTGACTCTGTTCACAAGGTCTAAGTACTCCACAAAAATTAACATGCTTATAAGAAATAGTACTTTCAGAAGTTTGAGCATATTTATTGCAATCATCAATAACAATATCACTTTCTATGCAAGTGTCTTTAAAAGGTTCATGATACACGTCCCCATTTCCTTTGGGAACATTAATATGAGAAGCAAAGGCTTTAAAACAATCAACCATAATTTGAGAATCAAGACCATATTTAGCACTAAGCTCTTGAAAATCAGCAGTTTCAGCGAAAGACTTAATACAATCATACTCGTAATTTATACCTGATCCTTTACCTTTGTCGCTATCCCAACCTTCAATATTGTTTTGAATTGTTTCAAGCAGATCTCACTTGACGTCAACATCCTTGCTTATGAAAGACCCATCAAAGCATGCATCTAGATAGTCCTTGTAATATCCTCAAAGTCTTGCATAAAAATTATTAATAACAATATTACGGGGAAGATCATGAATGGGACATTTAAGCATTAGTGACTTCAATCTTCCCCACGCTTAGACAATGCTTTCTCCATCATGAGGCCAAAAATTATATATCTGATTACGATCTTTATGAATCTCACGTGGAGGATAAAATTTAGAATAAAAGAGAGGTACAATTTCCTCCCAGCCAATAGATGGACCATCCTTTAGCAGCCTATACCACTCCGCAGCTCTGCCCTTAAGTGAATAAGAGAATAGCTTTCTCTTAACCTGGCTTGATGAAATACCTGCATACTTGAACAACTCGCATAATTCATGTATAAAGAGTAAATGATCACCCGGAGGGACAGTTCCATCTCCTGAGTAGCGGTTATTCATAACATGTTCAACAATTTTTATAGGTATTTTAAAAGAACGAGGATCACAAACAACATTAGAAACATCACATATGGAAGATAAAATATCATCAGAGCGAAATTTCTCCACTAAAGCCGGGAAACTAAAAATATCATGCTTATAAAAACCAACTTCCCCAAGCTTAGACCTTTCTATGGTATTAGCAACAACGGTATTCAAAGCATTCATACTAACAACATTGCTATTAGCATGCGAATAAAGCTCCAAAGGTTTTTTAAACACTTCAAATCTAAACTCAGGAAAAATACTATAGAACTCTTTATTTTTCATTAAGTCTAACTAGTGAAAATAAATAAAAATTATAATTGCAGAATCTAAAGGAAATAACTTCGAGCACTCACACAAGAGGATGCAAGTACCTTTGACCTTACCTCCCCGGCAATGGTGCCAGAAAAGAGCTTGATGTCTACACGCGCGTGTGTTCTTGTAGACAGTGTTGGACCTCCAAGTGCAGAGATTTGTAGAGCAGCAGCATGTTTCCCTTAAGTGGATCACCCAAGGTTTATCGAACTCAGGGAGGAGGAGGTCAAAGCTATCCCTCTCAAGCAACCCTGCAATTACGATACAAAAAGTCTCGTGTGTCCCCAACACACCCAATATACTTGTCAGATATATAGGTGCACTAGTTCGGCGAAGAGATAGTGAAATACAAGTAGTAGTGATGATTATGAGTAGTAAATGTAATCTGAAATAAGTATCGCTGCGAGCAAACATGTAACAAAATGGAAAGTAAACGATGTTCAATGCTTGTAAACAAGGCCTAGGGATCATACTTTCACTAGTGGACACACTCCCAACAAATATAACATAATTGGTTTTGCCAGCTATATGTTGCATTGTCAAGGGGTGTGTCAAGAAAAAAAACACGGGTTTTGGCCAAGCCGAACAAGGAGGTTGATAAATCCGGGAAAAGCACCAAGAATATTGTCTACAGAGTTGTTTTAGAGCGGTGAAAAAGGTGTTTACTATGGTTTATTATTGTTTTATGTTGCTACTTCTCATGCTAACAATACTTGTTTTTTCATTGCAGGTCTTAATCATGGTAATCTATGGACAGTGTACTGAAATTCAATTAGGCACCAATAGGTTTCCGAAGGTGGTCAACGAGCGAGGCGTAGCCACCAGCAGAAATAGCACCACCAGTATTGTATGTTGCAGCTGACAGAATGTCCTTATGCCCATATATGAAAAATGACAGTTCTAAGTATTACGAGCTGTAATTTCTGTTATAGGATGATGGAATTAATCCTATTATAGGATGATGGAATTAATCCTGTAACATATCGTAACCTGACGCTAAGTTCGGTTCAGTTATGGTGTGTAAAATTGTCAACATAAGTTCATGAACTAAATGGATGACTGTTTTTCAGTTCGCAACACACAGGCATAAGAGCTACCATTAGTTGCTTAATTAAGAAATGGTGTAATTTGTATGAAACCAAGTCAAACAATTAATAGGCTTACTCTTTTTTTGCTCTTCTTTGGTTGCCAATTGGCATCCGCAGTACATGTTCTCGCCCCTGTCTTCTCCATAACGGTATGCTTTTTCTTCTCCTCACTCGATAAATAACATAGCAAAATATTCGAAGCTTGAGAAACGTCTCCCTGGTATTAGTGCCAACCGTCATGCCAGATGGTGCATTTAGAACTGCAAAGTGTACATCATATGAGCAAATCAAGGAATAAAAATCGGTATACAATAATATCTCCACTAATCATGGAAAGGGTAATTTAATTAGCAGGATATGATAGCGCTCAGGATCACGCAATTGTCGCGATTGTTTTCCCTTTCTACCTAGGTATGCCTTATATTGTACTTCAAATCGACCTCTCCCCTCAATACGTTCATCCCCACAATCCTCTATCGCAAGTCTCTCCACCTCGCCGCACACATCTTCAAGGTCTTCATCGGCTGTAACTTCTGCTGAACCACCATCGTTTCCATGTCTACGCCACCATTGTAGGTGGCCTCGACACCATCTGCCCCTGCGCCACCATCGCCGATGGCCCCTGCGCCACCATCGCTGGTGGCCCCTGCGCAGCCATCGCGGGTGGCCTCTGCGCCACCATCGCCGGTGGCCTCTGCAACAACATCTCCGGTGGCCTCTGCGCATCAATGTCCGCCCAGTTGCAGTACTATTGTCAATGCTATCAACATGGTAACACTATATCTCTGCAATTTCATCCTATCCACAGTTTCGTATCGTCAAGTGATATATGCTTGGTTTTCAGGAAAACATCGACAAGGAAGCAAATGACGAGCATACAGAAAATATGCAGATTGAAGATGTGATAATATCATACATAGATTTCTTTTACTCTCCTTCATAATGTTGGCTCTTTAATAAATATTGTCGATTATATTATTGTGGGTTTCAGTTAGTATGCAATGAAGAATCTAGTGGAATAGCTGACAATGATGTAGAGATAAAGAATAGAATAGAGACCACAGATTCCAAAGTGACAAAAGCATGTTCTCTTTTCTAACTATCTCCCATATATATAATATTCTAATTATATTTTATCATACACCAAAATAACTCTTTGTAACCTTTTTTTTCAGGAATTAGCCTACAACAAAACAACTCAACACATGCTGGCACCTAAGGACAACGAATTAGCGCCAACGTCCGGCACGAAACGTCCACAAACTATACCTATGCGACTACATAACAAACCAAAGAAGGCACAACACTACATGGTGACTCCAGAAGGCACGGAATAATTCCTTTTATGCCCTGCGTTTGCTACATTTACGTTCTTCATTCATTGCTAATATATATGTTATTACTTCAGCGTTGATTTGTCCGTGATTGAAAATATTAGATCTGAACCAAGCGATAAAAGAAATTTAGTGAGCATTGTTGATGCATATCTAAAGAGGGACAAGTTACTAACTCTTTTAAAACATGGAGAATTCATCGGCGATGAAGTAAGTATTATAGCTTTCTGACAACAACCTATTTTAATATGACATCTATTTCCCTCTATAACCAATGTATGCACTTCAAATTTGTAGATCATAAACGCCTACATATATTGCATAGCTGCTAAAGAGCATCTACAAGTCAAGTCAGGTGGACGTGTTTTCTTAGAGAATGCATGCATCTCTAAGATGATAAAGGAGGGTAGTTGTCTGCGAGATGGCGCGCCAGAATGGGTATTAAAGAGAGTCAAAACCTATTTGGAACATGATATGGTTAGTCTCAGTTTCGTACATAATATGGATTCAACCGAGGACAAATGTTCATCCATATGAGACCTTATATACTTAACTAAAAAAACTTTTTTTCAGATATACATTCCAATAAACATTGAAAACTACCATTGGTACCTGGCAGTTATTAATACCAAGAAAAGATGTATTCAGGTGCTCGATTCGCTAGGCAAAAGAATACCTCGCAAAGATCTCACTGCTATGGTTAGTAAATAGTTCCCATCTTTTTTGTAAGATGGTTTTATGTTATTCTTCGCTTGTGATGCTAATACTATGTCATCTATTCGTGCAACAGCTAGAAGGACTGGAAAATGTATTTAAATATGCATCGCTTCACATGGATTTGAAATCTGAAAAGTGGCAGGATCTAAACGTCATAGTGGGAATGGGAAGAATATATTCAGACCACTCTGCAGTCAGATGGGTACATCTCCTAACTCAACATACCAAGTCTTATTCAATTTTATAATGACTATATATCGGGTTTCTTATAGACTTGACCAAAATTCCATATTTTTCATGTCTATTATTTCCTTTCATAGCGGGTTTCTTCTAGAACTCAAACCATAAATAATGAAAGGGGCTGCAATTATAAAAATTGCCGCACTCACGATTAGCATCAACCTAAGTTCATTCATCATATGCCACCTAACTACTCAGGGAATAATTGAGGCTCTAAGCATCTTACCAGCCAATCTACCACGCAAGGAGTGAATAATTGAGGCTTTAAACCATACACGACTTACGATCTACAAATCCTATACCAGAGTTTAGCATCAACGCAGGAACATACAAAATCCTAGGAGCCAGCAAGATCAATATTACTACTCATAACAACATTAAGCATCGGAATACTACCAAAACCAAGCAGCAATATTATTAATAATAGAAGGAGAATGAAGACAGAGTACTCACTTTTTTTCTTTGCTCTCCTCCTCCTTCTCCGCCTCCGCGGTGTTGTCCTTCTCCTCTGCATAGTCAAATTGCAACTCATTTCTTGATGTATGCTGAAGGCATTTTTTTAATTACCCTGTAGAGAGGTACTCCAAACATTAGATATTGTTCTTAGACAACCATGTCCCCCACCCCCTTCCAAGAAAAACTGAATTCTATCTAGGGCCGCATACAAATGCCTGATGTAATATGAATTTGAACCCATGCTCTTTCTGGTGGTACTCTCACATCTAAAACCATTCCAGCAAATATTTTAGCATACAAACAAGAGATAAATAAGGAGCATTTTATCACTTACCTTGTATGGAGAGCTCCAACTTTTCTTTCCTCTGGTCCATCACAGACTTAAGAACTCATTTGAACGGAATGGTGCATGGAGTCTGAACTTAGAATACCTCCAATGATACTTGACTGAAAAATGAAACTTGTATTGCCAATCCTCCTGCCGCTTCCCTTTGTTATACCACTTCTTAAAAACCAACTTGCATTATTATGAGAAAACTGTTGGAGGATAACAAATATTATTATCTTATAGGAGTAATGTATCATGAGCATTTAATCACACAGATGATGTGCATAGAGTGCAGTGACATTGTAAGAAACATAATATAAAATCAAAATTAAATTTTAGAACTAAAATGACCAAAACTCTATACAACGATCTACCATCCATGAACTGAAATAACCTTCATATAATGCAACCCCATGCAGTACATCAGAACATGATGCTAAGTAGAACACATGAATAAAGAACAACTAATTACGAACATCAGAACATCTCTTTCCTATAGTTTTACTAGCAGTACATGAGGAATAGAACAACACGTATGTCACATTTAGTCATAGGCACTTCATCTAAGCAGATTCCTCGGTAGGATCATCTCCTCTTTGGGCGAATCAGACCAAAATTAAACTAGAAAAAGTATCCTATTCGACCAAATCTAAACTGAGAATAAAAAATCTTTACTGATCCCCTCTTTCGTAATCTCGGAAAATTGTCATAAATCAGAAATTGCATCCATACCGGGCAGGTTTAGGGCATCATGGCAAAAGTACTCCTGGGAGGTGCCCAGCGTACTGCTCTCATCGGGCCTTCTCTGGGATCGATGAGGGGTTGCCTAGGAGGTGCTCCTGCTGCTCGCCGAGGAGCCTGATAGGTTTGGTCGTCGGGCCCTGCGAGGATCCTGCTACATGGGGTCGCCGCGGATCCGCTGTAGACGAGCACGAGCTCCGCCCTCCACCATCGTTGCCCATCCGCTGGGTCACCTGGCGATTCCGCGAGCGCCGCATGGCCTCCAGTCGAATGGAGTAAGAGGAGGGATGGTGCGGCCGTCGAGGCCAGCGGCGGAGAGGCAGGGAGCCGGGGCTCCAGTCGCCGGCGGTGGGGAAGATGCGGGGGATAAAGGGGATTCTATAGGGCGTGTTCGGTAGCTCTCCGGCTCCGAACTTCTTCAAATCCATGCAAGAAGCTGCCCCGAACACCCCAAATTCTAGAAGCTAGCTTCGCAGATTTGGCCCAAAATCACGTACAAAATGAGGAGCCAGCTGGAGCTCTGCCCAAGCCCATCACGTGTGCCGGCGGCGGCGGACAGAGGCCACTGCAGGGACAGAATACAGAGAAGGCTTGGCCGCAGCTCCGCCGGAGTTTGTGAAGGGCGACACGGAACATGCCATGCTGCAGGGGAAGAGGAGAATCCATGGCTCAAGGTGTTCCGTTCGTCTGATTTGGGAAAGAAGAAACTTGGGGAAGATGACCCTTACAAGTGGGGTCCCCTTGTCAGTGTCATGGCCCCAAAACGGAAGCTAACCCGAACGTTTTGGGCTCTCTTGAAGAGCCAGAGTTCAGAAAAAGAAGCCGGATTTGAGGATTTGGTGGAGATGGAGCGTTTCCGAACACGCCCATATATGTTTAGCAGAAGTGAGGCCGGTCTGAAAAGAAAAGAGAGTGAGGGCAGCGTGTCGGTTTTGGGTCTAAATGAAGGTTGAAAAATTAAGCCAAAATAATATGAGTCTACATGGCGTACTTTCACACTAAACATTTTTTTTATATTTAAAAAATGTATCATCAAAGTTATGTTATTGTGCAGGTCATCATGTGGTTTGTGGATGTTAAACTTCATGGAATTGCGTTACTGCCAGACCTGATTTTTTTTGGAGAGCAACTGCTAGGCCTGATTCAGTAAATATCTCTAGACAAATACACCCTCCGATTTAAAAATAAGATGTTTTAGCTTTTTTTCTAAAATATAGTATATATCTAGATATTGTGTAGGTTTACTTATTTTGCTTCCAACCTACATACTCCCTCCGACCCATATTACTCTTCGCTAATACAGATGTATCTAGATACATTTTAGTGGTAGATACATCTGTATTAGCGAAGAGTAATATAGGTCGGAGGGAGTACTAAATGATGTCTAGATATATAGTATCAGAAAAATGCTACTCCCTCTGTTTTTAAATATAAGATGTTTTAGGTTTGTGAAGCAAATGTATCTAGATATCTTTTAGTGTGTATATTCGAGTAAACCTATACACTAAAAAATATCTAGATACATTTGCTTCACAAACTTAAAACATCTTATATTTAAAAACAGAGGGAGTATATCTTAAATTTTAGAACAGAGGAAGTATTTGTGTATGGCCAGATAGCTTTTTTTATAGAAACATCGCTTTATTGATTAGATAACATCAAACCCGGATACAATCCGGAACAGTATGGAAATTCTCACTCGAAATAAAAGAAATACAGGACTTAGTTTAAACATTCGCTGCTTCATTTAGACTACGCTTCACATGGATAAAAGACACCGATGTGAACGACTTCGCCCTGTCCTTAATGTCCTCGACCAACATGCCCACCAAAGATGTCTGGAGATGATGATTAGATCCGTTGTACCAAGGACAGACAATCAGAGGCAAAAATAACCTTGGCAAAACTCTCCTCCTGCGCAAAGTGAACCGCCCACTGAAGCGCCAACGCCTCAGCCTGTTCTGGCAGAGCTAACCCTGGCATGTGGTGACGACAAGCTGCAACACAAGTGCCAACATGGTCCCAAACCACCACACCCGCTCCCATCTTGCCGGCGTCTTCATAGATTGCTGCATCCGCGTTAACGGGAAACACACCCGGCGGTGGCGGAGTCCACATAGATGGAGCTTTGGACTCACGTCTGTTAACCGATGGTTCCTTAAGAAGATGCAGTTTCATCAACTCAACATATGCCAAGATCTTCGCACAGGTTTGCCGCGGATCGGGCTTGATCACATTCATCCTTGCCTCATTACGGGCCTCCCACACGAACCAGAAAGTGACAGCAAGCACCGCCGCATGCAATTTATTTGCTCATTCCACGAAGGCAAAAAGCCATTGACTAGAGGAGACAATTTTTTTCGCTCTAGCCGGAAGTTGTAGTATTGCTTGACCTCCCTCCAAATCACTCTGGAAAAATTGACAGGAAAGCATTGCATGGTCAGTACTCTCCAACCTTCCGCAAAACACGCAAGGCCCTGTCTCAGGAACTCGATGTTTGAGTAACTGATCACCACTAGGAAGACAATTTTGAGCACACCGCCATAGCCGGATAATCATTTTGCCCGGCTGCCGCTACGTGCGTGTGTGATCCTTTTTAATGACACACATATTACTCCCTCCGTCCGGGTTTATAGATCATATGGACGATATCTAAACCTAGCGAGCTAGGGCCAGGGAGGTCCACCCCGCTTGTACAGTTCCCCCTCTCTCGAACTCTACATGTAAATCCACAAACATATTTGTGTGCTGCCAGGGAGAGCTCCACGCAAGTGGAGGAAGGGTTGAGATGAGTATCAAAGAACAGCCACACGACTAAGCAACCCTTATTTAGGCCCATCAAAACTGATTTTTTCTGGATTTGGTATTTAGTCTTGAAGGCGGATGTGGTTTAGTGTTTACAATTTTTGGCATACATGTTTAGGGATTTTATTTGAACATGTTTAGTTCCCGAGCTAGTGTGTTTTCTGGTGGTGCTAGGTTTATGCGGATGTGCCTATGCAAGGTTGTGTGGCATGCATGTGGCTGTGGCGCTCCGGGCTAAGGCCATGTTCGACCTTGTCGATGTCGGCCATGGCGCCCCCACGGGCGTCGTCTTTCCTCCTTGGTGGCACCGTTGAGGAGCCCCAATACACTCTTTCACTTGTGGCCTAATCCTCCAGGTGAAAACCCAGATCGGACAACGACAACATTTACCATTTTCACATGATGTCCACCTTATCCTTATGTGACCCATGAACTATAATTTTGAGAACCTTGTACTATGAATAAAGTTAATAAAAGAGGCCATATGCATCATTTTGATGCAGAGGCTGGGGCCTCCCTATTTTGAAAAAAAAGGATGTCGCTACCTTCTTGGAGGCACTGTTCTTGGAGATTAGACTCACAGTTGGAAAGCGAGCGAACGATACACGCCTCGGATCTATCTGGTAGATCCTATGTGCACCGGTGTTGTGCGGGCATGTGTCTTTGGATGGCATGGGCAGGGGACGGTGGAGGACCCTGTGCTGTGGCATCTAGGACACATGGAAGCACTTGACGGATCTCGGCTGACAGTAGCGGACACATGTGACGATGGACATGGGGTGTGGCTGTTTAGAGTGGTTCGATATTCGGGGCGCCAATGACGGTTGGCGGATTAAGGCAAGACTTGCAGCTTGCATCGACATTGACCCTCCAACGCAAGGACGTCTTGGTTCTACCCTTCTTTGTAGAATTGGATTGCATCTTTTCCCTCGGGGGCTGGTGGGTTGTGGCACCCCTATGCTTGTGTGGTTGGCATCTAGGCCGTATTTAGTTTGAAGATGTTCGTTGTCACTTGTGTCCAGCATCCTTTAGTCGCAGTGTTGTTTCGAATGGTGGTTATATCGGCCTTTTTTAGGATTGTAAAAGAACTCTTTTTCTATCAATGAATCAAAACGCAAAGCTTTTGTATTTTTATGAAAAGAAAATCGTTACAATAAGTTCAAGTTAATAATAAAAGTCTGAGTTTCTGCAGGATACCTCCAATGCGTGCATTTTTTCATGATTTTTAAAATCACAAATACGTTTTTCTGTTAAGTTCCAAAGTCACGTGTACCTACCTAGCTAGGTTCTGGATACAGTAGCACGTTTCTCTTCCCGATCTCCAGCCTGCTCATGATCCACCTTTGGTTGTTAGCTAGGCGGCCGGCCGGCAGAGGAACGTGAGGAATAGTTTTTTCTTTCTGTTGCGGGCAGGAATCTGCATTGTAAATCCTGTAAGGGCGCCTTTGGTAGCCTGCGAAGAGTCGAACCAGAACCTAGGGAGCCAAGAGGGTGTTGATTGGATTTCTGGGCTCCCTCATTTTCGAGGCCTGCACGCGCGTCAAAGCACCCTCCACACAGACCCTGGGGATACCTACGAATCGAGCGTTTCCATGAGGCCAGGCTCTGGAGGGCACAACGCGAGGCTTTGCCTACACGCCTGGGGAAGGAGCGCGAGACGCCGCGTCGTTTCGTGGCACGCACCATAAATCCCCTCACCGCCCAACCTCTTCTATCTCTCTCTCCTCTCACTCTCCTCTCCCAAACCGCCGAACGATTTCTCTTCCACCGCCGACTGCATCGACGGAGGAGGCCCTGCTGCCTTGCCGCTTCCTCG
Organism: Dactylis glomerata; assembly: GCA_007115705.1. NCBI lineage: Eukaryota > Viridiplantae > Streptophyta > Magnoliopsida > Poales > Poaceae > Dactylis > Dactylis glomerata. The sequence goes on along the minus strand of QXEO01000941.1, from coordinate 176,651 downwards.
CATTGTAGTCGCGGAGGCCGTGCCTCGCATCGAAGGGGGGCACATCAACCGCCGCCTGCAAAATGTCGGTAAGCACCCTCAATCCCCATCTTGTACATTCGGTCTCCCTTCATGATGTTCATAGGCGCGCGCTAGATGACATGCATAGCCGATCTGCTAGGTTTAAGGTTGAAGGTCAGTACTGTAGTGCCGAGGTTTTTTTCCCTTTCGTCGTGCTGATGATGTGTGCTGCTGCTAGGGTTAGGGTTCAATCTGTTAGATGCCGATGATGAACACCCTTTGTTAGATCTGTTTCCATAGCATATCATGCCGATGATGAACGTGCGCCAATCATAGTGAGGTAGCGAGCATTTAACATGTGCTCTGCTCACCAAAGTATGGTGTGCTTCGCCACATGTTAAATGTTCGATTATCTCAGTAATCTGACCAGACGTTTGCCACAGTTCGTTCTATTCAAGCTTGTGTGTAGAGCAAAAATCAGTCTTTGTTCAACACACATGGTTGAATAGCATCAATTGTGGCAACTACCATGCAGACACTGTCTGAGGCAAGCTGTTTTGATGTGCTTTGTTGCTCAGTCATAGCTGTGATTAGCCAATGATTCAAATTGGCATGTATATTAGTGGCCGAATGATCTTTCGAGACCTTATGCACTGCACATTTCATCTACAATGAGCAATGCATTTAGTCCCGAGGAATCATTCGTGCCGTAAAGTCAGCATTGTATGAGGCGTTTGAGTTTATAGGTCATGGTTTTCTTGCCCTTGAGCCAATGATTAAAGACATGATCTGATGTAGATTGCACAATGATTTTATCTGACCCTATACCTTGCACATGTAGTGAAATATGTGCATTGCATTAGGTCAGCTAAATCATTCTGGCAGCACATCACTACTATGAGGCTCCACTTTTCTTGATGTGTTTTTTTTGCTCAGTAATATCTGTGATTAGCCAATGATTCAAATAGGCCTAGATATTAGTGGCCGAATGATCTTTCTGGACCTTATGCGCTGCACATTTTGTATACAATGAGCACTGCATTTGGTCCAGAGGGATCATTCGTGCCGCAAGGTCATCATTGTATGAGGCGTTTGAGTTTGTTGCTAAATGTTTTCTTGCCCTTGAGCTATGCTAAGACTTCTTCACTTGTGTAGATGCTGCGTCTAGGAGTGCCTGTGGAGGTACCTGATGAGGGTCCGAGCAGGAAGCGTATTGGGCGGCCACCTTCAGTAGGCCACTTCCACGAGGGCATGAACCCTACGCACTTCTGCAAGATCCTCATGGCACCTGAGATCGGAGTGCTGCCACTCCCGGACGGCTCTAGGCCTTATCTAGGCCCGGTGCCGGGGAAGATGATCATCAAGACCACCACTGGCTGCCAGTGGGAGATGAGCGTCAAGGAGGTGAGCGGCAAGGCCGTCCTGGAAGCTGGCTGGCCAGAATTCGCGGTCGCCCACAACCTCAAGATCGGCTACCTCCTGTTCTTCAAGAAGCTCACCGCAAGGGAGTACAGGGTGGTCGTCTTCGACTACTCGTGCTGTGAGGTTGTCGGCAGGTGCCCAGAACACCCTCGCAGCATGAGGAGGCTTCAGGCGGCCGAGGAGGAGGAGGGATCGTACTGCTGGTTAATGCTAATCTATGTTATGCTGCTGTGATTGGGTTTAGAACTCGTACTGCTGGTCCTATGTGAACTTACCTGCTGGTCTATGTGAACTCGTACTTAGTCTACCCTATCTAGTTCTGTTGTTGCTTGTGTTCTTGTGCTGTTGCTTGTGTTCTTGTGCTGTTGCTTGAGTTCTTGTGCTGTTGCTTGTGTTTTTGTGTTGTTCGTCCTGATCTTGCTGATGTTCTTCCTGATGTTGCTATGGTATCCTCACCACTGGGAGAAAGAGGTTACCATAGCGCATCAATGGTTGGCAACCAGTCAACCGGTCGAGTTTCTCTCCCAGACCAGCGCTGCCAACCAATCAACCGGTCGAGTTTCTCTCCCGGGCCTTAAAATTGTCGTTGTGGGCTACCAAACGAAATGACCAAGTTAGTTTTTGCATCGCATGGTGCGACCCAGACCCCTAGCACCTGCGCCAAAAAGGCCTACAGGCTACCAATCGCGTCCTAACAAACTCTCTCCCCTATCTTAATGCCATGGCATGCATATCTTTGCATGTCCTTGAAAAAAAACGCGTGACGCGTCCACGGAAAAACGACAGGTATCGTAGGATTATGAACAGGAAAAGGAAACCACGCGTAATCATCCTCATATCAGCAGCACGCGCTCCGTGTTGAAATTTCAGTCACTGATCAGCTGCGTGTGTGGTCTTTCATCTGGAGAGAGAGAAATTAGTGGTCGATCAATCATCAATGTAATGCACAGATTCAGACATATGCATCTCCGATCTCCATACATAGTCCATGGTCATCATCAATCCAGACCTGCAACTGTCTCGTTGATACACAAGATCACCGGACCATTTATCAACGGACCGCGACTCCCAAGTCCCAACTCCGCGTGTCGCCAAACGTACGTTGCACACTGCAAAACATTTCTGTGCTTTCCTCAGCTTAATATTTCCACAATAATCTGCAGGGATCAATCTAGATCTATTGGTGCTATATGTCAATCTAGTACTTGATCACTGGTTAACATCGCAGTTACGGCACAAGGCACTAATTTTTTGTCTCACAAGTTGCATCAACCAGGTACTCCAAGGTAGTACCTGAAAATGCAGTTGCAACTTGCAAATTAACACACTGTGGTGTCCGTGCAACCCAACCCAATCGTAGGTTGCACGCAAGAGCAAAGCAGTGGAGAAATATATACAGGAGTAGCTTGCATTACGTTGCACCCTGTCTGCCACTGTTGGGTGCATCCATCCATACTTCCTTCAGGCCTTTGGAGCACTAATTAACTATCTGATCTGAGTGACTTTGTAAGCAGCTCAATTTTTTTAATCAAGGTACATTTTGCGGTTGGATTCTAATCATGGAAAGTCCACTTTTCTTCGATGAACTAATTTACTTGGCTCACGTTTCTCTATATAAAATTTCGGCTCACTAAAGCCCCTAACTAACGTACCCGGCCTGGAGCTTTTTCCCGTCTGGTTAGTTTCGGCGACACAAAAGTTATTCTATTAATTCACTTCAAAGAATATGAAAAATAAATATAGGTATGGCAGAATGGTTATACACATAATATTTTGTTAAAATGCAGAACAATTTATGATCATTGTAAAATATTTCTTCTTATTTATTTCTCGTATTGCAAAAAAATTCTTTTACAAAAAACAGAAGATTGCGGATTTTCATTAATAAGTAGAAATCACAAATACAGAGCGCAAAAAAGGAAAAGACAAACCTCCAGGCTTCTCCATCATCCGCTTCTTGCAAGGATAATTTTGTTCAAAAAAATGTCAAGCGTCAAATCTGAACATCGGCTTACAAAAAGGAAACAAAAAGCTCTCATGACATCAATCTTCATTGTCACCACAATCGAACCACCGAGACCAATCCACTAATAGAACGGCTTGAGATCAAATTAAGAGCAAAATAATTTAACACATATACAATACTTTTAGACTTAAACTTGTAGGCATGAATTTATTCATTCATAAACCAGCCCGGATGACATGGGGTTGGAGTTGCGGGCTATGAGGACACGGGAGGCCTTGTTCTCTGTGCGGGTGGCACATATGCTAAGGTCGAAGAAGGGTTCGATGGAGCTTAGGGAGTAGACCATACAAGATCTTTAAAAAAAACTGTGTGCAGACGCTGGGGTAGAAACCTCCATTTCAAAAGAAATAAGATCTTAAATAAAGAAGGTAATTGTTTTTACGATTGATGCAAATAATTTATTACCACTAGTAAAAAAAGGGCTTCCATTCGCCCCCATTAGTCCCCAACGTGTTTGGTCCGCGGCTAAAGGGTCCATCAGTCCCGGTTCGTTTGAAAATGTGGGCCAGGGAGCATTAGTCCCGGTTCAAATGGGCCCTTCGGTGCCGGTTTCAGCCACCAACCGGGACTAGTGCCTTTAGGCCTTTAGTCCCGGCTCGTGGCGCAAACCGGGACTATAGGGCACCCTTTAGTCCCGGTTTGCTCCACGAGCCGAGACTAAAGGGCAGTTCAAACGAACCGCCGCTCTCCCGCGTATCGTTTCGGAAATCGCTGCGGCCATTACGATCGTTTCGGTAATATGCAACGAACGCATCGGGAGAGTGTTTCGGTAATCAATTCCCAGCGGCCTCTTGATCTTCTTCTTCTCCATTTCTAGTATATAAGAAGCCTCTATTTAGCTTTCTTGATCATCATCTTCTCCTAATCTCTCCTCAAAACCACCATAGCATCACACCAAGCTCTCTCTCCATCTCTAGCACGGGCGCCGGCGGCAATCAAGCTCTCTCTCTCTCTCCCTCTCATTTCAATGGAGCCGGCGACGCGGGTGCATAATCTCACCGCCGAAAGGATGGAATTCACCATCATGGAAACCGTCCGTGCATCAACGGTGGAGAAGTGGCTCCACGCTATCAATCAGCGGTTCCTCGACGCCGCACCGGTCAAATGTGTGGGCTTGGACTGCGAGTTCACCACCCCTCGCGATAAGCCTCATCAGCGTGCCGCCCTCCTTCAACTCTCGGTGGCGTCCGAGGTTTTGCTCTTCCAAATATGTCGGGCCGATCATGTGCCGCAGCTGCTCAGGGATTTCTTGGGGGACCCCACCATTAGATTCTGCGGCGCGGCTATCGGCAATGACGTGCGCATGATGCAACCATACGGAATTCAAATTTCGTCGGTGCACGACCTCCAAGTGATTATACCGAACCCCACCACGAAACCAATTCCGAGTCTATATGATCTGTTCAATGCTACTATTGGGACAAAGCTTGAGAAGAAGAAGAAGAACAAGAAGAACAAGAAGAAGGGCGACGAGGAAGAAGAAGAAGAAGAACTTATATATGGTTGGGCCAAAGTTCCATTAAGCGACAAGCAAGTGTTGTATGCCGCTCTAGACGCTCGCTTGAGCTTTGAGATTGCTAGGAGTTTTTGGAACCTAGAAGGCTATACTAGCTAGATGTGTTTGTGGTGTGGTGTGCAAGTGCATATATATATATGAAAAAAATGCACTCCCTCTTGTTTGGTTAACAAGTCTATTATATTGCTACTATTTTGGATTTTTCAAGTTTTTTGGCCTTTTTTGAATATTTTAATTATTAAAAATTAATAATTAAATTATGTATAAAAATTATTTGGAATTCATTCATGCTTATTATTACTTAATCAATGTTGCTTAATTTGTGAATTTATTTGGAATTTAAAAAAGTAATATTATATGTTTCCAAAGTGTATAAGTTAATAGAATTGGTAGCATACCAATATTAAGAAGTCGCGAGCACAGTCTTGGAAGCTACTATGGGAGGAATGGAGAAGTTAAGCGTGCTAAGGGTGGAGTAGTGTGAGGATGGGTGACCGACCGGGAAGTGAGGACCACAAGTACTTGTAATTTGACATGACAATAGAGTGAGGACCACAGTCTTGGAAGCTAGTAGGGAAGGAATAGAGATGATTAAATAATAGAGAAATAAAGAAAAATACAAAAATAAAGAAAATACAGAAATTCCGAAACAGAAAATACAAATTTTATTCCAAATGGACCTTTAGTCCCGGTCCGTGTTACGAACCGGGACCAAAGGTCCTCCAGCCGCAGCACATGCCCCGGGCCACGTGGAGGACCATTGGTCCCCGTTCGTAAACAACCGGGAGCCTTTAGTCCCGCTTTGTTCCCGGTTGCTACAACCGGGACTAATGGGCGTTACAAACCGGGACCAATGACCTTTTTTCCACCAGTGTACTCCCTCCGATCCATATTACTCTTAGCTAATATAGATGTATCTAGACATATTTTTATAGTAGATACATCCGTATTAGCGAAGAGTATTATGGGTCGGAGGGAGTAACTCGTTTGAAGCATCTCTTGTTGAACACAAAACAAATGGTTGCACTGCACATCATTTTTTATTGAAATCATCTTAGTTAAGTGCGAGCAAATTCCCGAGTTCCTAGCCGGCCCGGACCCATATAAAATATATACAGATGAATAACTAAGATAATTAATGTGACTGCAACTTTAGTTCACAGTTCTCTCAAGCGAGTAATTTGCAACATACGGTAGACGGATCCTTCTAATCTATGCCTAAGATACGAAGCATGCAGTGGCATGTTCTGATCAATAGAAATGGGCTGTGGCCATGGGCATACATGCCATGAATCATGATGAGCACAACCTTGGCAAGTGAAATCCAAGATTGAGTAGAAGGCATTCTTTTCACCAAGCCAGACAGCGACGACTCCAGCCCGGCCGATATACCATGCACATTATATTCCACCTAGTGCCTACTAGTGCTATAGCAAATCCAGGAGGCACTAATGAAAAGCTTCTGCATCATTGACTTATCGCAAGGATAATTTTGCTAAAAAATATGTCAAGCATCAAATCTAAACATCGGCTTACAAAAAGGAACCGAAAAGCTCCCACGAGATTAATCTTCTCCATCATCACCACCCTCGAACCGCCGGGGACCAATCCACTAATAGAACAGCTTGAGATCAAGTTAAGAGGACAACTCACGTATACAATACTTTTAGGTTAAACCTGCAGGCATGAATTTATTCATTCAGAAACCAGCACGGATGACATAGGGTTGGAGATGCGGGCTATGACGACACTAGAGGCCTTGTTCTCTTTGTGGGTGGCACATACGCTAAGGTCGACGAAGAGATCGATGGAGGTTAAGGAGTAGAGGCCATACAAGATCTTATATAAAGAACAGATTTTTTACGATTGACGGAAACAAATTATTAGCGCATTTGAAGCATCTATGTATTGTTGAACACAAAACAAATGGTTGCACTGTACATCAGTTTTTTGTTGAAATAATGTTAGCTACAGCCGAGCAAATTCCCGAGTAGAAATTCCTAGCCGTCCCTATATAAAAAATATATTGATGGATAACTCAGATTAAAAAATGTGATTGTAACTTTAGTTCTCACAAGGGAGTATATTCGCAACATACGGTAGACAGATCCTTCTAATCTATGCGTAAGATACGAAGCATGCAGTGACATGTCCTGATCAATAGAAATGGGCGGCGGCCATGGGCAGGCATGCCATGAATCATGATGAGCATAACCTTGGCAAGTGAAATCCTAGCTTGAGTAGAAGGCAGTCCATTCACCAAGCCAGACAACGACGAGCCCAGCCCGGCCGTGTATACCGTGCACAGTATAGTCCAGCTACCGCCTACTAGTGCTACTCCCTCTGGCCCATAATACTCTTTGCTAATGTAGATGTATCTAGACATCTTTTAATGGCAGATACATACATATTAACGAAGAGTAATATGAGTCGAAGGGAGTATATGAGACGCATAAATGGAAATGAATGATTGGCTGAATTCCCCCTGAGAATGATTTGGCGGCCGGCGGCAGGCCCATCAGCAATTGTCTGCAATTTGTAGTATAGGGAGGAAACAATCAACGTATGTTGCAAGCAGGAAAAGCAAGTAAATAAGTCTTGCACACCAATACAAAGGCGGTAAAGCTAATTCAACTGACAGAGACTGATGTACCGAAATATGCTATGGATTTGTGGGTGGTGCCGTGGTGGTAGTGGCCAGTGGGTCGCTAATTAACTGAAGGACTATGCCTCTTCTCCTTAGCCGACCAAATCGACCGCCACCAGCACCCCCCCCCCCCCCCCCCCCCAACTAGCCTTGTAGCCACCCCCATGCGCAATCCATGGCTTTTTACTCGTTAGATTAGCCTGCTCTCTCTGTCTCTAACCTTTCACTGTCACTGCAAAAAAAATGATCGTTCCATGGATGGATGTGCATGCTTTCAGTCCGATGGATGCTTGGCGCATATAAATAGGACCCCAATCAGGCTTCCCTAGCCACCTCCTCTCAGCAGTGTATTGCAATTGAGCACCTCATCTCATTCTCTCCCTCAAACTACCGCATCATAAAAAACGACCCTCCTCTAGTCCTCTGCTCCAACAACCAAGCAAGCAGCTGCTCTTTTTTTCTCAGCTGCGTCTTCTCTACGATCGGTTTGGTGAGTCCCCACCCTATGATAAATTCATGTTTCAGTGTATGTGTACACCTGGTTTGTTAATTAGTTTGTTCGGTCCATCGGCATGCGCTGCTATTGCGAGCCTAGTGAAGTATGGACACCACCAGCAGCAGCCAGTACTTAGTTGATGCACTAGCTCCTAACTAGCTATACCATATTACTATACCAGAAGGGGACGTATATATATATGCACTAGCAAGCAAAATTGACCTCTGAACGAAATGGAATCCTCACCATATTCCTGCTGGTACTTGCCGGCCATGCATCTACCTACATGTACATGCGTTAGCGCTGATAGTACTGGACTAGTACGTGGTGTCGATTTTTTTTCCAACGTACCAGCAAGCGCACGGAGAGAAAGGTTTCAGAGGTACATACATGGATCCAGTTGAGTTGAGTCGATATGGTTATCTAACTTATCCCCTGTTTTAGCTTGAATCTCAATTCGTCTCTACAACGGATGCAAGAGTGCACGTACGTCGTACGTAGCTGTGTAGTTTAGTCCACCACAAAATTGACCCAGAGACCAGATATTCGCTCTACCTGTGGTGTAGGTACGTGCCCACGGTACCGGTAGGCTGGCGTAGACAAATCATGAAAAATACAAAGAGATCAGGGGAAGTGGACGTGTGAAAGGCACAACAGAGTGCGTGTCTGACAGTGTGAGGGAGAGGCTAATCCTGAAGTGCACTCAAAGAAACATGTTAGCTTTGCATTCATACCCCTAAAAGCTTCACTCTCACAGCTAGCCGACCGGCCGGAAGCAGCTAGCTTGCACTGCAGGGCCTTTTCATTCCCTCTTCCATTCCCACTTTACAAGCTAGACCCACATTCCACTCAATCAAGTGTTCGCAATCAGGCTAGATTACAAGTGTACTTTGTCCTCAGGAAATGTATCCAGGACATGATTGAATTGCACTTATAGGACATAGGCAGATGAGAGCGTCGATATGGCACCCGAGCTGCCTGCAGCTCTTTATTTTTTTTTCAAAAAAAATCGAATTTAAAGATTCAAAAAAATATGAAAGAAATACTGGGACGTGGAGAATAATTTGTAATACTCGTATGCTGAAAATCATGTGAAAATACCTTGTATTTTAGCGTCGGTAAAAAAGAGAAAATTACAGATCTAGGAGTTAGTAGGCCAATTTTGAATGGGCCCCGTATTTCCAGAAAATACCGTATTTGTCTTTTTTGCTGAGCCCGAAATACAAGGTATTTTCCGATGAAAATTTACAGACTTGTAGATCTTATTGTTTGCTACATGAATATATTTTTTTCGACTTTTTTGATGGTTTTTGAAAAATTTGAAAACGGGCTCCAGGTAGCCTGAGCTCCAAATCGATTTTCCGATAGGCAGATTACATATATTTGGTGTGAGCTACATGTTTCTAGATCACAATATAAACAGAAGTCATATGAGCGAGCGTGTGCATACCTGTGCTGCCGATCTGCTGGTTGTGAGTAGGTCACCTCTGAATCTCAGTGCAGTTTTGCACGACTGCACCAGCCAACCTACTTAGCTAGCTAGCAGTCATTGTACTCGTCTAGATCTCTAGATATACATAAAGATCTTATTATTTGGTCCACACGCATACATATATATACATGATCAGTGATCAAGCCATCTCTGCATATCCTACTTCACATGCATTCCCACTAGCTAGCCAGTAGTAAACTGAGAAGCTCGTGTGCTTGATTTCAGCAGAAGACAGATAAGTGTCTACACTGGCGGAGGCAGGGGGGACCAGCAGGGGCCTTGGCCCCCCCTAACACCATTGATTTGCTCCTAAACTTCTATGAACAGTGCAGATTTTTTTAAAGTTTACTCTAACCGGCTCCCCTTAACACTCAAAATTAGGCAATCCTGCCTCCGCCACTGAGTGTCTAGCAAGTAGCAATGGACCAGCATCATCAGCAGCAGCAGGCGGAGTCATGTGTTCCCCCGGGGTTCAGGTTCCACCCCACAGAGGAGGAGCTGGTAGGGTACTACCTCGCCAGGAAAGTGGCATCCCAGAAGATCGACCTCGACATCATCCAGGAGGTGGATCTCTACCGGATCGAGCCATGGGATCTTCAAGGTACATACACATGCTAACTTGTTGGTTTTGTACACGGTGATTGATCGCTCATCAATAAGTTAACAATTGACGGCGGGGTGTTAATTTGTGGATGCTGCAGAGAGGTGTGGCAGGGGAAGAGCGCAGGCCGCGGAGGATGACCTGTCGTCATCGTCGGAGCGGTACTTCTTCAGCTTCAAGGACCGCAAGTACCCGAGCGGCACGCGCACCAACAGGGCCACGGCGGCCGGGTTCTGGAAGGCCACCGGCCGCGACAAGCCGGTGATGTCGTCAAGGCTGAGCCGGGGCGTAATCGGCATGAGGAAGACGCTCGTCTTCTACAAGGGCCGCGCGCCCAACGGGCGCAGGACCGACTGGATCATCCACGAGTACCGCCTCCAGTCCAACGAGCACGCCCCCACGCAGGAGGAAGGCTGGGTGGTGTGCCGCGCGTTCCAGAAGCCTACCCCAAGCCAGAGGTCATTCGTCTTCCCCGCCTACGCCACTGCTCCCGGCTACTACGACGAACCACGGCCGCTTCTGCATGGCCATGGTGGCGACCTCCATTACTTGCACCATCCTGCCGTCGCCGGAGTGGGTGGGTTCACCTTCCCAGCAGGCCAGGGTGAGGACTTTGAGTCCAAAAATAATCTCTTCAGCAATATCCCACAGCTAATTGAGCGGCCGCTCATGACCACCACCGTCTGCGGCGACGACATCGCCCAGCACGGACAAGTGGGGGCTGCCATCGACTGGAACTTTCTAGACAACTTGTTGTCCACCTCTCTGCTACACGACTCCTCTCTCAGTGCAGCCTCCCAACTGTACCAGCAGTAATGAACATTGATTGATTTCGTCATGCATAATTTGCTAATAATAATTCGGTAGCACAGAATGCATAGGCCTTGACGATCGACGTCCATGCATTTGTGTTGCATATGCCATCGACCTCGAGTACACGGTTCAAAGTAAATTATCATCGTCAAACCAAACTTCAAGTTTTATTTTGTGTTGCTGACAAGCTCATGGCGAAAGAGTTTGTGGAAGGATACATGACCTTGATAGGTGCAGCCACCCTTTAGGTATAATGAGAATAAGCAGAAAGTATCCCGCTTGCAGATCGATTAGGTGCTTTCACAAAAAATGTGAAAATAAGAAAATAAGAGAAAATAATAGTAGTTGAATAAATATGCGAGGAGGATCCACGAAAAACCTGTTAATGTAAAGGTGATAAGAAAAGGCAAAAAGTTGCATAGTGTATAAAGTTTTTTTACATGGAATGCGGACATTCCATTAGCTTTGGTCGGCATAATCACTGGACATGGCCCTTGCTACAACAATTGGGTAGTTCTCAGCCCAGACTTGCTGATACCCTACAGATTCAGTACCACCCAGTGCCGCCAAGGCGCCAACTCGTAAGCAGGTTTATTACAAGAACGGTTCATATGGATGACTCGCTAATCTATGAAATTGAGGCGCAGCTGAACTTTAACTTCCTTGAAGAGGGCTCCCTGCAGTGGTGCATCATCATGGCTGTCTGATGTGACCACTTGTTTCAAGACTTGGCAGTCAGTTGCAAAAAAATGCCTTCCGATTGCAAACTGTTCAGATGACAGTCTTCGCATTGTTTTGGCCCTGGTGGACGGAACGGAACAAAGCCCACCATGCTAAACGCAGACTGTCAGTGGATGAGTTTCAGTTTGTGGTGAGGTGACACACTAGAGAATGGAAAGATTTCTTCAGGAAAAAAGCCAGTTGAGAAGACCTAACAGACTGAAATGGCAGCCACCAGAGAGGGACTGGATCATGATCAATGTCGATGGATCTTTCCATCCAGAATCAGGCGGAGGCTGCAGATGTATCGGCCGTGACCATGATGGTGTCCCAGTCTTCGCGGGTGCTGGTGCCATATCAAATGCAAGTGAAGCCCTTAGAATTGAAGCCCATGCACTGCTACAAGCTATCTCAATCGCTTCGTCGTCATAGCTCAGTGAAAGCACCTCGTGCAAAAGATCCATGCTCGACGTGCAGTCTAGCAGCTTCACCCATATATGGTCAGGTAGTACTGCACGCCACACTTTCTTCAGGTCAGTGCAGCAAAGGAAGAGATGGCCTCCGTCCTCGAAGTATTTATTGCATATGGGACATCTTGTGTTTAGCTCCACAGGTTTCCGTTCAATATTTTGTCTCATCAGCAAGCTGTCATGTACCATTCTCCAGAGGAAGTGATGAACCCGTGCTGGGCAGTCCAAAATCCAGAGACGACCCCAGATGTTACTTCTCCATGCACTACCTCGCATTCCTTCAGAAGAGCCTGCTTGCCTCGCGTCACTGGTTGAAATCACGTGTACATGGAATGCTGATTTGACTAAGAATTTGCCCTTTTCATCAAAAAGCCAGGCATAGTGATCCTCTTCATGCTCGTAGAGCGGGATACGGAGGATGATATCAACATCAATTGGTTCAAAAGTTTGTCTGACAAGCATTTCGTCCCAGAACCGGTCACAAGGTCAATAAGCTCCTGGACCTTCATCACCACTTGATTGCCTTGTCCTGGGGTGTCTTGTATCACCATTAGGGGATCCATTGGTCTGTCCAAATCTGAACATTTGCGCCATCCCCAATTCTCCAAATGATTCCTTGTTTATTACTTCCAGCCACTTCAATGCTACGTCATACATTTTTTTTTGAAATAATGCTACGTCATACATAGCTCATGCCTGCTACAGGTTTTACATTAAGAATGTCCACGTCCTCAAAATATTTTGCTTTCATGACTCTGCTGCAGAGGGAATTTGCTGCCTGGATCAATCACCATACTTGTCTCAATAACATCGCCATATTAAATGCATAGAGATTCCTGAATCCGAGTCCGCCTTCCTTTGGTCTCATCATCTTTTCCCACTCAATCCAATGTGCTCTATGTTCAACATTTTGGTGTGACCACCAGAACCTAGAGATTGCTTGTGTGTGATATCATCACTGAGTCCTTTAGATAGGTCAAAACATGTCATGGCATATGTTCGTATTGCTTGCGCAACGGCTTTAATAAAGATTTCTTTGCCAGCTTTGGACATGAACTTTATCTTCCAACCTCTAATTTTGCTAAGGATTTTTTCTTTTAGGTAGACAAAAGCTCTTGATCGTTCCCTACTAATGTACATTGGGAGTCCCAAGTATTTGCCTCCCTGTGCTTCTAGTCGCAGCCATAGCGTTCCCATGATGCTACCTTTGTCCTCCTTGGGGTGACAGAACAGGGGACTTATCTCGGTTGATAACTTGGCCTTACGCCTCTTGCACTAGTGGAAAACAGGGCTTCAGTCCCGGTTCGTTTGGGGCTTCAGTCCCGGTTGCGCAACCGGGACTAACCAACCGGGACTGGAGCCCAATCTTTAGTCCCGGTTGCTATACGAACCGGGACTAAAGAGAGACCACGTGGCAGGGGCTGGGTGCTCGTGGGCGTAGGACTTTAGTCCCGGTTCGTGTGTCCACACGTGGCAGCCTCTGCTGCTTCTTTATTTTTCTGGATTTCAATTGTTATTTAGGGGTTTAGGGTTTAGGGTATATTTGTATTTTGCTCCATTCAATTGTTTGATTCATTTCAAACAAGTTTTCTTATATACTTATTCATACAGCATTACAACATAATATATAAAATGATACATATATATAATATATTTGGTTCACCGAGCATATACACATGCATACAAGTATATATACAACTTGTTCACACACATAAGATCACGACTTGTGTTTAATTATAAACATTGTCTAATCGAAACCGGCATGAAATTCACCCTTTGGGTTAATGACATGGTCAAGCAGAAATCCGGCTATTTCCTCTTGAATTCCTACTATGCGTTCAGTCGGTGAGAGCCGATTCTGCTTTGCTTCGAACTACGAAGAAGAAGAACAATATGAATATGAATCATCATAACAAAATTGATGCCAATAAAATGAATTTGTCAGTATATTGTTTACTTACTGTTTGAAAATCAATTCCTTCAGTGACCTGCGCACGAAGGTTCTCGCAAGCGTAGTATGCACATAGATTAGTCCCCGAAGGCTGCCTCGCACACTTTACGAGAATAGATTTTAGTCAGTGACATATCAAGATTGATATACTTAATGGTATTTGAAACTAGAATTAAAGGGATGTGTGGACCTAGCTCGTACGACTTACCTCGATCTGACAGTAAATCAGCTCATTTTTCCATTCACCTTTAACAGTGCGTATAAACCGTTTCCAAACACTGCCGAGCAAATAAAATGAATAGATGAGTTATAGATGAACGAAAGAGACCGATATAATGCCGTAATGATTGAAATTACCTATCCATCACATCAATGATGCTTCGGTATTCATTAAGTGGTTTATTCATCGAGTCAAAGATTTGAACCTTTCCATAGTCAGGTTCAATCTTAAGCAAAATCCAGTGGTAACTGCGTGCAAGTTTAATTATATAAGTTAATAAACTCATCAATCACACTTATAACATCGAGTAAGGAAAAGTAACTATGTATAAGATAGTCACACTCACCTGCAGTTGTACGGAAACAGTATTCTAGCTCGGTATTCCTGCGTAAGTAGGAACTCTAGCAAGATATCCTCCGTCTCCTTGCGTTTACTCTGTATCATCGCTTCGTTAACTCGATTTGGATCAATGAATCCAAGTTGGAGGTCATTCCTTTGCTTACATTCCATACTCTTCATTCTGCATAATAAACAGCGTAGTAAGGATAATTACATGCAAAGAACGAGTTGAGCTAGAGACTTATAGAAATAATGAATCACTTACAGAACATAGGCACTGACGAGAGATTTGTCGAGCGCGTCTTGATTGAATAGCTGAAAGAATTCATCAAACTCAATATGCACCAAGTCTTCACCTAAGAAATGGTCCTTTGTGATTTTCATAAGGAGAAAATCTTGCGTGCCCTTTGCGGCTTGCAGGTACCACTTATGCAATTTTCGCATTTGTGTTGGTAGATTCATTTCAATCTCAGGTGGGACCAGACTCTTCCCCTTTTCATATTGCCGTGCTATAGGCGCCTTTGGGGTGATATCTTCATGTAGCAATTGAGAAAGAGTCAAACCAGCTTCTTTAGCAAAGTCGGCGGGATTGGGTTGAGCAACACTCCCACCAGCATCACTAGCAAAGACCTTTAGCGGGGAGATCGATTTTTTGGTCTGTGCTCCAAGCTGGGCAACGTCTCTTTTCCCTCTTGCAGTTGCGCTTGTCTTATTAGCTTCTTTTTTTGCATCTACCTGCTTATCCAAACAACGCTTGTAGTCATCTGGCTTACGCAATTCATATTGCGAAGGTTGGGTAAGCATATCAAAGGCCCACTCCTTCTGTTCCAGAGTATATACCTGCTTCGGTGTAGGGGTCGGGCGTAGGGCAGCGAGCTTCCTTTTCACTTTGGCTCTGTCCTCCGCCTCAATTTCTTCAGCAGTCTTCTCGATAGGAGGAGGCGGCACCGCCTTAGCTTTCTTGGCCCGTTTCTTCGGAGAGACATTGCTAGTGGACATAGCAGCGGACTTGCCACAACTCTGGGACTTACGAGTGGGCTGAGGTGGCGGAGGTGGCGGAGGCGGCTGACATTGAGGTGGAGATCGATGTGGACTCGGGGTATGGTGGTAGTCGTCCCTGTCGTCGTCGGGAGGTGGTGAATTGCGAGGACTCGGAGGAGAGGGTGGCCGCCTTGGCGCCGAGCCTGGAAACACGATGTGTTTCTTATCCCAAAGAATTATACCACCCAATACTTCTCCCAGTTTTTCCTCCTCTTCAGGTCCAGCGACGTCAAGAAGGAGGGACTCATACCCCCTTTCAATTGCATCCACCCCGACCTTAGCATAGCCAGGTCGAATCTCACGGCCATGCCAGGTTTGTCCAGGTCAAGATGGCAACACATAGCCAACCGCCACCTTCATCGATATGTTCTTCATCGGATAATGCAGCTCACAGTCTATCTTCTTGGTGATATCATCCACGGGGTAGTGAACCATCGGTACCTCCGTGGAAGCCACGCTGCTTCTCCGCTGAGATCGGTCGCCTGATGCATGTTCTAGGTGTTGCTGATGCTGAATTGCCCCTTGCGACTTTAATTCCTCCAGTGCCTTCTGCTGCAGTAAATACAACTCTCTCAGCTCAGCCTGTTGCATTTCTATGCTCTCTATCCGTGAGGCCTCCTCCTGCGCCTTCCGCTTCTTCGCTCTCTCTCGGCTTCTATAAGTCTGGCTCTCTTCGGCGAACCCAGACCTCCACGGAATAGCAGAACCCAGACCCCGTGTTCGTCCTGTGTGTTCTTTGTTCCCGAGGGCCTTTGTCAGCTCGTCGTTCTCTCTGTCAGGCTTGAACGTCCCCTCTTGAACCGCGGCGATTGTCTTGACAAGTGCTCCCAGGGGTTCAGCAATTTGTTTCTTCTCTTCAACTAATTTCCCTGTTCTCTCATCATAGACAGCTCCATGTGCAAGTGCCCAATTTCTTGACCTTCTGGGCCATTGTTCTGTTTCTGGTTCGATGCCTTTTTCTCGTAGGGCGGCCTCTTGCATATCCCACTTAGGCTCGACCCTTTTGTAGCCACCTGGACCCAACTTATGGTGATATTTCTTTTTCGCGGCATTTGCCTGATTGTTCTGACTCCTTAGCTTACCCAGCTCTGACTCCTTGTACTCCACAAATGCGTCCCAGTGATCCCGCAGAAACTCATTGGGGCCAGTAAATTCTGGAGCTTCTCGATCGGCGTTGACATAGGCGTTCCATAACCTCTTCTTGTGGTTATTGAACTGTGCAGCCATATTCTTGAGAGCCCACTCCCTGACTTTCTCCTTCTGTTGCTCTGCTTCTTCCAGGGACTCGGTGACCGGCAGATTGAAATGTGGAATGAGGGAATCCCAAAGTCTATCTTTCAAGACCTTTGTGACATAATTGACCGCTGCACCCTCTTCTGGCTCTGGCTGTGCTGGCTCTCCCTTTGCCGCCTTGGGCTTATACCAATATTGAATGCTTATCGGCACCATGTCCCTGACAAGACATCCACATTGACTAGTGAACGCATTTGCGACACTCTTGGGTTCCAACGGTTCGCCTTCACTTGAGAGACGCCCAATCGTGTAATGCTGATTCGATGCCAGCCGTTTGGCCGGGCCTCGCTTCTTTCTAGAAGATTCAGAGCTCTAAAATAAGAAAACACTCGTTAATATATATACCACATAATGCATCGTCATCTACTGATTCATGAATAGAGCTAGTCTTCATATATATATATATACCTCGCCGGACCGTTTTATTAAGTCACGTCCAGTCCCTTGTGAGCCGTCCTCGCAATCATCATTTTCCGATTCATGCGGCTGCTCCTCCTCCATTCCGTCACCCGACTCGTTCAAAAATTCCGAGCCGTCTCCTTCTGCACGGGTGGTACCCTCTCCTTGTGCACGGGTGCTACCCTCTCCTATAATTTTCAATATCTCTTCTTCACCTTCTCTTCCGGCGCCGAAATCCATAACTGAAATCCATAACATAGATCAACAACATTACTCCATATTTTTATTTCTATTATTGCTAACAATATTACTAACAATATTTCTAACATTTCTATCTATTCACTTTCTAACTCTATATATCTAACCTAAATAGCATTTTACTAACTAGCATTTTACTAACTTAATAATAGTAATAGCATAAAATCTAACATAAATTTATCAAATTTTTTTGCAGCAGGGGGCCGGCCGGCGGTACGGTGGTGCTCACCTGCGGGGGCGGTGTTGCTCACCTGCGCGCGCGGGGGCTCGGCGGCGGCAGCGCGGGCTCGGCGTGGGCTCGGCGGTGGCGGCGCGGGGGCTCGGGGGCGGCGGCGCGGGGGCTCGGCGGCGCGGGCTCGGTCTCGGCCGGTCTCGGGCGCGGCGGCTCGGCCGGTCTCGGGCGCGCGGCGTTGCGCGGCGGGTAGGGCGGGCGGCGGCGCGGCGGCGCGGTGGCGCGGCGGTGGTGGCTCGGCGGCACGGAAACGAGCGACCGCAACGATCCCGCGATGAACTCCTCCGCGCGGTGTCGATCGAGAAACTGCTAAGTGTTGGCCGGGGAAGAAGAAGGGGGCGGCAGCGGTTTATATACCCCCCCCTTTAGTCCCGGTTGGTGGCTTCAACCGGGACTAAAGGGTGGTCTTTAGTCCCGGTTGAAGCCACCAACCGGGACTAAAGGGTCTTTAGTCCCGGTTAGTGGCTTCAACCGGGACTAAAGACTTTTGGCCGGCGGTTACCAGTTCGCGCCCGAGCCACAGACCTTTAGTCCCGGTTGGTAATACCAACCGGGACTAAAGGTGTAATAAATGCGCGCCAATGCTGTATGTTTTTCCAGATTTCATTTGAATATGAATTTTGAAATTCAATTTGAATAACTTCTATATATTTTAGAATTTAATAAAACTTTGAATATGAAAAGTGATTGAAATTGAATAACTAATTCAAAAATATTTTCTATTTTCAAAATCAATTATTCTAACTATTTAAACAATTAACTATTTTGCCATTTTCAATTAAAACAATATTGATTAAAATTCTTTTTGCATATTTTAGAATTTGATAATACTTTGAATATGAAAAGTGTTTGAAATTGAATAACTAATTCAAAACTATTTTCTATTTTCAAAATCAATTATTCAAACTATTCAAACAATTAACTATTTTGCCATTTTCAATTAAAACAATATTGATTAAAATTCTTTTTGCATATTTTAGAATTTGATAATACTTTGAATATGAAAAGTGTTTGAAATTGAATAACTAACCCAAAATCATACAGTGCCGCTCTTCTCTTCCCGCCCTGCCATTTATACACACACCGTGGTGCTTCTTCCTTGCAGCGCCTCCCCGCAAGCCCAAAAGAAAGCAATGGCCGCCGTCTTCCGCCTCAACCCTGTTGCCTCGCCCTACTACCTCTCTCCTACCCCTGTCGCCGCTATGTCCATTCCTGATTTCTTCGCCTCGCAGTTCTTGTGCCCACAGCAGCTTCCACATCCGCTCCCCCCACCCCCAGCTTACGGGTGGCCTGTAGCTTGCGGCGGCGGCTGCAGCCCCATTGGAGTTTGCACGGTGGGGATTCCTTCGTTCCCACTGCAGACAGCGTATGAGCACCCCCTGCTGGTGCCGCCGCCAGTGACGGTGTACTACTGCACGCCGCCACCGCCGCCACAGCAGCTATCGGCTTCCCGTTGCCGCATCACAGAGATATTTGAGGAAACTTTGAATATAAAAAGTGTTCGAATTTGAATAACTAACCCAAAATCATACATTTACATCAAAGTTTAATACATTATTACACATCACCAACATCCCCATCTAGTGTTGGGGTTTCCTTCTGCACCGTAACCATGGAGTATCTTCTTTGTTTAAGAGGAGGGTTGGGTCAGTGTTCACTCTGAAGGGCGGAATTTCATCAAACTTGTTATAATCTTCTGACATATCTGTCTTGTCCTCCACTCCCACGATGATTCTTTTCCCTGAGAGAACAATGTGTCGCTTTGGCTCATCGTGTGATGTATTCGTTTTCTTATCTTTTCTCTTTCTCGGTTTTGTAGACATGTCCTTCACATAGAAAACCTGAGCGACATCGTTGGCTAGGACGAATGGTTCGTCCATGTACGCAAGATTGTTGAGATCCACTGTTGTCATGCCGTACTTTTGGTCTACAACTACCCCGCCTCCTGTCAGCTTGACCCATTTGCACCGAAACAAAGGGACCTTAAAAGACGGTCCATAGTCAAGTTCCCATATCTCCTCTATGTAACCATAATATGTGTCCTTTGTCCCATTGTCGTGTAATGCATCAAAGCGGACACCACTGTTTTGATTGGTGCTCTTTTTATCTTGGGCGACCGTGTAAAATGTATTCCCATTTATCTCGTAACCCTGGAAAGTCAATATAGTTGAAGATGGTTTCTTGGCCAACATGGACAGCTCATATCCAACAGTGGCGTCATTTATGAGAAGTGTTTGCAACCAACCACCAAAAGTCGCCATGTGCAACTTTGTAATCCAGGAGTTTGACTGCCCAGGGTTTTCCGAGCGTACAATATTCTTGTGTCGCTCCATATACGGCTCCACCAACGTGGAATTTCGTAAAACTGTGTAGTGTGCTTCACTCAAAGAATGTCCGTCCATACAGTATGCTGATTTCATTCCTAGCGTGCCTTTTCCACTTAGTCTCCCCTCATGCCGCGATTGAGGAAGACCAATCGGGTTCAGGTCAGGAACAAAGTCAACACAAAACTCAATGACCTCCTCTGTTAGATAGCCCTTGGAGATGCTTCCTTCTGGCCTAGCACGGTTATGCACGTATTTCTTTAAGACTCCCATGAACCTCTCAAAGGGGAACATATTGTGCAGAAATACTGGACCGAGAATGGTAATCTCTTCGACTAGGTGAACTAAGAGATGCGTCATAATATTAAAGAAGGACGGTGGGAACACCAACTCGAAGCTGACAAGACATTGGGCCACATCATTCTGTAACCGTTGTAGATCTTCTGGATTGATTACCTTCTGCGAAATTGCATTGAGGAATGCACATAGCTTCACAATCGGTACTCGAACATTTTCTGGTAGAATCCCCCTCAGTGCAACCGGAAGCAATTGCGTCATAAGCACGTGGCAGTCATGAGACTAGGTTTTGGAATTTTTTCTCGGCCATATTTATTATTCCCTTTATATTTGACGAGAATCCAGATGGGACCTTGATACTGCTCAGGCATTCAAAAAAGATTTCCTTCTCTTCTTTGGTAAGAGCGTAGCTCACAGGACCCTTAGAATCCTCCGGATGCATGCTGTCTCTTCTTTTCATACGGTGCTGGTCCTCCCGTGCTTCTGGTGTATCTTTTGTCTTCCCATACAAGCCCAAGAATCCTAGTAGGTTCACGCAAACATTCTTCGTCACGTGCATCACGTCGATTGCAGAGCGGACCTCTAGGAATTTCCAATACTCAAGCTCCCAAAATATAGATTTCTTCTTCCACATGGGTGCATGTCCGCTAGCGTCATTCGGAACAGACAGACTGCCAGGACCCTTTCCAAAGATTACTTCTAAATCTTTGACCATATCAAATATATCATCACCAGTATGGCGTTTAGGCTTGCCCCGGACTTCTGCCTCGCCCTTGAAATGCTTGCCTTTTTTCTTCAATTGATGTTTGGGCGAAAGAAATCGACGATGCCCGAGATACACCACCTTCTTACTTTTATCCAAATATATACTATCGATCTCACCTAAACAGTGAGTGCATGCATTGTATCCCTTGTTTGTCTGTCCTGAAAGGTTACTAAGAGCAGGCCAATCATTGATGGTCACGAACAGCAACGCTCGTAGATCAAATTCCTCTTGTTTGTACTCATCCCACACACGAACACCTTCAGTCTGCCATAGCTGTAAAAGTTCATCAACTAATGGCCTTAGATACATATCAATGTCATTACCGGGTTGCTTCGGGCCTTGGATAAGCACTGGCATCATAATAAAATTTCGCTTCATGCACAACCAAGGAGGAAGGTTATATATACATAGAGTCACGGGCCAGGTGCTATGACTGCAGCTCTGCTCCCCAAAAGGATTCATGCCATCTGTACTTAGACCAAACCTCAGGTTGCGTGCGTCTTCCGTAAACTCCGGGAAATCTCTGTCGATTTTTCTCCACTGCGACCCATCAGCGGGGTGTCTCAACATCTCGTCACTCTTACGGTCTTCTTTGTGCCACCTCAACAACTTGGCATGCTCTTTGTTTCTGAACAAACGTTTCAACCGTGGTATTATAGGTGCATACCACATCACCTTGGCAGGAACCCTCTTCCTGGGGCGCTCGCCCTCAACATCACCAGGGTCATCTCGCCTGATCTTATACCGAAATGCACTGCACACCGGGCATGCATTCAAATTCTCATACTCACCGCGGTAGAGAATACAGTCATTAATGCATGCATGTATCTTCTGCACCTCCAATCCTAGAGGGCAGACAATCTTCTTTGCTTCATACGTACTGGCGGGCAATTCGTTATCCTTTGGAAGCATCTTCTTCATAATTTTCAGCAACTTTTCAAATCCCTTGTCAGATAAACCACTCTCTGCTTTCCATTGCAGCAATTCCAGCGTGCTTCCTAGCTTTTTCTGGCCATCTTCGCAATTTGGGTACAAATCCTTTTTGTGATCATCTAACATGCGTTCCAACTTCTCCCTCTCCTTTTCACTTTCACAGTCAATCTGTGCATCAACAATGACCTAACCAAGATCATCAGCGGGCATATCTGATGCCCGTTCTTCACCTTCTTCTCCTTCTTCATTATCTTCCATTGCGGTATCGGTGGTTTCAGGGAACTCGGGATAGTTGTCATCATTCTCTTCTTCATCGTTGTCTTCCATTATAACCCCTCTTTCCCCATGCTTGGTCCAACAATTATAGCCGGACATGAAACTGAACCGGAACAGGTGGATGTGAAGGGTCTTTGTGGAGGGGTAATCCTTCTCATTTCGACAACCACCGCATGGACAACACATAAAACCATTCCGCTTGGTTGCCTCAGCCACCTTGAGAAAAGAATGCACGCCTTTAATGAAATCTCCAGAGCGTCGATCGGCGTACATCCATGCTCGGCTCATCTGCATTATATAAGTACATATCAAATGCAAATCAAATATACAATTTCTATTTCTATCTCTAATTTTAGTTTGATAAGTAAGAATAAGTTAACAAAACTTTAGTCCCGGCTGGTGGGTACAACCGGGACTAAAGGTGTTTTTTGTGTCATCTAACAAAACCGTCGGTGGAATAAGGACGTGTGGGTAACCTTTAGTCCCGGCTGGTGGGTACAACCGGGACTAAAGCTGTTGGCAGGATAAGGATGCGTGGGTGGATGCACTGCTCGATGAGATAAAGCATGTAGCGCACGACGCTCCTGTCGGAGGAACAAGACAAAAGTAGAAGCGGCGCCGTGCCTATAAAAGGAGCATCGATACCCGTGGTGGAGCTTCTCGAAGATGTCATTGGTGCTCACGCCCTACGGCATCTTCGAAAGCTCCGCCCTACGTCATCTATCTCTATTTCTATCGCTATTTCTATTTTTCTATCTCTATCTCTATTTCTATTTCTATGTTAGCTATGTCTACTTCTATTTTTATTTTTAATTCTAACATTTCTATTTCTAATAGCATTTCTATTTCTAATAAAATCTAACATAAATAAAATCTATATAGCATTTCTATTTTTACCTCTATCTTCACCTATTTGTACACATAATCAAATAAACATCTAATAATTGCTCCCATAAAAAAATCACAAATCTCTCAACTTCTAGAGCAATAAATGAGCTAAATTACCAATGAAAGACAAAATCACAAAATTGCTCACCTTTTAGTCCACTTAGATTGAAGTGGGGACATCAATTTGTGACAAAAAATGGTGGTCAAAGAGGATGAACTCGAGTTGCATGAAGAACACTTAGAGTGGAGAGGGGGAGTGGCTGGCTCGGGGAGGAAGAAGGAGCTGCTTTATACAGGGAAGTCATTAGTCCCGGTTTGTAATACCAACCGGGACTAAAGGCTTAATCTTTAGTCCCGGTTGGTGTTACCAGCCGGGACTAATGAGCCTGGCAACGGCCGGATTGTGACCCAGAGCCTTTAGTCCCGGTTCGTAATACGAACCGGGACTAGAGGTTCGAAACGAACCGGGACTAAAGAAATCTACGTTCCAGCGGCCGAAAAAGCGGTGGGGCCCGGGGCATCAGTCCCGGTTCAAACAGAAACCGGGACTAATGCCCTGAAATATTAGCCCGGTTTTCTACTAGTGTTGATATCTCTGTAGAATTGAGTTTATCTCCACTGTCCCCTTTAGATATGGCCTACGATAAGATACGGCGAAATGTCTTGTGGTGGGTCTTAGAGAAACATAAAGTCCCAGCAAAGTACATTACCCTCATCCAGGACATGTACAATAATTTTGTGACAAGTGCTCGACTTTGAACAAGTGATGACGACATTGATGACTTCCCGATTAAAATAGGACGGCACCAGGGGTCAGCTTTGAGCCCTTATCTTTTTGATTTGCTGATAGATGAGGTCACAAGCGATATACAAGGAGATATCCCACGGTGTATGCTCTTTGCGGATAATATGGTGCTAGTCGATAATAGTCGGACGGGGGTCAATAGGAAGCTAGAGCTTTGGAGACAAGCCTTGGAATCAAAAGGTTTTAGACTTAATAGAACTAAAACCGAGTACATGAGGTACGATTTTCGTACTACTACGCGCGAGGAGGGGGAGGTTAGCCTTGATGGGCAGGTAGTACATCGGAAGGACACCTTTCGATATTTGGGGTCAATGCTGCAAAAAGATAGGGACATCGATGAAGAAGTGAACCATCGAATCAAAGCTGAGTGGATGAAGTGGCGCCAAGGTTCAAAAAAGCGCTAGGCGCTAAACGAGTGGTGAGGCACTGCTTAGAGGAACTGCTGCTTAAGCGAGCTTAAGCGTCACTTAAGCGCTCAGGTTAAAATCGTACGAACATGAAACATGGAAGTCAAGATGGGCACATAAACCCTTATAATATGCTGTAATTTTATATCCTAAGCATGTAATGCTACATTTCTGAGGAATACGGGGATTAATACCTTGGTTGGCCTCGTTTTTGCTCCATTTTCTTATAAACACGCAAGCAACTAAGCAAACAATGTAACAAACAAAAACAAGCAGCTAAGCAGTAGTGGAGTAGCAAGCAGCTAAGCAAGAGGCCTAATCAAATTAATGTAGCATCAATGCATCGATCAAGGAACAGAGCAACACACACAGCACGCCAACACTCGCATAGAGGAGATTCTAGCACAAAACACAACCAGGTTCCCTGCTTTGCTTAATCGAACGCTTAGGCCAAAAGTGAAGCGGAAGACAATCGCTAAGCGCTTAAGCGCGCTTAAGCATACCTAGGGGTACATTTTTTTGAACCATGAGTGGCGCCAGGCTTCTGTCATTTTTTGTGACAAGAGAATGCCGCAAAAGCTAAAAGGAAAATTCCATAGGATGGCAATTTGACCCGCAATGTTGTATGGCGCTGAGTGTTGGCCGACAAAAAGGCGACATGTTCAACCGCTAGGTGTGGCGGCGGAGATACGCATGTTGAGATGGATGTATGGCCACATAAGGAGGGACCGAGTCCGAAATGATGATATTCGAGACAGAGTTAGGGTAGCACCGATTGCAGAGAAGCTTGTCCAACATCGTTTAAGATGGTTTGGGCATATTCAGTGTAGGCCTCCAAATACTCCAATGCATAGCGAACAGCTAAAGCGTGCTGATAATGTCAAGAGAGATCAGGGTAGACCAAACTTGATATGTGAGGAGTTCGTAAAGAGAGATCTAAAGAACTAAAGTATCACCAAAGAACTAGTCATGGACATGGTTGCGTGGAAGCTTGCTAACCATGTGCCAGAACCATGAGTTGGTTAGGAGATTTTATGTGTTTCACCTCTAGCCCAATCTAACTTATTTGGGATTAAAAGCTTTGTTGTTGTTGTTGTTGTTGTAAAGATATTGTAGTCACAAGATGAAAAAAGATCTCCATCCGATGTCTCGTGAACATAATTTTGCGATAAAATCATATTTACGTTTTTGGATAGTCCAGTTTAAATATTCTAAAGATACTGTCATTCAATAACCCGAATTTAGCTCTTTCCATGGCTAAGATAAAGTAAAGTTTTTCCAGGACCGGAGGAAGGACGAGTGTTCAGCTCACACACAGCCCTATGGTCCAGGATTCGAGGTAGAGTCTTTTCCTACTTGAACTAGTCCAGGTAGAGTTCCCGTTTCTTCATCTTTGAATACGACCGCAGGATTTGACCGTATCGGAGTAGGAGTGTCCTTGCTTCTTATGGAAGGAAATCGAAGAGAAGCGGTCAACAGGCGGACCGACAGAAGCCATAAACAGGCGTAGACCAGTCAACACGCGAATGCACGGCTGACTGACTGCTTGGACCGATAGTACATATGGAACATACGCACTCTGTGGCGATCGCATATCTGCGATGACGATTCCGGCAGCACCACTGATGGCTGTGTTGCTGCTGCTGCTCAGCTTCTCGGTGGCTGCTCAGGTCACGGGAGGTGCAGCAGGACCGCCGCCAGGCTGCCCCACCAGCTGCGCCGGCGTGAGCGTCCCGTACCCTTTCGGCATCGCCGACGGATGCCACTGGCCGGGCTTTAACCTGACCTGCGACCAGACGCGCGGCCGGCTACTCATCGGCGGCGGCGGCACCCTCGAGGTTGTGGAGATCTCAGTGGCCAACTCCACGGTGCGCGTCAAGGACAGCGCAGGCGCCGTCAACATCACCTATCATGGGACCCCCGACGGCAACGGCACCTGGGGCGGCCTCACCGGCGCCGGCCCTTTCGTGGTGTCGGAGACGCGCAACCAGTTCGTGGTCACCGGGTGCAACGTCCAGGCCACCCTGCTCGGGGACACCGGCAACGTCATCACCGGCTGCTCCGCCTTCTGCGCCATCAACGACAGGTGGGAGCAGGGCGCCGGCACGAGCTCCCCCACGGCCGTTGTCGCGTGCTCCGGCATCGGCTGCTGCGAGACGCCCATCCCCATCGGCCGCCCGTCCTACGGCGTGGAGTTCAAGTGGCTGGACCCGAACCACGAGAAAGACCACGAGCTGCCCAACGCGGTGCGCGTCGCCGAGAGGGGCTGGTTCCAGGGCGCCTCCGCCACTCTGCTCAACAATTCGCTCGCGGACTCCTCGACCCGGACACCGGTCCCTGTGGTGCTGGAGTGGGCGGTGGAGTCCGCGCCGCTCGCGCCGCCGGCGCTGGCGACGACAGGCTGCCCACGGGACACGGCGAGGAGCGCGTGCCGGAGCAGCCTCAGCTCCTGCCGCAATGTCACCGGCAACTACCGCAGCGGCTACGTGTGCCAGTGCCAGGACGGGTATCAGGGCAACCCGTACGTCGCCGGAGGATGCCAAGACATCGACGAGTGCGCGCTGCCCGGCATGTGCTCCGGCGACTGCACCAACACGCCCGGGGGATACCTATGCCGGTGTCCGCGCGGCGCACGTGGCAACCCACGCATCAAAGATGGCTGCATCAAATCTTCCCTAGGTGAGCAGAGCACCAATGATGATAAATGCCGGTTGCAGGCTCTTGCTCTGCTTCATAACAGATTTTTTCCAGAACAATGACATATTTTCTCTCCATTTTCAGGTGTAAGTGTCGGCGTAGGAATTGGCAGCGGCGCTGGCCTTCTACTCGTGGTACTTGGTGCCATTTTTGTGACCCGGAAGCTCAAGCATCGGAGGGCAAAGATGTTGAAGCAGAAGTTCTTCAAGCAAAACAGGGGACATCTGTTGGAACAATTGGTGTCGCAGAAGGCCGACATCGCCGAGAGGATGATCATCCCCTTGGTGGAGCTGGAGAAGGCCACGAACAACTTCGACAAAGCCCGCGAGATCGGAGGAGGAGGGCACGGCACCGTGTACAAGGGGATCATGTCGGACCTGCACGTCGTGGCCATCAAGAAGTCCAAGGTCGCGGTCCAGAGGGAGATCGACGAGTTCATCAACGAGGTTGCCATCCTCTCGCAGATCAACCATCGGAACGTGGTGAAGCTCTTTGGGTGCTGCCTCGAGACAGAGGTGCCCTTGCTGGTGTACGAGTTCATCCCCAATGGGACCCTGTACCACCACCTTCATGTCCAAGAGCCTCAAGCATCACTGCCATGGGCGGATCGGCTAAGAATCGCAACTGAGACCGCGAGAGCTCTGGCGTACCTTCATTCGGCCGTGTCAGTCCCTATAGTCCACAGGGATATCAAGTCTCAGAACATTCTGTTAGATGGTACTCTCGTATCAAAGGTGTCGGACTTTGGAGCTTCGAGGTGCATCCCGGTCGATCAAACAGGGGATGCAACCGCCATCCAAGGGACATTCGGGTACCTAGACCCCATGTACTATTACACAGGGCGTCTCACCGAGAAGAGCGATGTTTATAGCTTCGGTGTTCTTCTTATGGAGCTGCTCACCAGGAAAAAACCGTGCTCATATCGGTCGTCCGACGAGGAAAGCCTTGTCGCATGTTTCACAGCTTTGCTCGCAGCAGGAGACCTAGCCCGTGTGCTAGATCCTCAGGTCGTGCAGGAAGGGGGCAAGGACGTTGAAGATGTAGCTGTGTTAGCGGCGGCATGCGTGAGGATGGAAGGTGACCACCGGCCAACTATGAGGCAGGTGGAGATGACACTCGAAAGCTTTCATGTATCCTATGAAAATGTTGTGACCTATGATACGAATGCACCAAGTTACGCGGTGATCAAGGGTACAAGTGCGGAGGAGGTGACCAGACAGTATAGCTTGGAAGAAGAGTATTTGTTGTCGTCAAGGTACCCCCGGTAGTGAATGTATTTTTCTGTATTCGGCTTAATTAGAAAATTGGATTCTGTCATGGGACACACGATAGATCAACTGTCTTGTATGTTTTACAATGTTTTTCTTGGAAGTAGCAAGGTTTGTACTAACCAAATGAAATTGGGCAAAATAGAAGGAGAGATGATGGCCTTGACATCAAACATTGGCAGCTTGTCGTGGTTCTTACGACACGTATGTCATGAGGGGTACCTCAAGGCGATAGAAAGAGGGGATAGGCGATCTGGTGCCCGGGACGGTGATAGACAGGGATTACCTAGGTTCACGTCCCCGCGGTGGAGGATCGCTACATCCTGCTACAACTCACTATAATGGCACAATGTGTACAGGTTACAATGGTTGTGCTGGTCGCGATGCGATCTGCTATGTCTTAGCTATTCTAGCTATCTCATGGCTAAGTCGTGCCTCAAGGGCTCCTCCACGCCGGCTTATAAAGGCGCCTGGCGTGGGCATCACGGTGGTTCCGGGACGGATACAATATGGAGTCCTAGACTAAGTCCTATGCGTGTACTACAAGGCAACCTGCCATGGGCCTGTCTTCGGATCCGCCATAAGCTCCTGCGTCCAGTAATCCGCCATGGTATGGCAGCATTGAATCTACCATAAGCTCCTGCCGTCTGGGAATCTGCCATGGCATGGATGCGTCTAGGAATCTGCCATGGCATGGCAGCGTGGAATCTGCCATTGCATGGCAGCCTTCAATCCGCCATACCACTAGCAACTAGGCCGCCCGGTTGGCTATCCGCCATGCCATCTCCATGGTCCACCCTAGTTTGCCGGTATGAGACTACGTCACTGGTATACCCGTTTGGTATATCCACAACAGTAGCCCCCGGAGTTCTTTGAGATCTTCTCTTCTGTCTTCATTGCTTAATGGGCTTTTTATCTTCGTCTTCATCTTCATCTTCAAGATAGTCGCGTGAAAGATCTCATAGAGCTCCCAAAGAATAAATTTTATCCGCCTAGAACTTTAGGCGGACCAGTGACGTCTCATACTTGCAGGGCAATTCTCCAGATACATGCTGGTATGCTACTGCGAACGAATCCAAGGCGGATAACTAGTATTTTTTCCGATCTCAAGGAACGTTCTTTTCAGTATAAGATGTTGCCTCGAAGCTTACCAAACAGTGAGCGCAAAATTATCGCACTGCTTATGTTTTTAAACTTCGATGCTTTTACACCATGTGTAGCCCCCGAGCGCCATGGCGGGTTCTCATAGAGAATCCATCAGGGTGCTCTTAGAGAAACTACTTAGAATTTTTAGCCTGTAGCCCCCGAGCACCGCTATGCAATTTTTCCTAGCGGTGCTCTCAGAAGACTTAGGATTTTTTGCTAGTTGTAGCCCCCGAGCGTTATGGCGGATTTCTATCCGGCATAGGGCTCTAAGAGAACTACGTAGTTAAAATGCGATGAGTAGCCCCCGAGCGTTATGGCGGATTTTTATCCGGCGCAATGCTCTAAGAGAACTTCACCAGTTATCAGATCAACATACTATGGTCGCAGCCCCCGGGCAGCCAGCTCCAAGGCGGCCAACTCCAAGGTGACATCAAGGCAACCTACTCCATGGCGGTCCCAAGGCATCCTTCTCCATGGCGGACTGCTCCGAGGTGGCCTCTCCATGGCGGACTCAAGGTGGTCTGCTCCATGGCGGGCTGCTCCAAGGCGTCCGCTCCATGGCAGATTTCAGCTGCCATCGAAGGTGACCGCTCCATGGCAGATTTGAGCTGCCATCAAAGGTGACCGCTCCATGGCAGATTTGGGCTGCTGTCGATGGTGTCCGCTCCATGGCAGATTTGGGCTGCCATCAAAGGTAGCCCCCGGGTATTTGAGCTGAATGGCTCGAAAACACCTCAGATCGGGCACCAGCAAAGCGTCCAAGCATCATATGTACCTGTGACATGAAAACAAAACACAATTGTATTAAATCGTTCTTGTGTTCAATGAACAAATGCAAGGCGGGTAAAACACGGCCATTGAACAAATGTTTTAAAGCTGAAACTATGCAGCAGTTGAACAACATAAAACTGTCAAGGCGGAAAAAACTCGACTATCTTGAACAGTTCATGTGCAACACACGTGACAGGGAGGGACTGATCAACGCCGCCGAAACGCACGTGATGGCAGATCCGACACCTATAACGTCGAGCCAACAGTGAAGTATTCCGCCATAGCAGCGAAGCTGATGACGGTGTCGCGATGAAGTGGTCCGCGATGACGGCATAGCCGTTCGTGGCGGAGTCGAAGATGAACTTATCGGCGGCAAAGTTATACGAGCCAGCGACGATGAACTTATCGGCGGCAAAGTTAAACTAAGCCAGCGACGATGAACTTATCGGCGGCAAAGTTATACTAGCCAGCGTCGATATAAGATGACACAGTCCGGGACAGCCACGATGCGGGCTATGGCGGAGCCGTACCCGGTTGCGACAACAAAATTAGTCCGCGACGGCGGCAAAGCCAGCCATAACGAAGTAGGGGTTATCCGCGGTGGCGGCGAAGCCAGCGACGCCAAGCGGATGGCGGATCGACAATCGGATACGATCGGCGCCGCCTCGAACACAAGGGATCAAGACGATCCGTCAGTGTGAGGGCTGTTACGTCGAGATCCTGATTCCCTAGCCTGGGGCGGTAATGAACTTTCCGCCGATATGTTGCAGATGAAAGCGATCCGATCCGACCGCCGTCGAAGACGGTGAGAAATCCGCCCGGATCGATTCCAGATGCCCTAGCCCCACGGTGGGCGCCAACTGTCGTGGTTCTTACGACACGTATGCCATGAGGGGTACCTCAAGGCGATAGAAAGAGGGGATAGGCGATCTGGTGCCCGGGACGGTGATAGACAGGGATTACCCAGGTTCACGTCCCCGCGGTGGAGGATCGCTACATCCTGCTACAACTCACTATAATGGCACAATGTGTACAGGTTACAATGGTTGTGCTGGTCGCGATGCGATCTGCTATGTCTTAGCTATTCTAGCTATCTCATGGCTAAGTCGTGCCTCAAGGGCTCCTCCACGCCGGCTTATAAAGGCGCCTGGCGTGGGCATCACGGTGGTTCCGGGGCGGATACAATATGGAGTCCTAGACTAAGTCCTATGCGTGTACTACAAGGCAATCTGCCATGGGCCTGTCTTCGGATCCGCCATAAGCTCCTGCGTCCAGTAATCCGCCATGGTATGGCAGCATTGAATCTGCCATAAGCTCCTGCCGTCTGGGAATCTGCCATGGCATGGATGCGTCTAGGAATCTGGCATGGCATGGCAGCGTGGAATCTGCCATGGCATGGCAGCCTTCAATCCGCCATACCACTAGCAACTAGGCCGCCCGGTTGGCTATCCGCCATGCCATCTCCATGGGCCACCCTGGTTTGCCGGTATGAGACTACGTTACTGGTATATCCGTTTGATATATCCACAACACAGCTCATATTTTCACTTATCATGCAATCCACTTTGTTAACAGAAGGAGAAAGCGTTAATAAGTTTCGCAAACATACCTTGCATATTTTCACAATTAAACCTTCAACTGTTGTGACAATACCACCCAATCAATCCATCGACAGCTCCAACTTAAGTTCAGGTACTTCCACAGCAGCCGAATCTGACTGAAGAGATTAAAAATAACTTAGAATCAACTAACTTACATATCGGATGTTGATTCAAATATACCAAATCGTAACACCAACGTGAAGGTTTTTTACAAAAAGTAAAATGAGCCTACTCAGCCTTTTTAGTATGACAAAAGCGCAGTGAAAAATCTAGTAAAAGACACATCAAGTTCCTCAACAACACGAAGGATAATCTCATTCACATGCATTATATAACTTAAATCTCTATGGCTGGTTGTGACAAAAAATAATACAACAAAAGGGTAATTTTCTGACCTTTGAAATCACGACCAAGATCATCCACCTAATTTTTATGATCCAAACTACTTAGCAAACTAGCATAAATGACAATGAACTAGAAACAAACTATTTCTTCAGAATTTATATACAAAATGGTATGAAGCATATTGTTGAAAGTGCTCCACATTGAGCTTCAGGAGGAAACTCAAAGTCCAGTTCCGGAATCTGTATGAACTGTAAAATTACAACAGAAGCAGTGCATTGTATGCATTCAGCACAAAAGCAATAACACGTGATCATCAATACCTTGATAGTTGCTGAATCAGATTTCACGACCTGACCGGTTCAGTATCTGTGTCAATACCTCTTGTTAATCACAACATGAACATACAACTAGAGTGCTTTATGCACCTAAGATCAAATGTAAAAATAAAGGCAGGTAGAAGACAGCATGCTTATGAAATTTAAAACTAAATTAATCTCACAACGATAAGTGCAATAACAGAACTACAGAGAACAGGCTAAAAATATGCCGCAGAGTAAATTGGTTATGACCATACATCACAAGCACAACATACTATAATCATACTTCATCTGACTAGCAACATATATTTGGGCATCACCTCCCAAAGCCTCAATCATATGATTTAGTGCCTTCGCAATTAAGTTCATTGGTGTGTATGCACCCGTTCATATTTTAGTTGGCCACAATAATACATCCTATCAAGTTATAAAGCTGCAAAAATTTATATACAAGATCGAATTTCCCTTTGGATTCGAACCTCTTGTGGCATGTTCGCAAGGTGAGATTGGTCGGACGAATAAAGAGACGAGAACATATCAATTAAGTCTTTGCAGCAGTTTGCGTATACAGCTAGACAGGCGTTGACATGATTACAAGAGTTTAAAGACCAAATTGGCACTGCGATTGCTTTTCAAAATCACATTCCCTTTCGATATGTGGGTACAATTAATATCTGGTGGAAACATATTTGGAGACATAAAAACTAGTACATCCTACTGGAATTGGTAAAACCGAAAATCGTGTCACTAAACTAAACAGGTCCCAGAGCAGGGCGTGGAATCCACCAGCTAACACAGTAGCAGATGAATCAAACTATGGCGCACTTCAAAAACATACCTCTCGCTCTGCCTTGGAGGGACCTCCAAGCGCTAGCAGCATCCCTTTGAATGGAGTTGTCCAGCAAACTGGACCTCGTTGTTCCTAATGCACCAGCAGTCAAAACTAAGATATCGCAAGTGGTGCACAAGTTTCCCCCGTAAAGCATACATGAGGGTTAGTATTACCTTTCATTGCAATGTGGGCACTCGAAAGCCATCAGAACAACCTGCACATCTACTCTACAAACGCAAATTTATCCCCATTGTCTCCAACCAGAACAATCATCTTTCGCAACGAGCACAGATTGCACATGAGCTCACCTCCCGGAAGTTGGGAATCGTAGTCAGCAGCAACCTCGTGGCGCCCTAACCACAACGAACAGAGTACAAAGCATCAACCTCTCGCTACCAATCGAGCCGAAACCAGAGAGGAGCAGGATTATGAGCGGAGTCAAGGATCTTACGTTCTCGCCGCAGCGCATGCGGAGAGACTCAATTTCGTGGAGCGGCGTCGCGCGCGCATCATCGCCGCCTGCCGACTATCGGCCTCGCGGTCTGTTCTCTCGCGTCTTCCTCGCCTGCTCGCTCCGCTCCCCTCACCTGCTCATCCTCCCCGCCGGCCCAGTTGATCGCGCGCGTGATGCCTCGTCCTCGCCAGCGAGAGGCGCTCGCTTCTCGGCTGCTCCAGTGCTCCCACTGGCCCAGTCGCTCGCGCGCGTGCTGCGTCGTCCTCGGCAGCGAACGGCGAGGTGGCGGCGGCGCGGATGAAAACACACGAGAAGAATGAACTCCACGCAGGCCGCGAACTGAAGAGGAGCAAAACCACGGCGATCGGTCCCGGACTGAAGATGAGCAAAACCACGGGACGGCGACCGCCGTGTCCACTGACCACTGTACAGGATGAGTTGGTACAGATTACTCGTACGTACGGAATGCAGTTTTTCCACATAGCTTTGCACCCGTAGGGCTTATCCAACGGTTAGGAATATATCAAGATTCGCGCGAGGACAGATTGCACAAAACTCCCTATAGTACCGAAGATGTACATGGTACAGTTTGATTTCTTCCCCTAGAGACAGTCAACGTCACGCACATGGCTCAATCGCCCCGCCTCCATTCCGCCCTCCCCCAACCCGCTTCTGCCTCGCCCAAGAAATACGCCCCCGCACCTCCCACCGACGGCCGCCAGATCCACCTGATGCAGGCCTCAGACGCTCTGGCATGAGCCAGTGGCTGCGAGCATCTACCCGGATCTGACGGGGTAACGACACGGGCACAGTGGACGCGCCAGCGGCCAGCAGATCCGCCATTACCTTGCACCGGATCTGACCACCAGAGGAAGCGATCGACGCTAGCCCTGGGGCCCTTTCCCGACGTGCCGCAGCCTGACATTGCTGCTCGTAAGATCCGCCGCCGCTCTGCCGACGGTGCGCGATCCACGGGCGATCCAGAAGTGACCAACTGGTAAAGTCCGGTCATTTCGCTTTTATTTTTGTTGGTCCTCTAGCTGACTCTGGCAATCATCTGGCAGGAGGGATTGGGCCAACCTGACGACGGAGTTCATCGAGGATATCGTTGCCGGGCTGCTCTCCCACCGACGGCCGCCAGATCCACCCGATGCAGGCCTCAGACGCTCTTTCTAGATCCGGTGAATTCGTGTCCATCCCCAGCTCGATGGGAAGGAGGGCAGCGGCGGCTTGCAGCAGGATTGAGGAGAGTGGCCGTGAAGGCTGGAAGGCGATCGAAGTGGACGGCATGGCCAAGATGCTCATCTCGAAGGAGGCTCGCAAGAAGTTCGCCAACCTCCACCGCACCTTCAAGGACGTCAACCATCAGCTCCAGACCAATTACTCGCAGTCGCAGGTATCCCATCCATCGCCTTCTCAGCCCGCCTAGGTCGCTCCGAGATCTGCTCCTTTCTACTTCTTGCGCTGATATAATCATTGGGTCTAGAAATTTCATGTCGAACTGTCAATACAACAAATCCAGCTTGCTTTAGATTCTGTAGGTCTTGTGCTGCCGATATAATCGAGTTACGTATTTGCGTAATAGTAACTTGTGGATAGGCTGTTGGTTGAGATCCAGCCATCTTGTGCTACATTTTTTTAGACAAACAGGAGGGCTTCCTCCAGGCTCCAATTTAGAAGCCCGCTACATAGGCAGAGTACAAGCAACCGGTTCAAGCAAACATGATTTTAAAAAGTATTTCCAAGCAGTTACTTATTCTTGTGATGCATTTCTTGCTTGTTCCATTAAATTAAATTGCAAGTACACATTGCTTAACTGAACATCATTTCCTTTTGGTCCTTTTCTGCTTGTGTACATGTTTCATGATTTGCGCCGTTCTCCATCTTGTTGCAGGATCAGCAAGGTAAAAGATAG
This sequence comes from Dactylis glomerata, assembly GCA_007115705.1. NCBI lineage: Eukaryota > Viridiplantae > Streptophyta > Magnoliopsida > Poales > Poaceae > Dactylis > Dactylis glomerata. Next base: position 140,673 of record QXEO01000941.1, on the reverse strand, counting down.
AACATGTTTCATGATAGAACATGCATGCAATCAGCAAGGTAAAAGATAGAACACGTTTCATGATTCACGCAGTTCTCCATCATTTCCATTTATTTATGTTTTTTGTTATTCCTTTTATGTCGGTCATAATTTTTGTGAAGTTCCTGTCCCTCTTATAAAATTCATTGCTCCAATTTTGGTCATGGACAGATTTGAAAAATAAGTTAACTGCTGAAAGGGTAAATTATTATTATATAAGTAGCCTGTCATCATTTTTATACTCCTCTTAGTATGTGATGGAGTATATTTGTATCGATTTCTGCCATGCTTGCTACCCAGTTTTTGTACCTTAGCCATCTGACAACCCAATTTTTGAACGGATTACATTGACAGGTTGAAGTTTGAAACTGCTATTGTTTCAGCTCATGACCAAAGTGCTCTTGTTTCAGTTCATGACCAAACTGCTCTTGTTTCAGTTCATGATGAAACTGCACTTGTTTCAGTTCATGACGATGGAACAGTCTCCTAGGGGACAATGGTTGCAGAGAGCTCCATGGACTCCTTGTCAGTGAGTTCATAAACCCGCTGATAGAAATCTTCCTCCATAAATTATCTGAATCTCTAGATCAACGCTGATCCTTGTTTTCTGCTTCTGCTTTAGGGGTTGCATGGTGATTCAGGCTAAGAAGCAGACGATGACGCGTGAATGTTGCAGACAACAACGGGGGCTACCATGGCCAGGCGGTGCATGGAGGCGGAGCTGAGATCCATGTTGCTCTGCTTCTTGGTCATGACGAGGTGAGCTCTGTTTTGGTTCCGCAATGTTGACTCCCGGATATGAAACTGTCTACTGCTTACAATGTCTGAATTTCTGAAAACTGCAGCGTTGTGCTGTCAATGGCAACGAGGCACAGCAGGTGGCTGACAACATTGGCGGTGGCGACGTCCAGCTTGCAGCCTTGGAGGCCAAGCTAGATGCCGGAGACTCTACTTTTGATTCCCAGTTAAGGAATCAAACTGTACCATGTACATCTTCTAGTAGCATGGATTCCCAGTTAAGCCTTACCGAAGATGTACATGGTACAGTTTGATTCCCAGTTCGACAGGAGTACAAACCATGGATTAACTTGATGAATCAGGTCAGCTCAAGTTGCTATGACGGCCAAAACCCTTATTCTTGTACATGTTGTTGTGCTGAATTTTCATGCAAACCATGGAGCAACTTCATGATTCAGGTGAGCTCAAGTTGCTATGATGGCCAAAACTCTTGTTCATGTTGCTGTGATGATAGCCATACTCATCCAAATATCAGTAAAGTATACTCTAAAATTTTTCCTGCTGAGCAGGTTGACCTGCTCTGGGATCATCAATCTGCTGGGGCGATGATCTGTCAGAGGTAGTGCTGCCACGACGTGCGGCTGTGAGGTGGTGGTGGAGCGAGCATTGAACTGTTGTGGCGTCGATTGTGATTTCAGTTTTGTGACTAATTGGGGTTAAAGTTGTCCACTCCTACTTTTTGGGATTTGTCTGGAAATGCTAAAATGGCTTCCATTGTGACACGGAGTGGGTAGCATTTTACTACATTGCCGAAACAGATCCTAATTAGCATTTTGTTTGTTGATGGCCAGAACATAATCTATTTTTAAATGTTGATTCAATTAACGTAGCCGGAAATTCTTTCCTGTTATTTGTTCTATTTGTCCTAACATAATCTGGTCCAGATCCTATATTTGTGCTGCAAAAATGTAACTGATCCAGTTAACGTACTGGAAAAATATTGGTCCAGATCCAATTATCGGATGGTCGATATTTTGTTCATGTAAAATCGGAAGTAGCATTCTTTTTGTTGATGGCCAAATCGGAATCTATTCAGTTAACATACTGGATAATATCTAATAAGTAATTCTTGTGATAATTACTATCATATATTTAGTTAAGCTCTTTCCGGAGCATATCTTCCTGGAACATATTGATACTGTGTTTGTACGTAAAAATGTCCCAAACATGCTAGAATAAACTAGAAATTTGGGTTATGTTGTGCAAAAAACTAGGACCGCCAGATTAGAAATCGCAGGAACTGAGGGTGCTGTTTGCAATGTTGAGAGAGTCAATGCACAGATCTAAAAGCAAGATGGATGGATGAGGATAAGAGCTATGTGGTTTTAGTTTTTCGATGCATAGAACATACTCCGACCAAATGAAATCCACATGGAGTATGCTGTGGGTCCCAGGCTTGGCATACAGAGCACGATGGCCTATCCTGCACGTGTACGTACCGCGGATGCCAAGAGGGGAGATGGATGATTAGCTTCTAGAGGGCATCATTGGACCAATCCTTTTCCACGATGCAACTAGTCGTTTTTCCAGGTAGGTATATATGATCGGACTCATCTGCATTCACATCCTGTATATTGTAGTACCGCTTATTTTCATGGCCAACAAATCGAACAGTCCAACTACCGATTGTGGGCATCCGGAAGCTTTGGTGCATGCATGCATGCAGCTTAAAAAAGTGACAGGTAGCCTCAAGACTCAAGACATGGCAGCTAAATTAATACCCCAATTAAAATGTCACTCGTGTGCGTGCTTTCATTAGGAAGTGAATCAAAAAACGAACATCTCAATCAGCTGCCGCGAGCCGTGACGACGCGAATGCATGCCAAGTCGCTGTCACTGCACACTAACGACTTCAGTACTGTATTTGCCCTCAGCCATTTGACCGACTGAAATTATAGTATTCCAGCTCCAAAGAGTCACTTTCCTCTCACTGATTATTCGAGTGTTTGACCGCTCACAGGAGGCCAAGCTGCAGGGCAAGTGCTGATCACCCTGTCTCCGTTGACAGTGACACCGCGAGTGCAGGCACTAGTTCGTTCATGACGCCTTGGCATGCGTCATCGGATAAACGTGCAGCGCTGTCCCGTATATAAAGCAGCATCGCATAGGCTCCATCTGCCCGTATCCAGATAGGCAAATCCACTTTCTCAGACACACACATCCATCGCCCATCGGCAGCCGACAGGTGAACGTACAAGTACGTACCTGCACACCGTCGCTGCGAAGTAATGGGCTCGTGCATCTCGCGCTCGCCGGCGCCGCCGCCATCGACAGTGGGCACGGCGAAGGTGGTGGACCTGGACGGCTCCATCGCGCGGTACGCGACGCCCGTCACGGCGCGGGAGGCACTGGGCAGCGACGCCGCCCGCAAGTCGAGCTTCCTCTGCAGCTCCGACGAGCTCCGGTTCGACGAGCCCGCCCGCGCGCTGGCGGCCGAGGAGGTGCTCCAGCCCGGGTGGCTCTACTTCGTGCTGCCCGTGTCCATTCTCGGCCAGCCGATCTCCGGGCAGGAGATGGCCGCCCTCGCCGTCAAGGCAAGCTCCGCGCTCTCGGTCGCCGCCGGCGGCGACAAGAAGGCGTCTAGGGTGGCGCCGCTCGTCGGAGCCGACGAGGGCGAACGAAATCACCACGTCTACGGGAAATACGGCCAGCGCAAGACGGCTAGTAGTCGTCGGGCAGTCGTGCGAAGGCTGAGCGCCATTTTGGAGGCCAGTGACTCGTGACTCGTGAGTGGCCCCAATGTCGATTCAATGATTCAACGGCCATACCACTGTTTAGAGTAGTCATGATACTCTGATTAGTTAAGTAGAGTACGTATTAGTCCATTTTATTATAGTTTAGAGGGGATTCGTGTAAACTGTATAGGAGTATGTATGTATTTATGTACATGATGCGCTTCGATTCTTTGGTGTGTACATGTAATGTTTGACGTAAGAAACACGTCTAAGCAAAAGAAAAAAAGTAAGACACGTATATGATCGATAATGCAGGCAACAATGCAAGTAAAACGAATGGACTAGATGCACGTTTCAGCTAAACTAGTGATGTTCCCGTTGTCGATGTTTTCCAATGAATAGATGGGAGAGGGATGTTCTAGTCGTTATGTGTTCAAGTTGGAAACATGGCCTGAACTTTGTAGGTAAGGGGGCTCACTTTCCCCTTTCCTCCTCTCCCCCCGTCTACAGTAGCCAGAGGAGAGCTCCCGAGATCCGGCCCAATCCCGAGCCCCTCCGGCGGCGATGCTGGCCGGAGGTGGCGAAGGAGAGGTGCCGGAGTAGTCTTCCTAGGTTAGGAGTAGGTTTCTGGCGTTCTGCCGGTTAGTTTTGGAGTTGGGCCTGGTTCTTTGGCCGGATCCAGTGCTGGGCGATGGGTGGGCGGTGGTCTCTCTCGGCTCCGGCGGTCGGAGTGCTGGGCGACCGCTCTTCCTAGTCTGATCTCCGTGAATAAGGCCTGGTCCTTCCTCTTGAGCTCTTGCTGTGTCTCTCCTTCCGTCCCCTGGCCGGCCTCGGGTACAGTGCTGCGGGATTGAGGCGGAGGTGTCCGGGGCTGCCTGCTGGTGCTTCGGCGCAGCGCCTGCTAGCATGTCGCTGGGGACCTCCTCCCAGATTCATGGTGAATCTTTGGGTTGGAGCTCGCCGGTGGCTAAGCCCTTCGATAAGGCGCCTAGGAGCCGGCGCCTGGCGCGAAGATCTGTAGCTCCTGCGTTCCCCTTGGCCGGCCGTGGCGGCAAGGAAGGGGGTGTGGAAGCTTGTCGGCGCGACCTACTCTTTCCCCGGCCGGCCGTGGTGGCGGGGGGGGGGGGGGGGGCGGGGGATCGAGCCGTGGCGTTGACCTCTTCTTCTTCATCGATGTCGGTGCTCTCCTCAGCTGCTTCCTCTGGCCCAATGGTCGAGTCAGGATCCGGAGCAACGTAGGCGGATGCGGTGGCCTTCATAGATTGTTGGAGCTCTTCTCCGGCGGCATGGGGCGGCATGGTTCCGTTCCCCCCGGCCGGACCGTATGGGTGTAGGGCACCCGCTCCTCTGCTTCAGCGTTGCGCGGGCTCTACTCGTCGCGCAGCCCCAAGTGGTTCCGTTCCCCGGCGGTGGTGTGACGGCCGTTGCTGCAGCGACTTCGTCGGCGGCGAGGTGGACGTCAGAAGGACCTGATCGCGTTTTCTTGCTCTGTGCCGGGTCCTTTTTGCACTTTTTGCGGGTGTGGGTTGTATTTCTCCTCTTTCGAGGGGCATTCCTGTAATTTGTGCGCCGATGTGGTATTAATGAAGCATTCTCCGGGTCCTTCGAGACCCGTCTACTGTTCAAAAAAAAACTTTGTAGGTAAGGATTCACCGATCAATGGATAAATGACATGTAGATGGTGTCCATCGTTTTTGAAAAATAGTGGATTATTTGGCGGTTAGGTGCTTTATTTTCCTTGAGAGTTTTCTAGAGTAAAACACACATGTGGTCAATAAACTTGCCGTGAATGTTCACTTCAGAGGTTGTGATAGCTTATTATCACCCGTGGGCGTGGTAGATTTTCCAGCAATTAAAGGGCACGCACCACGCATGGTCCTTCGTAGGCTCCTGGGGTGACATGGGGTCAGTTGTAAATAGTGGCACAATCATCTGGGAAAGCGCTTGTTCGTCACTTTACTATTTCAAGTTGCAAACTGTGATGAACTTGTCACAAACTTGCCTGGATGTGTGCCCATGGACGACAGTTTAACGAGCAAGTGAGAAGCATATGATGACCTTGGGGAGGTTTTCTTTATTGGAAAAAGCGCATGGTGATTTTCTTTTGTAAAAACATATAGATCTAAGTTTTGAATCCCATTCCCCAAGAAACCCATAAGTGAACACTAAGGACGTGATTGGTATCCAGCAGCTCTAGAGCCAGGTTTCACGTTTTGCTAGGGCCAGGCTTCATAGGCAGTGGCGGAGCCAGCAATCTGGCAAGATCTGGCTTACGCCACACCTAAAATTATATATTCTTCATAATACATATGTGTATTATTTATAGATTAATCAATTTTGTGTAATACTTTTCATTCCGCCACACCTAAATGTTAATTCTAGCTCTGCTACTGTTCATAGGGATTTAGCCCGGTAGAAACAGTGCAAAAAAATACTGTCAAGTTGTTTGGTAGGCAACATAGAAGTAGGTAGACTTTTGTGGCATTCGCAGCCGTAGTGTTTGATTGTGACGGCTTCCTGCATACCATGTGAGACTGCCATGCAGCCTAGCACTGAAAACAAGAGCATCTTTCAGCTTCGTGGTGCGCACCTGACCTGGCCATGGAGAAACACTCGATTCCTACGTTTCCACGGGGTCTGGCCCAGAGGTGCTTTAATGTGCGTGCGGGCCATCTTAGTGAGATCCCTCTCGTTTGGCAGCCCATAAAAAAAGTAATCTTCTCCACACATACGAGTCTACCTACCACCATGCACCCTACCAATCGCACCCTAAGCTTTCGAGGAAGCGCGTGCACACAACCGAAAATCAGTTTGGTGCCCGGGCTACCTGTAGCCCTTTTTTGATTTTTTTTGAAATTGACATTTGAAAGTTTGAAAAAAAATCTAAAACAAATATGGGGATGTAGTCAACTTCATACATTACGAGCATGCCAATTTTTACAGTAAAATACATTGTACTGTAGCCTCAGCAAAAAGGATAAATTAAACAAAATTTAGAACATGTTTCTAGATCTAGATTTTTGTTTCCAGATCTCGAATTTTGTTATTTTTGTTGAGGATAAAATATAAGGTATTTTGTAATAAAAATTTACTCACAGGTAGAATTAATCATATAATACACTCTGGTATTTTTTTGAATTTTTTTGAAATTTCAAATTGGAATTTTTTGAAGTTTAAATAAACGAGCTCTAGTGAGCTCGTCTGCCAAATCGTGCACACAAGGCCTTAGAGAAACCCCGTCTGATGGTTTGTTATATGCATGAGTAAAGTGAATGAAACGCAACCTAACCCATGGGTAAGAGGGATTTTGCTCCTACTGGATCCATCTCTTAAAGAAACCCCAAATTATGTCTCTCTAGGATCTGTAACGTTTTTGTAGAAGTTCTGACTCTCAGTGGGCGTAAACATATATTTTGTTTATGGTCGTATCTTCAGCGAACAAGAACAACTACCTGTTTCAGAAGGTTGTACACAGTTGGAGCAGACGATAAAAAATATTTTTATCCCACATAGATGGCGGAATAGCCTTCGGATCAGCCCTCCGTAGCTTTAGGCATTGCTATAAGTTTCAGGCATACTTGTATTGTGCCACTTTCTTTTGCTTTATCTTTTGTTCTTGTGGTTGTGTGTATTCTAGCTATACAGAGGTCGGTCGTGAGATCTTCTAAATTATATTAGCATGATGCTAACTTTTAGTTTAATAAAGCGTCATTTATCGTGAAAAAGAAGTCATAATTCTTTAATTCTAGGAGAGTTTGTTAGCACGCAAGTGGTGTTTATATTCTTGTAAACTTTGTATGACTTTATAAAATAAGGTAACCAGTTTGCATACTCTCAAAAAGAAAATAGCGCCCGGTCTTGCTTTTTTGCCAGGGCACGACCTATGTATTGTGTCTATCTTAATGAAACTTTGCATGTAGATGGAAGACATGGACATATGTATTTTCACAAAGTTATGTTTTTGTTAATTTTATTAATACTTTTAATGGTACTATTCATTCAGGAGTGCATATGCCTCCGTGAGTCAAAACACGTAGGCATCTGGTTAGTGACGGTTATACAAAAGTGTTAAACGCCTCAAAATTAATAAATTAGGAGATGCTTCATGGGATGGAGTTCATACTACCAAACAATGAAGGACATATTCTTTTGTACTTTTTGGCTTCCCTTGACATTTCAATATTGGCAATATGGACTCATGGCAACTCCATTCATTTTTAACTCGTTTTTTTTTATCAAAAAGCGCCATCTCCGACTGTTCAAGCAAGAAAAAGGCCACCCAAGCTTCTCAAGACCGTGCTTCTAAAATTATCATGTTTGTCAGCTCTTTAGTTAGGCTAAAAATGTCCCATCCGCTAGGACCGTTGTGTCTCTTAGTTAAGTAATCATCTGGTGCACATGACAAAATTTGCTAATTAGCAGGTCCTAATAGTCGTAATCAGTTGCTGCGAGCTGTGGCGATGTACACGTCAGCCATGACAATAATAGATCCATGGTGCCAAGAGGTTTGTCACTACAAATCGTTGTCACCACGTACGTGATAATTAACCATTAATTACACCCCCTCACGCCTTTCAATCTGTCGGAGCATATAACAAGTACATGGGAAGAACTACTACTCACTAGTGGAAAAATGGGCTTTCATTTGCCCCCATTAGTCCCCATATTATTCGATCCGCGGTTAAAGGGTCCATCAGTCCCGGTTCATTTGAAAATATGGGCCAGGGGACAATAGTCCCGGTTCAAATGGGCCCTTCAGTCCCGGTTTCACCCACCAACCGGGACTAATGCCTTTGGGCCTTTAGTCCCGGCTCGTGGCTCAAACCGGGACTAAAGGTCACCCTTTAGTCCCAGTTCGTGCCACGAGCCGGGACCAATGGCCCGTTCAAACGAATCGCCCTCTTCGCGCCAGTTACGATCGACGACGCTTCGGATCGATCGACATTAACGACGACGCTTCGTATATCGTCGCGCTGATCGGGAACCGCCGGCGACGCGCATTGGAACTCGACTGCATTCACATCGCCGGTGTGCTCTCATCTCCCTCTCTCTACTATATATAGCACTCATATTTGATCATCTTAAGCACACCATTCTCATCTTCTTCTTCCCCAAACATCTCTCCCACGCATATCACCATACCGCCGGCGCCCTCGAGAGCTCTCTCTCCCTCGACTCAATGGAGGAGCAATTTTTTCTAAGATCTCGGCTCTACTACGTCGTCATCGAAGAGATAAACTTCACCATCACGGAGACTCTCCGTGCTTTGAGGGTGGAGACGTGGATCCGCACCGTCAAGCGACGGTTCCTCGACGCCGCACCGATCAAGTGCGTGGGCTTGGATTGTGAGTTCACCACTCACGAGGTCCCTCAGCGTGCCGCCGTCCTTCAACTCTCGGTGGCGTTCGAGATATTGATCTTCCAGATTTGTAAGGCCAATGGCATGCCACAACTACTCAAAGACTTCTTGAAGGACACCACCATCAAATTTTGTGGTGCGGCTATCAATAATGATCTGCGCATGCTGAGGTCATACGGAATTATTATTCCGTCTGCGTATGATCTTCAAAAGGTTGTCCCAAACCCCACCAGCAAGCTAACGCCGAGTCTCTATGATTTGGTCAATGCTACTATTGGGACACATTTTGAGAACAAAAAGAGGGAGAAGAAGAAGAAGGACAAGAAGAAGTACAAGAAGAAGGGAGAAGAAGAAGAAGAAGAAGATGATGATGATGATGATGAAGAAGAAGAAGAACTAATATTTGGTTGGGAAAAAGTTTCATTGAGCTTCAACAAATATTATATGCTGCTTTAGACGCTCGCCTAGGCTTTGAGATTGCTAGGAGATTCTGGAAGCTAAAAGGCTACAATAGCCATGTTGATCGTCTTAACCTTAATAATTAGGTGGATGATTATGTTTGGAAAAATGTTGGATGAGTATGTACTCCCTTTGAGCCATGTTGGATGAGTATGTTTGGAAAAATGTACTCCCTTTGTTTCGGTTAACAAAGTCTATTAATTTTCGAATTTGTGATTTTTCAAGTATTTTAGCTTTTTTGAATATTTTAATTATTAAAAATTAATAATTAAATTATACATAAAGATTATTTGAAATTCATTGGTGCTTATTATACTTAATCATTGTTTCTTATTTTGTGAATTTATTTGGAATTTAAAAAATAATATTATATATTACCAAAGTGTATAGGTTAATAGAATTGGTAGCATACCATTATCAAGAAGTCGCGAGCGCAGTCTTGGAAGCTAGTAGGGAAGGAATGGAGAAGTTAAGCGTGCTAAGAGTGGAACAGTGTGAGGATGGGTGACCGATCGGAAAGTGAGGACCACAAGTACTTGTAATTTGATATGAGATATGGACTGAGAGCCATAAGTATCTAATTTGATATGAGAATAGAGATGATTAGATAATAGAGAAATAAAGAAATAAAAAAATAAAGAAAATACAGAAATTCCGAAACAGAAAATACAATTTTATTCCGAATGGACCTTTAGTCCCGGTCCGTGTTACGAACCGGGACCAAAGGTCCTCCAGTCGCAGCACATTCCCCGTGCCACGTGGAGGCCCATTGGTCCCGGTTCGTAAGCAACCGGGACTAAATGCTGGAGCCTTTAGTCCCGCTTTGTTAGTCTCGGTTGTTACAACCGGGACTAATGGGCTTTACAAACCGGGATTGAAGGCCTTTTTTCCACCAGTGACTCCCTTCGACTCATATTACTCTTCTTTAATATAGATGTATCTAAACACATTTTAGTGGTAGATACATTCTGTTTAGCGAAGAATAATATGGATCGGAAGGAATACTAATTTTCTAACGTTGCCATGCAAAGAAAAGAAGTTCACATGCACGCCAAACATATAACGTAGACCTTGTCGCTAGTTGCTACTAATCTTCGCAGCCATTTCCATCCAAGAGGAGGAGTGCTCAAGTAATAAACTATACTGATAATTACTATTATCTTTTACCTCCTAAATATTATTGAATATATCTTTAAAAAATGGATGCAAAAGTTGTGAGTTTAGTTGGATGATAGTCTCTCTCCGATGGACGTCATCTAGTTTTTTTTGTTTATATTACGTATAAGGATGGCAATGGGCAGGGTATGGGTATGGTAGAGCAATATCATACCCATACCCGTATAGTCGATGGGTACATAATTCTACCAGTACCCATACCCATGGATGTGAATCTTTACCCATATCCATACCCGGCGGGTACCCATACCCATTGTGTATCCAGTGGGTGAATGAAATACTACACAAGTTACTCACTATTTTATTTTCATCGATACTACATTGGGGGCTAGAACGTGGGATTTCGATCTCCTTATTATGGGGAGACATGTGGATTACGACCAATGCTTAATTACTAGAGTAATAGAGGTGTGGGATGCCTGGGATACTCTAGATCCACAAGTATAGGGGGTGTATCGTAGTACTTTCGATAAATAAGAGTGTCGAACCCAACGAGGAGCAGAAGGTGTTGACAAGTGGTTTTGATCAAGGATTCACTGTAAATACTAGCAAACAGGTTTTCAGGGGTATTTGGTAATACAAATAAATAAAGTGCGAGTAAATAAAAGACAGTAGTAACAATTGCAGCAAGTGGCCCAATCCTTTCTTCAGCAAAGGACAAGCCAGTTGTGTAACTTACAATAACCAAACGTTCTCGAGGACACACGAGAGTTTCTGTCAAGAGCTTTCGCTTCATACCGTTAATAGTCTTTATTGGTTTGATAGGTGTTATGGGGGTGAACCTGTGCTAGCGCACTACCCTTACTAGGATAAATACACACTTGTGATTATACCCCTTGCAAGCATCCGCAAATACAAGAAAGTAATTAAGATAAATCTAACCACAGTCTTAAACTCTAAGATCCTACGCTCCCTGGTGCAATGGTTCCCCAACGTAGGTTTAGGTTTCTGTCACTCCAGCAACCCCACAATTGGTAGCCAAATACACAATGCATCTCACTAGGCCCATAAATGGTGAAGTATCATGTAGTCGATGTTCACATGACACCACTAGTAAAATAGCACCACAACAATATCAAACCATTAAATATTTCTCAACAATAATTCACTACTAACATCTTGACTTCTCCCATGTCCTCAAGAACTAAACGAACTACTCACAAGACATCATATGGATCATGATCAGAGGTGAAATAATGGTAAATAACAATCTGAACATAAACCTTAATTCAACGGTTCCACTCAATAGCATCAACTACAAGAGTAATCAACACCGGGAAAGTTTCCCCTAAGAATATAACAAGATCCAACTCAAGATGTTACAGCGGGATGGAGTGGTGATGGTGGGGATGAAGGTGCTGGTGATGGAGATGATGATGATGATGATCCCGATGAAGTCCGGTGCGATGATGATGACGATGGCGACGATCTCCCCTCTCCGGGAAAGAATTTCCCCGGCAGATTTCTCCCTGCCGGAGAGCTTTTCTCTCTCTGGTGTTTTCCGCCCCGCAGAGGCGGTTGTGTCTATCTCTCAGCCCCCCCTTGACTTAGGTTTTCGGGGACGATGAAGTACGCGAAGGGGCGAGACCAGAAGTGGGCCAGGGTGGCCTCACATAGGGCCGGCGCGGCCAGGTGTCAGGCCGCGCCCCCTGTGCGTGAGGCCGCCCCCTGGCTCCTCTCTCCTGCTCCTTCTGGCTTCCGGAGTCTTTTGGTAAAATAGAATTTTCTAGTATTTTTCTGGAATTTTCCTGATCTTCCGAAATATGGTGTCTTGACGGTCCTTTTCTAGCAGAATCCTGACTCCGGCAGCAAATCCTCCAATGATCATCAAACATGTGAAAACAAAGGAAATAACATAAGTACCATATCTAAATATGAAATATATCAATGAATAACAGTAAATTATGATACAAAATAGTGATGCAAAATGGACGTATCAACCCCCCCAAGCTTAGACCTCGCTTGTCCCCAAGCGAAAACTAAACTCGATAAACATGACCACAGGTTTATGGAGTGAAGTGTCGATAATCAAAATACGGACAGCCAGCATCACATTCACCAAAGGCACAAGTTATAATAGACAGCAACTTCCCTTTGTATAATATAGACTTGCAATAAGTAAAGGGAATCACATATAAAGATGCGCAAAGTAAACTATAATTGGTGATGGCAAACCTTAGTTCTTGGTCAGAGAACAATGAACAACTATACTAGCCTTTGAATGGAGCCTTTTTAAAACAGAGCTAATATAGCAAAAACCATATGCTCAATGAAACAACATTTTTGCATTCATAGAAAGCTTTCAAAGATATATTCCTTCAGAAAAAAGCATTGTACAAAACAAGGAAGATAGTAAACATGATTAAACGGATCAACATATGGATGAGTGAAACATAACAACTCAAATGCTTGCTTGAGATAGAGGGGAAATAGGTTGACTCAACATAAAAGTAAAAGATAGGACCTTCGCAGAGGGAAGCAGTGATTAAACATGTGCTAGAGCTTTTTATTTGTAAAACAGAGGTAAAAATTGTTTTGATAGGTGGTTGCTTTTGTCAACGACTAGCAACGGAGTTCTTGATATCTTCCATACTAAACAAGTGAGAGCGGTTCCGAGATGTTTGATTAATTGGCACTTTGGTGCTCTTTTATAGCTTTGCACTCCTCCCCACCTTTTTCCTTTCTCAAACCATGGCTAACCGATTCCATCGGGTGCCGACCAACTTTCACATACCATGGAGGAGTGCTTCTTTTTCTTTTCCTTTTGAGATTATAATGGTCTGACCAGCTCCCTTGCAAAATTAATGACGAGCAGATGAAGCTGCCTAGTCGAGGGGTACTTAATTTAGTATGGAAGATAACAAACCCATCCACTACGTCCTCATGAGCTAAAAGCAGTGGCACAAAATGAGAAGTGCTTGAAGGTTTTTTAAAGGTAGAACATGAAAAATTTACTTGGAATGGCTTAAAATACCATGCATAGGAATTTATAGTGGACTCTTTGGAAATGACTTGGCTTTGGGATTTGGATGCACGAGAAGTATTTCCTCTCAGTACAGGTTTTTGGCTAGCAAGGCTGGGTAGCAAGCATAAGAGTTGCATGAAACAAGCAAACATACATATAATAAGAATAATCATGCAAACTCCCTTGAAGGTACAATGATTTTAACTTTGAGAATAACAATGCTTATAAGCCAAACATAAGGAAAACTGAAGTGATGTAACACAAACACTTCTTTATTCTTTTCTACTCAAACCTCAAGGTAATGCTGCTACTGACCAAGCTAAGTTTGCCAAAACCAACTAAATTTACTCATGCTCCCAAAGTGATACCAATACAAATCAACAAGACCAAACTAATAAGAGACTTTGCAAACTAAGATAAAGTGTGCGGAAAGTAAACGATGGAACTTCTCATTAATATTTCATTACCTCAACTCACACCAAGGGATACATAGATAACCAACTAAGGAGGATACTTCCACACTGCAAACTATTCTATAGGATAATTTCTCTATTCATGATATGACTCTACTTGAAAAGTAAATGAGTAAAAAGGTAATGATGGGATACCGCGGCACTCCCCCAAGCTTGGAACAAGCCAAGGGGATGCCTATACCAATGATGAATTACTCCTTTGGTGGTGGCGGTGGATAATCTTTAATAAGCTTCTCAATCAAATCTTTCAAATCATCAATCTTGTGACTGAGGTTACGAATCATCTCAGAATTGTGCTCAACACGGTTCATGAACCTGTCAGCAAGAGAATCCCAGCTCTTGGAATTATTTCCCCATCCTTCCTCATTCTTGGAACTTTCTTTTCCTGCACTGTTAGAACGATCTATATCCCAACCAAAGGGTAATCGTGACCTAGGCACCCTTTGAAACTGATGTTCATGTATTAGAGTATGGAAAGGATTGTTGCCTGACGGAGATGTCCATGGAGCTAAGGTGTGACGCGGCACACCCCCTCCGGTCCTTATGCGTGCACTCTTCTTGAACTTGTCATGATCTGTCACCACCCCTATGCTGGCAATCATGGTGTTTGGCCTTGAACTTTGACCTTCCTCCTTGTCTTCGCTTTCAACCTCTTCTTTTAGCCGAAAGTTTTTGGTGTCATCTTCCGGAGGTGTCTTCTCCTTGTCATCGCTCGAAGAGGCCATGGTGCTCCCCCAAGCTTAAGATCAACTCTTGACAGAAACAGCTCGAAACAAAACATGACGAGAAAACGATATACAGACCTCGGGTACTCCGGGGAGTTAAATAGGCGAAAATTATACATCGAAACGAAATCACAGGAGGAAACCGGGACGGAAACGAGTTCTGGTATGCTCTCACACCAGGGCGGCGCGGCCAGAGGTGGGCCCGCGCCCCCTGTGTGTGAGGAGCACACGGACTCCTTTTCCTGCCCGTTTTCGTCTCGTGATTTTTCTTATTTAGTAAAAATAGCAAAAATAATAAAGTAAGAGTTTTTCGCAAGACTTTTCTGTCTAGAACTGTTACCTATTCAAAAACAAACTCTGCAGGTGCCTGCAATTTGTCTTGGATGAATTCTTCTGGAGAAACTGTTTCAATTACATCAACATCTTCATTATAAGAATCTCCAGAAATATAATGTTTGAGTCTTTGCCCATTCACCACTTGTGTAGAGTCATCTTTCAATGAAGCAATCTTAATAGCACCTGAGCAGTACACTTCCACAATAACATATGGTCCTTCCCATTTAGAAAGTAATTTTCCTGCAAAAAATCTGAGACGAGACCTATACAATAGAACTTTCTCACCAATATGAAACTCTCTTTTAAGAATTCTCTTATCATGCCATTGCTTGACTTTCTCTTTGAAAAGTCTGGCATTCTCATACGCTTCGTTCCTCCACTCGTCTAGAGAACTCAAATCTAACAACCTTTTCTTACCGGCTAGTTTAAAATCTCTATTAAGCTCTCTCACTACCCAAAAAGCTTTGTGTTCTAATTCTAAGGGCAAGTGACACGCTTTTCCATAAACCATCTTATAAGGAGACATACCCATGGGGTTCTTATAAGCAGTTCTATAAGCCCATAAAGCATCATTTAACTTACTAGCCCAGTTTTTCCTAGATCTATTAACAGTCTTCTGCAAGATAGACTTGATCTCCCTATTTGAAAGCTCTACCTGCCCACTAGTTTGGGGATGATAGGCAGAAGCAATTCTATGATTAACATCATATTTAGCAAGAGTTTTTCTAAAACCACCGTGAATAAAATGAGAACCTCCGTCAGTCATAAGATATCTAGGCACACCAAACCTAGGAAAAATAACATCCTTAAGCATTTTTAACGAGGTCTCACCATCGGCACTCTTGGTAGGTATGGCTTCTACCCATTTAGTAACATAATCAACAGCAACAAGTATGTGGGTATAGCCTTTTGAAGGAGGAAAAGGACCCATAAAGTCAAATCCCCAACAATCAAATGGTTCAATAACAAGAGTGTAACTCATAGGCATTTCATTGCGTCTAGAAATATTACCAACTCTTTGACATTCATCACAAGATAAAACATACCTTCTGGCATCTTTAATGAGGGTTGGCCAATAAAAACCTGATTGTAGAACCTTTTGTGCGGTTCTATCTCCAGCATGATGTCCTCCATAAGCACTACCATGGCATTTTCTTAATATCTTTTGTTGCTCATATTCTGGTACGTATCTTCGCATAATACCATCAACTCCTTCTTTATATAAGTGTGGGTCATCCCAAAAGTAATGCCTCAAATCATAGAAGAATTTTCTTCTTTGCTGAGCTGTAAAGGTTGGAGGCAAATACTTGGAAACAATAAAGTTAGCATAATCAGCATACCAAGGAAGGTCCCGCGAAGTTACATTAATAGCAGCCAACTGCTCATTTGGAAAACTATCGTTAACAGGAATAGGATCAAAAGAAATGTTTTCCAATCTAGACAAGTTGTCAGCCACAGGATTTTCAGCACCTTTCCTATCTACGATATGCAAATCAAATTCTTGTAAAAGCAACACCCATCTAATAAGCCTAGGCTTAGCATCCTTCTTAGTCATAATATATCTAATAGCAGCGTGATCAGTATGAATAGTAACTTTAGAATCAACAATGTAAGATCTAAACTTATCACATGCAAAAACAACAGCAAGAAACTCTTTCTCAGTAGTAGCATAATTCTTCTGAGCAGCATCAAGAGTCTTACTAGCATAATGAATAACATTTAACTTATTATCTACGCGCTGTCCAAGAACAACACCAACATCAAAATCACTAGCATCACACATAATTTCAAAAGGTAAATTCCAATCAGGTGGTTGAACAATAGGAGCAGTAGTTAAAGCCTTCTTAAGAGTTTCAAAAGCTTGCTTACAATCATCATCAAAGACAAATGGTACATCTTTTTAAAGAAGATTAGTAAGGGGCTTTGAAATCTTAGAGAAATCTTTAATAAACCTCCTATAGAAACCAGCATGACCAAGAATACTACGAATACCTTTAACATCTCTGGGACAGGGCATTTTCTCAATTGCCTCCACTTTTGCTCTGTCAACTTCAATTCCTCTTTCTGAAATTTTATGTCCAAGGACAATTCCTTCATTCACCATAAAGTGGCATTTCTCCCAATTAAGAACAAGGTTAGTTTCTTCGCACCTCTGCAAAACTTTATCAAGGTTGTGCAAACAATTATCAAAAGAAGTTCCATAGACGGAGAAATCGTCCATGAAGACCTCCACAATTTCTTCACAAAAGCCATGAAAAATAGCAGACATGCATCTTTGAAAAGTAGCAGGAGCATTGCATAAACCAAACGGCATACGTCTATAAGCATAAGTTCCATAAGGACAAGTAAAAGTGGTTTTCTCTTGATCTTCCTTTTTAACAGCAATTTGAGAAAAACCAGAATAACCATCAAGGAAACAAAAATGGGTTTTCTTAGATAATCTTTCTAACATCTGATCTATAAACGGTAAAGGATAATGATCTTTGTTAGTAACTTTGTTTACCTTTCTATAATCAATGCACATCCTAGAACCAACTACTACCCTCTGAGGAATAAGCTCGTTATTCTCATTAGGCACAACAGTCATACCTCCTTTCTTAGGAACGCAATGAACAGGACTAACCCATCTACTATCAGCAATAGGATAAATAATACTAGCATCAAGGATCTTTAATACCTCATTTCTTACCACATCCTTCATCTTGGGAATTAGGAGGCGTTGATGCTCCACGACTGGCTTCGCGTCTTTCTCCATATTAATGGCATGCTGACATAAAGTGGGAGAAATCCCTTTTAAATCATCAAGAGTATATCCCATAGCTCCTCGGTGTTTCCTCAATATCTCCAATAATCTTTCTTCTTCCTTTCCTGAAAGTTTAGAGCTAATAATAACAGGATATATTTTCTTATCATCTATGTAAGCATATTTAAGATTATCAGGTAAAGGCTTTAATTCAAACACAGGATCTTCCTTAGGCGGCAAAGTGGTACCAAGATCCTCCACAGGTAGATTATGCTTGATTAATGGTGGTTGACGAAGAAGAATATCGTCAATCTCTTCTCTTTCCTTACTGAAAACATCACTTTCGTGATCTTCCATGAATTGCTGCAAGGCATTATTACGAGCAAGGGCAATAGAAGCAAGCTGTTCAACTCAAAAAAATTCATTAGGCATGTCATTTTCATAAGAAGTCTTAGCAAACTTGGAAAAATTAAACTCATAAGACTCTCCATTAAACTTAGTAAAAAAATTCTCCTTCTTACAATCTATCACGGCGCCACAAGTGTTCAAAAATGGTCTACCAAAAATAATAGGACAAGTTTTACTAGCCTCCTTACCAAGTACTAGAAAATCAGTAGGGTATTTAGTCTTACCGCAAAGAACTTCCACATCTCGAACAATACCAAGAGGCCAAACAGTCTCTCTGTTAGCAAGCTGAACAACCACATCAATATCTTCAAGTTCACAAGTGCCAATCTCATACATAATTTCTTTGTAAAGCTCTAAAGCAATAGCACTTGCACTAGCACCAATATCACATAAACCATAATAGCAATGATCTCCAATCCTGACAGAAATAACAGGAACACTTGTTTTCCTATGCTTTTTAGGATGTGAGAGAATGTTAGAAGCATCTTCACAAAAAAGAATATATTCATCCCCTACATCTTTAGTAACAAGATCCTTCAATATAGCTACAGGAGACTTAATAATAATTTGCTCATCAGGTTCTGCAGCTTTCTTAGTACTTTTATTAGACACACTTACCAAAGTAGAATACTTCTTTACCTTAGCAGGGAAAGGTGTCTTCTCAAAATAATGTTCAGGCACAATGCTATCAACAGTACAAACTTCAGTAGCTGCAGCAGGTATATGACTAATAGAGTCTTTATAAGGCGCATGATATTTGTTCCAATCTTTCTTTGGAACATCAAGATAAGAGGCAAAGGCCTTAAGACAATTAGCAAGTATTTGAGAATCAAGACCATAAGCAGTGCTAACACTATGAAAATCACTAGTTCCCATAAAAGCTTTAATGCATTCATAATCATAATTTATACCTGACTTTCTACCTTTGTCGTTTTCCCATCCTTCAGCATTCTCTTGTATACGGTCAAGAATTTTCCACTTAGCATCTTCTTTCATATGAGTAAATGATCCAAAGCAAGAAGCATCCAAGTAATCTTATCAGGAAGAGTAAGCCGCGCATAAAAATTATCAATAACAATATTATTAGGGAGCTCATGAATGGGGCATTTGAGCATTAGTAACTTCAATCTTCCCCACGCTTGGGCAATACTCTCTCCATCATGAGGCCAAAAATTATATATCTGATTACGATCTTTATGGATTTCACTTGGAGGATAAAACTTGGAATAAAAGAGAGGTACAATTTCCTCCCATGCCATAGATGGACCATCTTGGAGCAGTCGATACCACTCCTCAGCTCTGCCTTTCAATGATAAAGAGAATAGCTTCTTCTTGACTTGGTTTGGTGAAATACCTGCACACCTGAACAACTCGCATAATTCATGTATAAATAGTAAGAGATCACCCGGATGGACAGTTCCATCTCCTGAATAGCCGTTATCCATAATACGCCCAACAATTTTCATAGGTATTTTAAAACGATCAATTTCAGCAGGTAGTGGCGGTGGTGGTTCATCCACATGTGCAGCAGTAGTAGATGTGTTTCCAAATAGGAAACCAAATGGAGAATTCTCCATAGCAAAGTAAAATAAAAACAAAAGACAAGAATAAAACAATACTCACAGTGACGGTTACCTTTACCAATTCCTCTCTTTAATAGCGCTTCACTCCCCGGCAACGGCACCAGAAAATAGTCTTGATGACCCACAAGTATAGGGGGTGTATCGTAGTACTTTCGATAAAAAAGAGTGTCGAACCCAACGAGGAGCAGAAGGTGTTGACAAGTGGTTTTGATCAAGGATTCACTGTAAATACTAGGAAACAGGTTTTCAGGGGTATTTGGTAATACAAATAAATAAAGTGCGAGTAAATAAAAGACAGTAGTAACAATTGTAGCAAGTGGCCCAATCCTTTCTTCAGCAAAGGACAAGCCGGTTGTGTAACTTATAATAACCAAACGTTCTCGAGGACACACGGGAGTTTCTATCAAGAGCTTTCGCTTCATACCGCTAATAGTCTTTATTGGTTTGATAGGTGTTATGGGGGTGAACCTGTGCTAGCGCACTACCCTTACTAGGATAAATACACACTTGTGATTATACCCCTTGCAAGCATCCGCAAATACAAGAAAGTAATTAAGATAAATCTAACCATAGCCATAAACTCTAAGATCCTACGCTCCCTGGTGCAATGGTTCCCCAATGGAGGTTTAGGTTTCTGTCACTCCAGCAACCCCACAATTGGTAGCCAAATACACAATGCATCTCACTAGGCCCATAAATGGTGAAGTATCATGTAGTCGACGTTCACATGACACCACTAGTGAAATAGCACCACAACAATATCAAACCATTAAATATTTCTCAACAATAATTCACTACTAACATCTTGACTTCTCCCATGTCCTCAAGAACTAAACGAACTACTCACAAGACATCATATGGATCATGATAAGAGGTGAAATAATGGTAAATAACAATCTGAACATAAACCTTAATTCAACGGTTCCACTCAATAGCATCAACTACAAGAGTAATCAACACCGGGAAAGTTTCCCCTAAGAATATAACAAGATCCAACTCAAGACGTTACAGCGGGATGGTGTGGTGATGGTGCGGATGAAGGTGCTGGTGATGGAGATGATGATGATGATGATCCCGATGAAGTCCGGTGCGATGATGATGACGATGGCGATGATCTCCCCTCTCCGGGAAGGAATTTCCCCGGCAGATTTCTCTCTGCCGGAGAGCTTTTCTCTCTCTGGTGTTTTCTGCCCCGCAGAGGCGGCTGTGTCTATCTCTCAGCCCCCCCTTGACTTAGGTTTTCGGGGACGATGAAGTACGTGTAGGGGCGAGACCAGAAGTGGGCCAGGGTGGCCTCACACAGGGCCGGCGCGGCCAGGGGTCAGGCCGCGCCCCCTGTGCGTGAGGCCGCCCCCTGGCTTCTCTCTCCTGCTCCTTCTGGCTTCCGAAGTCTTTTGGTAAAATAGAATTTTCTGGTATTTTTCTGGAATTTTCCTGATCTTCCGAAATATGGTGTCTTGACGGTCCTTTTCCAGCAGAATCCTGACTCCGGCAGCAAATCCTCCAATGATCATCAAACATGTGAAAACAAAGGAAATAACATAAGTATCATACCTAAATATGAAATATATCAATGAATAATAGTAAATTATGATACAAAATAGTGATGCAAAATGGACGTATCACTCAGCTCAGCTCATACTAAAATTCGAGCAAGCTCATATCAACTCGAGTTAAACATCGAGCTGTAAAACTTGGTTCATACTCAGCTTGTAACGATCTCGAGTCGATCTCGAGCTAGTTTCGAGCTAAGAAATATGATAAATTTTTTATTTTGCTTGCATATAAAAGAAACAGAAATACTATCCACAACATCGAGAAGGAACAAATTCACCTTCCATATCATCTTAATCAAATCTTATCCAAATTAGAAGGAATAAATGTCATTCACAACATACAAGGCAACAAATTCCTACATTATGTTTAAATATTTAACAAATTATTGTATATGATTATATTTTTTCGAGCTCTTGAGTTAAATTAAGCGAGCTAGTGTTGGCTCAAGATCAACTCGTGTTCGAGTCGAGCTATAAAAGACGCTCGTACTCAGCTCATCTCTTTTCGAGTCGATCTCGAGCTGAGCTATAAAACGAGTCGATCTCAAGCTGCTCACGAGTCTCGAGCTTTTTTTGCAGCCCTAGCCGTCAGGACTAGCATATTAATAATCAAATTGTATGTATTCAATAGTAGAATCAATAACAGTTTATGTGCGTGTATGATTATTATAAGATATGCTATTCCGCGGCTTCCGCCTACAACTTGCAGTTCTTCGGCCTTATCGAATCTAGCATGTATAAGCTTATGTGGAAAGCTTGGGCGCCTGCAAAAGTGAAGAATCATGCATGGCTTGTCCTTCAAAATAGACTTTGGACGGCGGATAGATTGCGGAAACGTGGGTGGGACAATTGTGGGCTTTGCCCCCTTTGCAAGCAAACCGAAGAGAACAACAGCCACATTTTCGTTCATTTCCGCTTCACCCTTCGTATTTGGGAGCAACTAAGAAATTGGCATGGCATTCTTGGTTTGCACCCAAGGAAATGGGCGGGCATCGACGTCCAAGAATGACAATGTTCAAGAAATCGTTTATCAATAACTTCTCGGTCGGCCTAAGATTTAAGATTAATCGCTTATCGGCCGATTAATCGATTTTATCGGTCGACTATATATTGGCCAGTTTTTCCATAAATCCCAAATATTGGCACCAAAGTTCAAAAATATGCTATCCAAAAACAACATTGGAGTATTGGAAAAAAGTGTTACCTTGATTCATATCATTTAAATTGACAAAAATGGAAAAATACTTGCTATTGTACACTTCTACTCCCTCCGTTTGGTTTTAATCGACACCACCAGACTAGATGGGTAGCAACAGAACGCATGAATTAAATGTGAATAGTGGGAGTATAAGACTAATGGCCCAAAAATCATCTCTCAGACAGATGAATCGTCTACCAAATCGCCGTAAGGGGGCAAAATTCGGGATATTTTGGTCGAAATATCGTCGATCAGATTGGTATATTGGCCAAGGCGATAAATCAGACCGATAAGTTGTAATCTTATCGCTCACCCAATGATTCATGATTAATCGGGAGATTAATCGGCATATCGGCTGATTTTTTGAACATCAAAATGGTGGTCCTCATTGGTGGAGGGACCGAGCCCTCACCGGAAAGGGTTGTCTTCGCTAGCTTTGCTAGTCGTTTGGGAGATTTGGAAGGAAAGGAACGCTAGAGTGTTCCGCAATAAGCTTTCACCATTCATTGTAATTTTTGATTCAATCAAAGCCGAGGCTAGGCTTTGAGTCCATGCCGGGGCCAAGCATTTGGGTGATTTGATGCCGGGAGAGTAGTTGTAATATGTAATCTGTACTTCGTACTCTTGAACTCTTGTTATCTTCTCCTTAATTAATTGAAATGGGGGCAAAGCTTTTGCCCCCGCTCATTTCAAAAAAAATATATATCAAGTGACGAGGGTTAAACTCGACAAATGTCCTAGATGAAGGACTTAGGATCGGGGAGACAGGGCGTCGGATGAAATCGAAAGTAAACTCAGTCAAACAAGGTGGCTATGAAAGTAAACGTGGGTGTAGAACCTGGCTTGCTTTCAATCTGTCCCACACTGTCCCCTCCTGGCCCCTTTATATAGGTGGCCAGGTCTCAAGGATCGGGTGGGATCCGATACAGATTACAATATCGACATACGACATGAACTCGTATTTCGACTAGTATTACAATTGGGCCTAGCTTAACGGGCCTCAGGGGTACTCAACTAATGGGCTCTATTATCTATACCCTTGTCAGTAGCCCCCGAGATTCTACCAGAATTGCAGATTCGGGTTGAATCTCAGATCTTCATTTCTTCGACTTGATCAATACTTGACTTCTTCAAATCTTGAAATCTTCGACTTATCTTTTTCTATAATATCTCGCAAGGGGCTTTGATGAACAAGCCTGACAACTCTGACGGATCAAGAGGTTAGTTAACTGCCGGAACAGACACTTGCCACCTACTTCAAATTCAATCCCCTTGGACTTGAATTCGGGAAACCGGTCAAACCCACTCTTTTGCCGCATTTAGGACTTACAAAGAATGAGTCCCAGTGGTTCTCAGGGTACCCAGTGCGTCCACCAGGATTTTTCTTTGCGTCGTAGACACGGATATATACCAGCAGAGCGCATCCATGTGTGTATACCGGGCCACACAGGACGGATCCTGGGGTCTTACCTTCGCAACATATTTCAGTCACGGCATTCGAGTTTTGTCACGATGACGCAACCCGAGAATCATATGTCGCGGCCTTGTTTGACTATTCCAGTGTACAAAATATTCGGGTTTATTCAACCTTGATCGATAAAAATCTTCCTTCCGATGGGAGTAATGATGCTTCCAGAATCTTAATCGCCTTCATTGTTCATTATAAAACATCGTCGGGTGCGCGCCCAGCGCTCCCGATGGGAGTAGCCCCCGAGGCTATAGTCGAAAAAATCTGTTTTCGAGTATAGTCTTAAAGAATGATTCCTCTTTTTACCAGGCTCAATTTTTCGTCGACTTCCTTGATCTTCCCTTATTCAAGTTCACCAACTCGAACCATCTTTGGAATGTTCATCTTACTAGCATCCACTGCTTATCATAGTCTTCAGTTCTCATTACCCGTACGTTTGTGACGTCATTAATCTGTTTGTAATTATCTCTAGATTTTGACTGTTACCCATGGGTAGCATGGTAATTTCGCAATTTCTCTGCCCGTTAGTGGGCTACCGTTTCCGCTCCTTGCGCCACGTCTCAGCCCACGTTCCATTACCTGGAAGCTATATAAGGGGAGAGTGGGGAAATTCACTGTTTACCAGTTCCTTGCTTCCGCCGCCGCCACCATTGTTGCAATCTCTGCGCTCCTTTGATCTCCTGCTTAGCCCCCGTGCGCAGATCGTAGATGCACGTGAAGCATCAAGCGCAGAAACACAAGATGACCAAGGGGATGAACGCCGCGGCCAGCTGGGTATCTTCTGTCTTTACGCAGAAGGATCTGGACAAGGCCCAAGCGGATGGCCTCTGATACGTCTCCAACGTATCCATAATTTTTGATGCTCCATGCTTGTTTTTACACCATTTGCTTAGTGTTTCATTACACTTCGTGGCATTTTTATGCATTTTCCGGAACTAACCTATTAACGAGATGCCACAGTGCCAGTTCCCTGTTTTCTGCTATTTTTGTGTTTCAGAAAAGTTACACAGGAAATATTCTCAGAATTGGACGAAACCAAAGCCAGATGTCCAGATATTTCACGGAGCTTCCAGAACACCGAAGGAGAGACGGAGAGGAGCCACTGGTGGGCCACACCACCAGGGGCGCGGCCTAGGGCTGGCCCGCGCCCCCCTATGGTGAGCCCCACCAGGGCCACCTCTGACGACGCCCCTTCGCCTATAAATACCCCCCGACGGGAAAAACCTAAATACCCGATCACTTTTCCAGAACACATCGTGATCCGCCGCCGCCATCGACCCGAAGATCGGGAGGGTCCAGAAGCTCTTCCCGGCACCCTGCCGGAGAGGGGAATCACCACTGGAGGTCTTCTTCATCACCATGCTTGCCTCCAACGCGATTAGTGAGTAGTCTACCTTGGACTATGGGTCCATAGCAGTAGCTAGATGGTTGTCTTTTCCATCATGTGCTTCATGTTTAGATCTCGTGAGCTGCCTTACATGATCGAGATCACCGTTATGTAATTCTACATGTTGTGTTTGTTGGGATCCGATGAATATTGGTGTTATGATTGAGTTGATGTACTGAATATTATCTTATGTTATCTCCATGTTGTTTATGATCTTGCATGCTCTCCGTTGTTAGTAGCTATCTTGGCCAAGTAGTTGCTAGTGACTCCAAGAGGGGGTATTTATGCTCGATAGTGGGTTCATGCCTCTATTTAATCTGGGGGAGTGACAGAAACCTCTAAGCTTGTAGATGTGCTGTTGCTACTAGGGGAAAACAACATTCATATGCTCAAGGGCATATGCTTTGTTTACATTACACACTTTGCTTAATGCAGTTATCTGTTGTTCGCAACTTAATACTTGTGGAGTTCTCGGATTGATTCACCACAAGTGGATTATTAGTCATAGATGCAGTTGGATGGTGGTCTATGTATCTTCTGTAATGCCCAGAGTAAATCTCATAGTGATCCTCTCGACATGCACGTTGTCTTTATTCTATCAATTGCCCAACTATAATTTGTTTACCCAGCATGTGTTATTTTATCTTATGGAGAGACATCGCTAGTGAACTGTGGAGCCCGGTCCTATTTCCTTTATATTGCTATCACCTGTTTACTTTACTCGCATACTATTATCACTTTACACTCGATACGCTCATACCCTTTGTTTCAAGCAAACCGGTGAGATTGACAACCTCATCGTAAGTTGGGAACAAAGTATTTGGTTGTGTTGTGTGCAGGTTCCACGTTGCTACTAGTTGAAGACGCGCTAACAAGTTATCGTTAACGGCGCCCTTGTTAGAGCATCACGCAACTAGTGGGCATCACCTTCAGTCGTATTCATCCTCCTACTGGATTGATAACCTTGGTTTCATAACTGAGGGAAAACTTGCTGCTATATTCATCAAAACCTTCTCTTGGGGTTTTCCAACTGGCCGGTTATTTACTACACATTCCCACGTCAACTTGGCTCCAGAAGTTTTCTGTCGCCGTTGCCGTGTATTAAAGAAGAAGCTTTCACACCATCATCACCGCGCCATCAACAAGTTTTCTAGCGCCGTTGCCGGGGAGGAAAGAAGACTTCTGCAAGGGGAGTTTCGCACGCACATCCTTTACTTTGTTTTAAGTTTTGCTTTACTTTATTTTTACTTGCATTGTTTTATCAAAAACCCAAAAAAAATAGTATCCTTTGTAGTTGTTTATTATGTCTAGTTCAGTTGCTACTACTATGTCACCCGAAGATATGATTTTCACTTTCAAACAAAAGGATGAGGAAAGTTTTAAAGAAGCTTGGTCTAGAATTTATGATTGGCATGGAAAAACTGAACCGAAAATGACCTTGAGTTTGCTTCTTAGTTGCTTTTACTTTGGACTTGCTCTTCGTTATAGATATGCTTTGGATGCTACTGTAGAAGGAGATTTCCTTCATTGTGATGGAGATCAAGCTTGCAATATTATAAAAAAGTTGATTACAATTTATAGCATGCCAACTTATTTTGATTCCTCTCTTGTGTGCATTTTTAATAGACTTAATACTCTTGAGACTCGCACTACTAGTTTGAATACTTGCTACAATACTTTGCGCCAGCACTTTGATTATGTGCCAGCAAATGTTGAACCTTCGAGTTGGTACCCTACGGTAAAAATCACCATTAATGGTGAAGCTTTTCATGCTCGTTGTTATATTATGTCTAAATTTTGTCTTATGCCAAAGGATGTTTATGAATCTTTGAGCCTTTGGAAACTTTCTGATGGAGGAGAAGAAATTTCTCTTACTAATAATGCCACTATATTTCCGATTGGAGTAGCTGAAGGAATTTATACAAAAGTCCTAGGAAGAATGGTATCTACTGATTATCTTGTTATTGAATGTGTAGGAAAAGGACAAATCACACTTGGAAGGTCTCTACTGAAGCTCCTGGGCGCTGTTATTGATGTGGGAAAAGGCAATATAAGATTCATCCCTCCACCTTGCAATAGTCACGTCTTTCCTAGAGTTAAGATCAAAGGTAAGAAAGGAAGACGTAAGGCACCCGCTGACCCTAGCACTTCATCACTTGATATTACTTGATTCGCACTTTCTGCGCCTAGCTCAAAGGCGTTAAAGAAAAGTACTCTTGGGAGATAACCCAATGTTTTTACATTCAGTTCTTTTTCTTTTATTTGAGTCTTGGAAGTTATTACTACTGTAATGACCTCTCCTTATCCTTTTTATTTCGTTTTTGTGCCAAGAGAAGCCTCTAATTTGAGTGAGGTAAGATTTGGGGATGTTGCTATCTTGAAACAGTTTTCGGTGCTGCACCGTAAAAATTCGTGAAAATTCTCTGTATATCTTTTGGACCTGCGATTTCTTGTGCATATGCCCCAGGTTACATCCAAACTTTCATTAGTTGAACACTTTTTGATTTGAGCAACAGAAAACCCTCTAAAAATTCGACCTTTGTCAGCTGTTCTGTTTTGACAGATTTCTGCCAATATTTGTGTTTGCCGCTTTATCGCTTTCTTTTTGAGTTCTTTTGATCACAGAACTTCTGGGGAAGTTGCTACAGTAGTATATGCTTTATATGTGGTGGTTTTGAGTTGAAACCTGAAGCAAAAAGGGTTGATTCAATGTTATGCTTACACTAATGTTGCTAATAGATTTGTGTTTAGTTTTGTATGAAGGAAGTTTTCAAGTGTAGGGATTGGAGAATGATGAGATCAGTTGAAGAATGGACAAAAGCTCAAGCTTGGGGATGTCCATGTCACCCCAAGAAATATCCAAGAAGTACAAGCGTCAAAACTTGGGGATGCCCCGAGGCACCCCTTCTTCATCGGCAAAAATCAGGTCACCTTTCAACACACTATATTTTTATTGCTTCATGCATTATGCATTTTTCTCGGAGCGTCAGTTGTTTTTAGTTTTCAGTTTTGTTTAGTTTTGTTTGCTGCAATAAATGGTTGGACCCCAACAAATTCCTTTGGAGAAGATGCCTTGCTTTTCATTTGCCAAGAACACTCCATTTTTCATTCTTATAATTTCAAAGAGTGTTCTCTTTTTCTAGAACTGCATTTAGCTTTCGATTTTTGCCTTGATTTGTGTTCAGATCTTGTTATATCTTTTCATCAAGGTGTATTTTGACCTCTGGTCCATATTGGTTTTCATCAAAAGAGTTGGTTATAAAAAGTTCGAATGGTGTTGGAAAAGAGAAAAAACTTTATGCAAAAAAGTGGTACAAGAAGGAGCTTGTGTAGACTGCGGCCTAGGCTTTTGCATGTCGTGCTTGATGTCTTTTTGATAGTATGCTTAGTGGTTTTGCTGTAGCATGACTTGTCTCAAATGACTGAGATTGCTTAATGAGCCTTTGAAAAAATCATGCGTTGTTTTAATTATTTGGAAGCATTATTTTGGTTTTCTCCTTTGATGCTTTATTTGGGTTGACTTGGCACATGCTCACACATGTTAGACTCATACAAAGTCGCCATTGCCTCTATGATCATTTAGTTTTTGACTTTTGATGCCATCTTATGCTTCTTTTAATGTCGCTTTGTCGCTATGCATGATTATGGCTGTTATTGCTCTCTTAGTTGGTCGCTCCCAGTCTTTTGCTAGCCCTCATTTTGTACTGAGTATGAGCTCTACTCGTGCATCCAACTCCTAAAAACCAAGTTTGCCATTGTGTCCACTATAAATTCATATGCATGGTATTTGTAAGCCATTCCAAGTAAATTTTCATGTGCTACCTTTCAAAACTTTCAACTACTTTCTTCTTTGGAGATCCCTCTTTCGGCTCCGCCCCAGTGTTGCATTGTCCAAGAAACCCAAACTGGGTGGAGCTTGTATCTCTGTTTGTTCTGAATCACAGTATTTGGAATTTTCAATGGCTGCCTCGGTACAAGGTTGGAGGACCAAGTGGTTTTACATTAAGGACCGAAAGAGTTCCTCCCCCGACAAGTACGGCATTGCTCCATTTGATGCCTCCCAAGAATTGAAGAAATTGGCCTCGTGGGATTCGCCTCCCACGGAAGCTGAGATGGAGGAGATCAAGCCACTCCTGGCCCGCATCCAGGAGCTGAAAAGTGGTAGAGGAGGTGCGCTGTCGGGTACACAAGTCATGGCGTTTTTCCTGCAACGTCGGGTTCAACCCTTGCAGCATCGTCTCTCCAAGTTGTGGACTTTTTCCGGCTTGGGGGATCCTTCTCAGGTATCTGAAAATCTTATGGAGAAGAAGGATCTCGATAGGCATGTGAGAGCTCTTACTACTCTCACCAAGGATCATGAAGTTGCGGACTTAGCCGCAAGCCACTTCGACTCCAAGCATCCCTTGCCTGCGGTAACTTTTGCTGTCTTTACTTGCCTTGTTTTTCTCTTATTATTGTTCGCCTTGTAACTTTTGGGTTGTTTGTCTTTTCAGGATCATCGACTTCTTGTTTCTCGCCCTCCTCTCCCAGAGGGAGGGGCCATTCCACATGTTCCTGTTTCCGTGGCCTCTGAAGCCCCCGAGACTGAGGACAGCTGAGATGGAGACAAAGACGAAGATTCGCTGGAAAGGACCAGTTCAACGACGTCACCTCCTCCTGCGCTTTCTGAAGACCTTGTCGTGGACAAGAAGAGGAAACATGTTGAAGAATTTGCTTCTTCTAGTGCCTCTGCCCCTAAGACTGTGGCCGGGGAATCCTTCGAGCCAGAGGACGCAGAGAACTCTTCGACTTCATGGACTCGTGAGTGTTCATCTGTTTGTTTTCATATATTTAGCTTCTTATTGTCGACCTTGATAGATGACTTTGTCCTTTTCTCCTTTTCTCAGTGATGAGGAGAACCCGAAGAGATTTGCTGCTGCTGCCCCTATCACTAATACTCTTGTCATCAACGAGCCGCCGCCACAAGAGGTCGATCCAGCAGCGAAACCTCAAAAAGCTTCGAAGAAGCCTACCAAGAAGGTAGTCAGTGTTTGTAGTTCTGGGCGCTTGAAGAAAGCGTCTGACACCGGTGCTACCCTTGAGGCCCATCAGTCCACAAGCTCCTTCGACGACGTGCGTAAACATACTGTTATATTTACTTCAACTTTTTCGTGTTGATACTCACGTCCTATTTTCTGGACAGAACTTGATGAAGAGATTTATCGACTTAGGCAATGAATGTGTCGAGTACCTAAAAGTTGCTAAGGCCTCTGAAGGTAAATCTCGTTTTCAATACTTGCTTATCTTTGCATGCCTGTCTTTGCTTCTTTGCTTGACTTTTTCTTTCCTCTTTGTTAAACTTAGGTGCTCTAAAGGTAGCCAATGCTCGCGTTTCGTCGCTGGAAGCTGAACTCGAAGCTTCCAGGACAGCTTTTGATGCCGCCACTGCTGCCAAGGTCAATGCTGAGAAGTCTGCTAAGTCAGCGTTGGCTAAGGCGAAGAAAGCAGAAAAGGACCTGACTAATGCTAACAAGGAGTACCTCCAGCGGGAACAGGCCATGGCTGAGCGGCTGAACCAGATGTCTGCTGCTGCTGGAGGTACATACTATAACTTTCTTTCATTTTGTCGGTTTTCTTGCTCTCTTATGCTTGCTGATGTATTCCTTTTCTGTTGTTTGCTGTTTCCTTGGCTTTGCAGAATATACTGAAGTGTCTGCGTCGACTTTGCAACCAGACGACGATCCTCTGTTGGCCGCGGTTAGCTTGCTGGAAGCGAACTGGATATCTGTCCAGGAAATCTTCGAGTTGCTCAACCGCGTACTTACGCGGATTTTTGTCGGGTTGTGGCCCAAGCAAAAGGCGAATGTGCCGGACTTGAAGAATCTTGCCAAAGCCTTCGACACCTCTGATGACCCCATACTTGCTATGAAGGGTCTCTCCTTGAAGCGAGGTGCCGAGGGGGCCATTGAATTTTCATATGCGCATGGTGAGGAGGTTAACTGGGAGAAGGTGAGCTCTTCCCCTGGCCGTCCCCGTGCGGAACTGAAAGCCTTCTTCGAGAAAGCGAAAAAGTATGCACCAGGCATCATATCGATGATTTCCCCTTCGGTGGCTTCCGCGACCGGTACAACGCCGATTTCTTTGACTCCGACAACAAGTGGGTCTGTGCCTACTCCCGGCGCTGGTGTTGCTTCTGCTACGCCTACTTCTGCTGCGGATCGTGAGGCCGAGGTGGCGTAGACTTGGTCTCCCTTGTAATTTTTAGTTTTATTCTGATGTAGCAAACTCTTTAGTCGCATGTAGCCCGAGAACTTCGATCAGAGGGCTTATGCTTTTGTAAATATATCCTCTTTTGCGAAATGTCATGTTCGGTTTAGCTTCTGAGATGCTCCTCTCTTCTTTTTCTTTTGCCTTCCAGCCTATGCGTACTGGTGAATTATCTGGTCATGGTCAAGCTCCATCTTCTGCCGATGCTTTCGACTCCAGAGCTTCGTCGCCTCCTCGTCCTTCTTGCCGATGTGCTAAGTATTCCTCAAGGATTGCAGATCTTGAGAGCCGTTTGACTTTGTCGAAATGCCAAGCGCAGATGGCTATGGATAAAGCCAGCAAATCTTGCAGTTTTATGAAGCGGATATCCATACTCGAGGATAAGGTGTCGAGTCTGACAGCTAAAATTGTACATTTGGAGGAGTGCGACTCTTTTCTCGTTGGTATTGTCGAGTCTGCTTGCGAGTTGCTGCGATGTAAGTTTTCCCACCACTTTCCTCTTTTGCTTTTCTGCTGCAATGCTGCTTGCCCATGATTTTTATTACTGTAGGTACTTGCTTGGACTTCGTTAGTGAAGCTCGCCGTGTTTCTGAATGGATCGCGGCTCTTAAGAGATCATCAGGTGGAGTCAAAACTTTTTGGTCTGATCCCCGGCGCCGTGGTGCTATTGTGCTTCTCCAAGATCGTGCTCAACACATTGGAGAAGCGGTTGATGGCTGTCGAAAATCTCTGACTACCATGCATTCTGTCATGCTTCCTCGTAATCCTCTTCCTGGAACTTTTCCGCAGCTGCTTGCTGTTTTTAGGTCTACTCAGCGCATTCATCGCCTGATAGAACTTAACTTAGTGGCTGGTGCCAATTTTGCACTTGTTTGGACACGCAAGTGGCACCCGAGGCTCAATTTTATTTCCATGTCACTAAGCTTGCCTTCGAGAGGAGCTCAGCTGCGAGTGCATATGGATGCTACCCTCCAACCAGCTAGGAGACTTATAGCTAGGTTGCTTCAAGAGGATGCCGCGTTTTTCCGTGAGCATCATTATTTTGATCCTTTGGGCGTAGACGATTCTGATCAGCCATTGATGTAATATTTGTGTGCGTATAATGCGAGAGTTTGCTGCTTTCTAACTTTTTGTGTCAGAATTCTTTTATCCTCAGAGCATTGCACTTTGTGTGTATGTTGGTGCGCTTACCGCAATTTTTGAAGACACGTAAACTCAAATAAGAGGAACTTTTGTCTTTTATTTATGCGTATAATGTAAGATACATGAGATGACCCAAGAGATCCGGCCTATGACCTGTGTTCTGGATCTAGAGGGCATTGCCCTGGAATAACTCGTGGCTTTTACAGCCTTATTTTCCTACTCTATTTATTTGCCTATGTCGCTTGAGTCTTCTCTTCTTCTCCTGTAGACTTCTCTTGCTCTGGTGGCTGTACCCGAGGTTTCTTTACTTCTGGTTCCTTGGGGTTTCCTTCGAGTTGCTGCGTGACTCTTGTAGTCGTGCTTTTTGTTTTGTAGTTAGGTTCCCCGTAGCTTGCCATCATGCCAAAGTTTTGGGCTATCTTGTGAAATTCCTTGTCGCATAGGTCTGATAACTCGAAGCTTCCTTTGACCGTAATAATTCCTTTGGGTCCTGGCATTTTTAGTACCAGATAAGTGTAGTGTGGCACTGCCATGAATCGTGAAAACGCGGGTCGCCCGAGGATCGCATGATATTGTGATGGCCAGTCCATGACTTCGAAGTCGAGTTTCTCCCTTCTGTAATTTTGCCGATTTCCGAAGCAAACATTGAGTGCTATTCGACCAAGTGGATAGTTAGCGCTCCCTGAGACTACTCCGTGAAAGGAGCAATATGTTGGCTTCAGGAACTCTAATGAAATGTGCATTGCCCATAGGGTTTTTGCATAGATTAAGTTTATTCCACTTCCTGCGTCCATGAATATTCTATCGACATCGTACGTCCCTATTTGAGCTTTGAGTACCAAGGGCGCGTTTCCTGGCCGAGGTACTATTATTGGGTGATTGTCTCTGCTGAATTCTATGGGTTGCTCTGACCAATGTAGATATTCCGTTGTTGCTGGAGGTGAAGTTATTGCGAGGTTAACTTGTCGAGTTATGCTTTTGTCCTCTTTGTTCGACTTGGGCACTGGTTGTATCATTGCTGTGATATGCCCTTTAGATGGAACATATCCTTCATCGTCGTCGTGTCCCTGGTTTGATTGATCTTGGCCCTTGGGAGCTCCACTGTTTCCTTGTTGGGTTGCAGGTGTGTTGCTTGTGTTTCCTTCGTATCCCTGTCATTTTGCCTCGGCTTGCTTGTTAAGTGCTGCTTCCTGTAGTTTCAAGAACGTGGTGCAATCTTTCATTGCGTGTCTAGATACTCGCTTCCCATCGATGAACGCAGAGTGAATATGACATGGTCCGTTCAGCATATCTTCTGGTGATGGGTTGTACTCTCTGGATTCCCTTGGCAGAAATTTTTTGTAATCTTCTTTCCCGTAGCTGCGGTATCCCGAACTTTTACGGTCGTTGCCTTGGTAGCTGTTGTCTTTGTATCCTGCGGCTACTTGGCTGTGAGAGCCGTAATTGTCGTAATTGCGGGATCTTCTTCTTTGACCTCCGTATCTGTTTCCTCTTTCATCTTCTGGTGATCGCGTGTGTTTATTGTTGCACGCATCTTCTCCATCTGTGAACCTGTTTGCCACATCCATTAGATCTGATACTGTTGTTGGCTTGATTCTGCCCATCTCTTCGACTAGGTCTCCTCGTCGTAACCCGACTATGAATGCGTCTATTGCTCTTTCATCCGAGACTTCGACTGCCAAATTTTTGATTATACTCCATCTTTGGATATCTGCTCTTAACGTCTCCCCACGTTGCTGCACGCATGCTTTGACTTCTTCTATGGATGCTGGCCGCTTGTATGTCGACTTGAAGTTGCTTATAAATTGTTTTGTGAGCTCCTCCCAGCTTTCAATTGTTTCCTTTCCTAGTTTGCTTAACCATGACCTTGCTGCACCGGTGAGGTGTAATTGCAAACTTTGCATTGCTGTTTCCCTGGTTCCTTCTAATAGTTTTACTGCTTGTAGATAATCTGAAAGCCATGACTGTGGCTCCTGCGATCCGTCGTACTTTTGTTGGTCATGGGGTAATTTGAAACCTTTGGGTACTGGCGTGATGCGAACCCTATGGGTAAAGCATGGCGCCCCCATCTGCTTTTCATCATCTTCGTAGTCATATGTTCTGTTGGGGGTTCTGGATCGTCGGGTTCCTTTGTTCTTTGGACTATTGTATCGTCCTGATGACAGTGTCCTAGATCGGCGACTTCTACTTCTATGCCGAGGACTGTTGTGACGGCGTGGTGATTTTGGTTTATGTGTTCCTTTGTTGCGATATGCCTCCTCTTTTTTGCTGATAATTTGTTGCCTACCATCTTCAATCCATTTAACGCTGCACGATGCATATGTTCCCTCGGGTCTCTTGGGTTTGGTCATGTTGTATGCAGGTATGCTTGAGCTGCCACCAATGCTGCTTCAGGAGTTTTTGGTATAATATTTCCTTGATCGTCGACCGATAGGAAGGACGAGTCGAGGTTTTTTGAGATACTTTGCCTTTCTGAGTACCCGAGATTCTCATATCTCGATCCATGCCGATGATGCCTTCTGTTTGTGTACGATGCATCAGTACGTGCTCTGCAAGCAGCGTCACTTGCTGCAATGGCTGAGTCCTTCCTTTTCTGTATTTCAATCATTTCCTTTGCTAATTGCTTTGCCTGCTGCCTTAGGGCGTAATGGTATCCCAAAAGCATGTTTTGGCTGGAATTTGTCGGTATTGGCGTTCCGTGCTCCACGGCTGTATTGATTGTTCTCCACTCATCCTATGATAGTCGAACTTTTACCCTTGTTGCGAGGGAGTCAGCGGTTTCTCCTTCTGCTAAGTGATTTGCCCCTCTGTTTATATTTGCTGGATTAAGCACTAGGTTGTTGTTGTCATCGAGTTCTTCTGAGTTATCTCTTATGATGGCGAGTATCTGATACCGATTGTCGAGCTTGCTGTTGTGACTTGAGAAGATAGAATTGTCATCTTCAGAAAGTTCTAGTCCCGTTTTCTAGGTGTCTGTTGATTGATCTGAGGTATCATCATGGCAGATCATGAGATCTTCGAGTTGCACTTCTAAGTCAAAATTCTCCATGGTTTCGTTGCCTCCTGCGATTTTTCCTTCTTTTTCTTCTACTAAACTGACCGGCAAGTTTACCTTGCTGGAAGAGCCTTCTGATGATTCCGACATTGCTACTGTCTCGGATTCACTTGCCAACGGACCCGTTTTCGTCGGGTCTGAAAGGCGAATCGAACCTAGTGATCCGACGCGAAAGTTTAGACTTCCGATCATCAAATCCATATCTTGATCCATACTCTCAAATACTTGCGTGAAACTTGACTGGTGAGGTTGAAAATCAACAGTTCCGAAGGGTATCTGAATTTCGTCGACTTGCGAGTTGTTGTTGGCTAAAAGCGGAAAAGCCGTCAAGTTCATGATGCCAACGCCCGGAGTCCCCACGGTCGGCGCCAATTGACGAGGGTTAAACTTGACAAATGTCCTAGATGAAGGACTTAGGATCGGGGAGACACGACGTCGGATGAACTCGAAAGTAAACTCAGTCAAACAAGGTGGCTATGAAAGTAAAAGTGGGTGTAGAACCTGGCTTGCTTTCAATCTATCCCACACCGTCCCCTCCTGGCCCCTTTATATAGGTGGCCAGGTCTCAAGGATCGGGTGGGATCCGATACAGATTACAATATCGACATACGACATAAACTCGTATTTCGACTAGTATTACAATTGGGCCTAGCTTAACGGGCCTCATGGGTACTCAACTAACGGGCTCTATTATCTATACCCTTGTCACCAAGTTCAGAGTATGCACATGTTCTAAACCTATTAATGAACCCAACTTGCTAGATAATTTTCTGACACAAGTTCTATTTATACTCAGAAGTTTCTACAGTTATAGTTACCCAATGATGTACTAGAACCATTACTAAGATCTTTGTTTAATTGTACACTTTATTTCTGCCATGTAATTAAAATAAATACATAAGCACACACACAAACGCAAAATGCATATGCATGCACTACATAATTTATGCAACTCTAAAAAGTAGTCCAAGGAGAACGTTTATTACAACATACAATTTAAATTTTGCATATGCAAACTTTATAGTGCTCTAATATATGAATATATAAAAACTACAATATAAATAATTTCATAAACATTATTATGTGGTTAATTATGTCATATATGTAATACTTTCACTCATTAAGACTATAAGAATAAAAGTTTAGTATAAAATATTTTGTTTTAATTTCCCTGGGTCTAAAATTTGTTTGGATCGCATCATTTTAGTCGATCCATTTGGTACTTGCTCGATGGAGTATGGATGATGGTTTTTTCTATCATGTACTCTTATTGTTGCATTGAAGTAGTAATAACTAGCGGCCTTTTTTCCTTTAAGTGCTCGGAATCGATTTGATAATGAGGGATCACATTAGGAAGAGAGAGGAAGAGGAGGAGGTGGAGGAGGATGATGATGTAAAGCTTTTTCTGTTACCAATGTTGCATCTATTGGGTGCAGGTGAACCAACGGTAAAAGCGCCCCACCATACATCAATTCTAAGAGGCGAGGTGGTTGTAAGGGAGTCGCTAGCTAGAAGGGCATACAAAAAAAATGTTAGGTATTATTTAGGATGGAGGCTCACATCTTCAGGGCTTTGGTTACTTTCCATCGATGCTAGAAGTTGGTACTGTCAAAGATAAACTAGCATCCTTTTGTGGATATTTTAAAATAATTCCTCCTTCGCGGACCTCCAAATCCAATTCAAGCGCAGCAATGACAATTTACATCGGCAAATGAAAAAAATCTTCAACATGATCCCTACTATATCGAAGCATTTTCTCAAGCATCCAAATTCTACTCAAGTACATCTAAAGATCCAATCTAACATGAGAATCTTCCCTTATTTTCAAGTTGTTACTGAAATAATTCAGTTCAAATCATATTCCCATGACAATGTCTTCCTTTCAGTGAACAAATATCTTATTGGTACGGTACTCTTTGCAAAATTGTATTGAGCCATTGATGGGCCTCATATCCCATGAATATTTGAGGTGACAAAGCTAACACCTTTAGAAATAGGAAGGTACAGTAAGCTAGAATGTTAGGGTTGGGCGTGACTTTGACCTAAACTTCACCTTCATATCTCGTTGCTGAGAGGAATTGCAAATGATGCTAAGGTTCTTAAGGTCAACAGTTCTCGAAGGGTTTAAAGTACCTCATGGAATTCTCTCTCTCTCGTAGATGGTGGTTACACAAATACTCCATTCTTTCTTGCACCATATTGTGGTGTTCGATACCATCTAAAGGAGTTTGGGCGTGGTCACCAAGCTTCCACAAACAACAAGGAGCTCTTCAATCACGACCAAGTCGTATTACAGAATCATATTGAACGGGACATGGGTATCCTTAAGAAAGGCTTCCCCATTCTCATAGTGGGAACGAAACACACATTATAGAATCAAGTAAAGTTATCAGCGGTTGTTGCAATATTACATAGCATCATATGTTTGCATAAGGGAGATGAGAGTTAGTTAGATAACCAAACAAAAAACATACCTCCAAAAAACTATGTGGACCTTCCTGGCCGTGACCTTCCACCAAACAAAAAACATACCTCCAAAAAACTATGTGGACCTTCCTAACTGTGACCTTCCACAAAATCATGAAGTCAACAATCAAGAAAACAATCTTAGAGATATGATTACGCATCAAATGTGGGCATATTACCAACATTAGGTAGTGGGAAGTCAAAAATGATGTAATAAAGTAGTGACATGCGACTTCTTTTGCTTCTTATGTGATATATTAAAATTGTGACATGTGAAGTTCTTATGTGATGTGATAAATGTCTTGTTGCTTATATCATGAACATTTTCAGGAGTCCATTGTCGAATGCAAGACAATCTCCAAGAAGCTTTTACCACAAGGTGGGGTAACAAAAGGACTGCAACATTTTGTAAAGGTGTATGCCTTCAATTCTTAAACCAAAATAGCTTATTATACGTGTTTGTTTTAGTTAACTTGAAATTTTTCTTGAACAGCTAGAGCCTCTTGGAATGCAAACCTAGAAAATGCACTTGTGGATTTGCTCCATGACAAGGGTTAGCTCGGCAATGTCCTAGATGAAGGACTTAGGATCGGGGGAAGAGGATGTCGGATGAACTCGAAGGTAGAGATTCAGACAAACAAGGCAAAACTTGATGCGTGTTGAGAATAAGCTAGTAGATAATTGGCTCAATCTCAATCTGTCTCTGGCCGGCCATTCCTGGCCCCTATATATAGGTGGCCAGGTCTTGAGGATCCAGTCGGATTCGATACAAATTACAATGCTTATATATGATATAATCTCGTATTTCGACTATAGCTATGCTTGGGCCTAATTCCCATTGGACTATTAGCCGAACGTGCCCCAGGGGTACTAAGATAACGGGCCTTGGTAGATATACCCTTGTCAGTATCCCCCGAGATTCTACCAGAATTGTAGATTCAAGTTGAATCTTAAATCTTCATATCTTCGACTTGATCAATCTTTATCTTCTTTTCTTTCTCAATTTCATTGAATATTTCATATTCTTAAATTTTCATGGGGATTTTGGTTAACAAGCCTGGTGCTTCTGACGGATCAGGAAACCAGCTAATTGCCTGAGCAAAAACTTGCTACCTACTTCAAACTCAAGTCCCCAGACTTGAATTCGGTACCTGGCGTAACCTCTTTTGCCGCATTTAGGACTTACAAAGACGTGGATTCCAGTATTTCTTAGGGTACCCAGTGCGTCCACCGAGATTTTTCTTCGTACCGTGGATACAGAAATTTATTAGCAGAGCACATTCATATGTGCGTATAATAGGCCATGCAGGACGGATCCTGAGGTCTTACCTTTATGATCTTTGCGACCACGGCATTCAAGCTTATTATTGTGATGACGCGGCTTGAGAATCATAATTTGACGTGGGCCTTGTTTAGTTGTTTCAATACCTGAAATCTTCAGGTTGTTTTCTTCAACTAGTCGCAAATCCCTCCCAATGGGAGTGAATTAGAGAATTTCATTATCTGGTGTTTATCACTTTGATGATGAAGTCGATAGTTCATTCCTATGGTGAAGCCGATATTTCCATCTTCATCGGGTGCGCGACCAGTGCTCCCGATGGGAGTAGCCCCCGAGGCTATAGTCAATTTTTTTGAATATAGGCTCAATAGTGTATTCTTCTTTCTCGTATTTTTTTGACATGACCTACATAAAACAATTCTTAATCCCTTTTCTTCTCAATCTTTATATTTCATCGGATGCACGACCAGCGCTCCCGATGGGAGTAGCCCCCGAGGCTATGGTCGGGTACTTGTAGTCGATCATAGGCTCCAACTTGCTTCTTCTTCATCTATTTTTGTTGAATTCTTTCTCGAAATTGTCTTTCTATCTGGTGCGTGGTCAGTGCTCCCGATGAGAGTAGCCCCCGAGTCTATGTTCAGGTACTTGTAGCCGGGCATAGACTCAAGGTGTACCACTCGAAGAAGTGAAGCTGTAAAAAATATGAAAAGTTGTGAAATATTTTGTAACTTTAAGAAACATTATATTTGCAACTTGTAATGAGGATGCAATATGTAAAATATGACTCAGAGTTTTTTGTATAATTTATTGATCGTACGTAAGACCCTTTTGTTAGCTTGATGCCTTTGCGGCTCGATCAGCTACTCAGGTAATACATAATTTGATGCATTTGCCGCAGTTGAATTTTCAAGATGTAGATTACTTGCTAAGCCTTTTTGTTAGCCTGACGCCAAGGTCTTTATGCCTTGCCAACTTATTCATTGAGCTTCTGCAACTGTGTCAGAGTTTTAAAGGATTCAACGAGGGTCACAAGCTACTCGGGTTTTCGCAGATGTCGAAGTCAATGATATGCAGGATGATTTTTCATGGCAGAGCCCCCGAGTGTCGAGTGCAGCAAAAGTAAATAATAATCGACTCTTGGTAGAGAAAAACTTAGCTTTTATCGGGTGTAGCGTAGACGCGGTCGAAGTAGACATAGACGTAGTCGAGGTCGGCTAGTTGTTCTCTGATATATTGAACAAAACTATCAAGATTTTTTTTGGCAATTATCCATACATGAATTATGAAAAGGGACAAATCCAAGATAAGGAGAAGGAGTTAAAAAGAGAATACAAAATGCTCAAGGAGGCTAGGCAGGAAAGTGCACTACAAGAAATTTGGTGGTACATGACAATCTCAAAACATCATGGGCCAGAGACAAAACTTCATGGGAAGCCATTCGTGATAAAAAATTCATGTATCTCATGTCATCGATCCATGTGACATTTTAGTCTGCCGGAACACGTTATGAACGTTCGCGATATTACCCAACTTCATCACGCAAAGTTGGACATGTCCATCCTAGGCCCAATTACCCGTGACGTTTTCATTTTGTCATGGACGATGCCACATGGTACTGTGGTAGACGCCATCAATCGTTGTCGCCGATTGCTTCCCAAAAACAAACTAAAGGGAGGGACTAGTCCGATGTGCGCGAGTAGCACGGGGACGCGCTGCGAGGTTTCCCATATCATAGGGCAAGCTACCTCTCCTCTAGAATTCCTCGGTTTTGTTGATTTTGGTCCATTATTTCTAATCTTTTGTGTTTTTCTGTGTTTTGACACATGGTAGTGTAAAAATACTGCACCAAATACATTTAGGGCATGAAAACTAAAAAGAAATCAAATATATGCATCCATGGTAGGAAAAATCATGACACTCAGACATTTAAACGACAATGCAAAACACACTCGTGATAGTAAAAAAAGGTAGAACATCTTAATGCAGTGCATCAATGGAGGGCATGACGAAATTTTTACTCAAATGGGGAAGAAAGATAGGACATTCGAACACATTGCAGCGGAAAGCAACACTAAACATGCACACAAGAAAGGACAAAAAGACAGACATCCAAACATAGTGCAATAGAAGGTGGGATAAAACATGCACCCAAGACAGGACAAAATATACCAAATAGAGTGTCCCAAAAGCCAGGACAAAACATTTACTCGGGCCAAGACAAAAGACAAGACATCCAAACAGAGTTTAGCGTAAGGTTGGAGAGAAAAGGCAGAACATTTGAACACAAGGCAACCAAAAGGAAATGCACATCATGTACTTAACGCACGGAGTGGAAAATACATTTATTGAAACATATCAATATGGGATATAGATTCGAAGAGATCTCTATAGAATCATAAAAATAGATTGTGATTTGAACATTTGATTCAAAAGATATATATTTTTATTTGAATCGTCTAGAAATGGAAAGAAGACTTGATACGCTAGGGTTCACCCGACCTTCACAATTTACCAAGAACATGAATAACGTGAAAGGAAAAATGAGGAAGGGCACACAAACATAACTAGCAAGTACGGCCAAAGAGGAGCACCCAAGCACAAGTATCAACGTGCAAATGTTGAATCGCATACAACTCAAGCCAACTCACTCTTGATAAAATTGTTTCTCATATCGGTTCTCCACTAATCTTAAAGAATCCTTGAGTAAAGATTGGTAGATTAAATTCTTGTACTCATTCCAATCAAGGAGAGGTCTTGTGATCCACGATAGGGGGAGCAAATATCTAACATTCTAATATCATGTCTAACACTAGAACGAAGAAGGGATCTAGTATATATAGCCCCACTCTAGCTCGAAGAGATAAGTTTTGGGGCCGCCGTTGTCTTAGATGGCTGGACCAACCTTTTTTTGCACGAGGTAGACTTGATGGTCCGGTCTCCACAACCCAGACTTTTTGGGTGGCCGGATGGTCCAAGTAAAGCAGGCGTTCTCTTGGGTAGCCAAATTCGCTGGTCTAGATGTTCCAAACTTCCGCATCTGGATGGCCCAGACCTTCCTATAGGTTTCTCCCTTCCTTCATATCCCCCCCAATCCCATCCCATCTTCCTTCTTCTTGAATCCTTGCATTTATCTTGTGTTTTCATGCCCAGTGCCTTGGTATCGAAGCACGCTAGGGTCCAAGCATTGTAACCAATCCTTCAGGGTGAGGAAATGCATGTGTTAAGAAATAGATTTACTCCATCTTGAAGAGTCTTTGCTCACGCTCTTATCATTGGACCAAAGGCTGAGACAATGATAGTGATGTCTGAGAAACTTATCGTATCTTCTCCAGGTCATTAGAAAAGCGTAGTCCTCGACCCTACATCTTCGTCACCTTGAAAATGGGTAGATCTGGAAGTGCCCACCTATTACTTTCTTGCCGGGTTGTGGATCTTGTTTTGCCTGATGGCAATTTTTTCATCAAAAATAAGGTTAATAACCCCCTCATCTACATCAAAAAGATGCATATCGTCCCGTTCTATAATTTAAAAGGTATAAGAGGTATATAATGGTGACAGCAACATCTTATTATGCAACCGAGGAAGTAGTGAATTAGTTGGTTCCAAATTAAACGCAACTAGCCGCCACGACGGAGGCACGCGTCAGCCATGACCTTTACAGGTCGCTGTCGCTGCCTGTATTTTGATCCGAAAGCTGAGGATCCTTTTTGTCAGTTTCTAGAAACGAGCACGTACCTAAAGCTGACTCCTGTGACCACCACTATACAGTTTTCTATCTACTTCAAGGCCACGTACAACGTGGACTTTGTCATCACTCATCACTAATCTTCGCAGCCTCCCACACAACTTGTCCCTCAAGTGATCAGCTTGCAATGCAAGTACTCTCCTTGTCCATCTCCGTTGACATTGACAGCAGCATCGCGTGA
Source organism: Dactylis glomerata (assembly GCA_007115705.1). Taxonomy (NCBI): domain Eukaryota; kingdom Viridiplantae; phylum Streptophyta; class Magnoliopsida; order Poales; family Poaceae; genus Dactylis; species Dactylis glomerata. The sequence goes on along the minus strand of QXEO01000941.1, from coordinate 97,231 downwards.
CGAACTGGCCTGCGTCATCGCGTGAACATGCGCTGCTTCCACTCTGCTTCCGATATCCCTCCTATAAAAAGCTGCATCAGACGCAAGCTCCGTCTGCCAGCGATACCAACGGATCACCAGATCATCCAACCAATCGACTCACCACTTGCTCACACGGACTCACAGCAGTACACAACCACGTCGTCGTCTAGAGGGAAGAAATGGGATCCTGCGTCTCCCGCTCCCCGGCGTCGTCGGCGGCAGGGTCAAGACGGGCGGTGGCCACGGCGAAGGTGGTTCGCCTGGACGGCACCATGACGCAGTACGCGGCGCCCGTCACGGCGCGCGACGTACTAGGGGACGACGGCGCGTCGGTCTTCCTTTGCAGCTCGGACGAGCTCCGCTTCGACGCGCCCCCGCGCGCGCTGGCGGACGAGGAGGAGCTGCAGCTCGGGTGGCTCTACTTCGTGCTCCCCATCGCCATGCTCCGCCTCGCGCTCTCCGGCCACGAGATGGCTAATCTGGCCGTCAGGGCCAGCTCCGCCCTCGCGGTGGCCAGCGGCGTCGCGTCCCCTCCGCGCCGCAAGACCGTGCCCGGCGCCAACGGCAGGCAACGGAAGACGGCGCGTGTGGCGCCGCTCGTTGTCGCCCCCGGCGAGGACGCCGCCGAACTAGCAGACGGTGGATGGAGCGCCGCCCACAAGGCTGTGAAGACGAGGAAGGGAGCTGGTCACAGAAGCCGCAGCGCTCGTCACCGACGTCGTGCAGCAAGCGTGCAGAGATTAAGCGCCATTTTGGAGGCGGATGAGTATTGAACAGTCCGATCGATGTCGCTTCAAAGATTCGATCTTGCGAGTGGTTAGCTAGTTTAGATTTTTTTTTGATAAAGTAAGATTTTTTTTTTTGATAAAGATTAGCAAGTTTAGATAGTTGACTCGGTCGATCGTTGGATCCCCCTTCACAGGAGGAGATCCGTGTACATGATGTTTTGATTCTTTGATGTGTGTACATCGAATGTTAATCATGGAAACATGGAAGTACAATGCGACGGGCTAATGCACCTAGCGTTAAGTTGACAGTCCTCAATTCCACTTAGAGCTCTCTGTCAACGATAATAAGACATGAGAAATGTTATGATCGGTTTGCATTATAGCCGGAAGAGGCCCACTGGTGGGTCGGTTTAAGGGCTTGGCCCAATTTATTTAGAGTTTTATTAGTTGGACTATTATATAAACTCATATAATCTCTTCGTATTAATTAAGCAATAAACATATTTGTTGCCGGCTCCCTTAGCAGACGGAGTTCCTAAACCCTAGCCGCCGCCTCCAGCGCACCGCCGCCCTCCTTCTCACGCGCGGCCACGGCATTTTGCCGCTGACGCCCGCGCCTCCAGCCTCGCCACCCTCCCTTCCACCCATACAATCTACGCCCTAGGCCTGGTAGGACCCTAGCTCCTATCAATTTGGTATCAGATTGCTCAGGATCGACGATGTCTTCATCCGCGCCTACCACTACGGTGGCACCGGCGACCTCCGCAGGAACCGCGCCGGCCGCCCCTGGGCCGTTCTTCTCCGCCAACATGACAGCGCCCCTCGCTCCCTCCGCCGTCCTCAACCCGGAGGAGATGTCATCGGCCATCCGCGGCCTCACCCAGGCAGTCGCAGGCATCCGCGCCTTCCTCGTGAGCCCTTACGGGCCACAGCCACCAGTGTCTTTCGCCCCGGCTCCGCCACCACCGCCGCCGCCTACATCCCAGGTCCCCGCACCGACGACCCAAGGGGTGCCGATCACCCAAATCAGGTTTCCCTCGTCGCCATCACCGCTCCCGGATTGGCTCGCCGCGCCGGTCTACACGACCGCCTTGGGCCAACCGACCTTGCTGCAACCACCAGCGCCGTCCGCGGCGTTTCCCTTCGGCGGACTCGCGGGCTACGCCGCACCCCACACCGGCATCGACGGACACCTGTTCCAAGGCGGGCCGCTGATGCCCACCTACTCGGTGCCCACGTCATCGCCACTTCATCACGAGGAGGCTTACAACGTCGCTCCTCCCGGCCAGCAGCCGCCCCGCTTCACCAAGCTAGAGTTCGCCACCTACGACGGCACCGTCGACCCCCTGAACTGGCTCAACCAGTGCGACCAGTTTTTCAGGGGGCAGCGGACACTGGCGTCCGACCACACGTGGATCGCCTCCTACCACCTCCGCGGCGCCGCCCAGACATGGTACTACGCCCTCGAGCAGGACGAGGGCGGGATGCCTCCGTGGGAGCGCTTCCGCGACCTTTGCCTCCTCCGGTTCGAACCCCCGATACGCGGGAGCCGGTTGGCCGAGCTCGGTCGCCTCCCCTTCACCTCCTCGGTGCAGGATTTCGCCGACCGCATCCAGACGTTGGCGTGCCATGCGCCTGGCGTCACGGCTCGCCAGCGCGCCGAGCTCTTCGTCGGCGGCCTGCCCGACCACATCCGCGTCGACGTGGAGATGCGCGACCCACAGGACCTGCAGTCGGCCATGTACTACGCACGCACTTATGAGCAGCGCGCCCTAGCCATGCAGCAGTCCTTCCAGGGCCGAGGCGCGTGCCCCCCACCCCGCCCCGCACCGGCGGCCCCCGCCCCGATGCGCCCCGCCCTGCCGGCCGCCCCCGCGGTCCCGCCGGCGCTGACGCGCCCCTTCCGTCGCCTGACCTCGGCCGAGCAGCTCGAGCGGCGCCGTAAGGGTCTGTGCTTCAACTGCGACGAGATCTTCGCGCCGGGTCACGTGTGCACCCGCCTGTTCTACTTGGAGACCGTCGACGACGGGGAGGTGGAGGCCCTTGATACGTCTCAAACGTATCTATAATTTTTGATGCTCCATGCTTGTTTTTACACCATTTGCCTATTGTTTCGTTACACTTAGTGGCACTTTTATGCATTTTCCGGAACTAACCTATTAACAAGTGCCACAGTGCCAGTTTCCTGTTTTCTGCTGTTTTTGTGTTTCAGAAGTGATACACAGGAAATATTCTCGGAATTGGACAAAACAAGTTCCTGAAGTCTTATTTTACCCAGAAGCATCCAGACATCCGAAGAGAGGAAGGAGAGGGGCCACAGGCCTCCCTCACACAGGGCTGGCGCGGCCCAGGCCCTGGCCGCGCCGCCCCTGTGTGAGGAGGCCCTGGCAGCCCTCTGACATCGCCCCTTCGCCTATATAAAGCCTCGGGACGGAAAACCCTAAAGGAGTCGGCAATTTTCCAGAAACAGTTCCGTAGCTCCGCCGCCGTCGTCGATGAATTTCGGGGGACAGAAGTCTCTGTTCCGGCAAGTGCCCCCGGAGCCATCTCCATCGGTCTCCACCGCCGTCTCCGCCGTCTCCATCGACCTCATCGCCATCTCCATCAACCTTGTTGTCTCCTATGATGAGGAGGGAGTAGTTCATCCCCAGGGCTGAGGGCTCTACCGGTAGCTATGTGGTTCACCTCTCTCTCCCATGATGTGACCTTTATGTGATCGTGAGCTTTGTATCATGTTGAACAAGTAGATGTTATTATTCAGATGTTATGTGTACTCTAGTGGTGATTGTTAAAGTAATCTATTCCTCCTGCCTTGGTGTAACGGTGATAGTGCGTGCATCATGGTGGTACTTGGTTTAGGCTATGATTGTGATCTCTTGTGGATTATGAGAATAATTATTGCTATGATAGTTTGAGTGATCTATTCCTCCTTTCATGGTGTAATGGTGACAGTGTGTGCACCGTGTTAGTACTTGGTCTAAGTTGCAATGATATCTATCTTGAGTTGTGCTTTGATTTGGATATCTCTATGAGTGGTGTTTGTCATGTACTTGATGAACTTTAAGGGGTGCTTCTGTAGCCACTACACAATGATTAGTGTTATTCAATAGGAGAGTAATTCAGAGTACCATAGTGGAGAGAAGTTGTTTATTTGTTCAATCATGTTATATTGTTGGGAGTGTGTCCACTAGTGAAAGTATGATCCCTAGGCCTTGTTTCCAAGCATTGCACACCGTTTACTTACTATTTTGTTACTTGTTTGCTTGCAGCGATATTTATTTCAAATCACATTTGCTACTTATAATCATCACTACTACTTGTATTTCACTATCTCTTCGCCGAACTAGTGCACCTATACATCTGACAAGTGTATTGGGTGTGTTGGGGATACAAGAGACTTTCTGTATCGTAATTGCAGGGTTGCTTGAGAGGGATAGCTTTGACCTCTAACCTCCCTGAGTTCGATAAACCTTGGGTGATCCACTTAAGGGAAACTTGCTGCTGTTCTACAAACCTCTGCACTTGGAGGCCCAACAAGTGTCTACAAGAATAGAAGTGCGTAGACATCAAGCTCTTTTCTGGCGCCGTTGCCGGGGAGGTAAGGTAAAAGGTACTCGCATCCTCCTGTGTGAGTGCTCGAAGTTATTTCTTTTAGATTCTGCAATTACATCTTTTTGTTTCTTGTTTTTATTTTCACTAGTTAGGCTTAATGGAAAACAAAGAGTTCTTTAGTCTTTTTCCTGATTTTAGATTTGAAGAGAAAATTGAAAATCCTTTGGAGCTTATTTCGCATAGCAATGTTATTAGTACGAATGCTTTGAATACTGTTAATGCTAATGCTATAGAAAAGTCTAAGCTTGGGGAAGCTAGTTTTGTTAAGTATGATATTTTCAGTCCCCCAGCTTTAGTGGAGAAATTTTGCTCTGATGATATTTTATCTCCCATATGTGATGTTTCTAATGATGCTTGTGCTCCTCATCCTTTTAAAATACCTACGAAGATTGTTGAACGTGTTAGGGATAACTGCTATTTAGGAGATGGAACTGTCCATCCTGGTGATCATTTGCTTTTTATACATGAATTATGCGAGTTGTTCCAGTGTGCAGGTATTTCAATGAACCAAGTTAAGAAGAAGCTATTCTCTTTGTCACTGAAAGGCAGAGCTGAGGAATGGTATCGGCTGCTTGAAGATGGTCCATCTATTGCATGGGAGGAAATTGTGTCTCTCTTTTATTCCAAGTTTTATCCTCCAAGTGAAATTCATAAAGATCATAATCGGATATATAACTTTTGGCCTCATGAGGGAGAAAGCATTGCCCAAGCGTGAGGAAGATTGAAGTTACTAATGCACAAATGTCCTATTCATGATCTTCCCTGTAATATTGTTATTAATAATTTTTATGCAAGGCTTTCAGGATATTACAAGGACTATCTAGATGCATGCTTTGATGGGTCTTTCACAAGCAAGGATGTCGACACCAAGTGGGGTCTGCTTGAAACAATTCAAAACAATATTGAAGGTTGGGATAGCGACAAAGGTAAAGGATCATGTATGAATTACGAGTTTGATTGCATTAAGTCTTTCGCTGAAACTGCTAATTTTCAAGAGCTTAGTGCTAAGTATGGTCTTGATCCTCAAATTATGGTTGATTGCTTTAAAGCCTTTGCTTCCTATATAAATGTTCCTAAAGGAAATGGGGACATGTATCATGAACCTTTTAAGGACACTTGCATAGAAAGTGATATTGTTATTGATGATTGCAATAAACATGCTCAAACTTCTAAAAGTCCTATTTCTTATAAGCATGTTAATTTTTGTGGAGTACATAGACCTTGTGAACAGAGTTACAACAAGGAAGATTATTGCACAACCCACGCAAATGAAGAAACCAGTATGTGGCTCAAGGATATAGGTGAGATCGGTAAAAAGGTTTGTGAGCTTTATCCTTTTCTTTGTAAACATTGCGATGACATAGGTCATTTTAATTTCCAATGCTCAAACCCTAATAGTTACTCTTCTAGTACCTTAAGTTTGTATTGTGACGACAAGATTACTCCCAATCAGCATGATGAGCTCACTTTGTTCTTGGCGTGTGAAGAGATATCTAGAAAGATTGCTTTGATAGATATGAATGATGTTGATATTAATAGCACCCTGCGTGGTTGTCGTCTCTATTGTGCTAAAGATTGCCTTGCAAATACTTACATTCAAAATCTTATAAAACTTGATATTTTGCCAAGCTATGACAGGACTGATAGATGTTTTTATCTTATTAATAGAGAGGAGGAATCCTCCAAAGTTTCTTCTGTTGTTTCTGTCAGCAAACCAGATTATGTGGAGAAGATGCCTTTCCCTCCTAGAGAATATGTGGAGAAGATGCCCTTCAAGTCTCTCCCTCCTAAAGGAGAGAGTAAGAAGAAGAAGAAGAAGAAGAGGAGTAAAAGGCGAGAGGACACGGTATCTTCCCCTAAGCGTTATGATCCTGCTATAGATTATGATAATTCTAATTGGGATGATGTTCCTATGCCTGTTACCTATGTTAGTGATCATGATTGGGAAAAGCACTCTACTTTTGATATTGAAAATCTTTTTGGTACCAATTCTAAGGTTAATAATTGTTGTACCATTAGTGCTATCCATGTTCCTTCTTATGATGATATGTTTGATGAGTATGCTTTGCGACATAGTAGTTCTCTATCTCTTGATGATACTAAGCCTCTAGTTTATGATGATGAGTATAATGTTTTCAGTTCACCTACTTTTGAGGAGAAAAATAGTTATGATTACAATATGCCTCCTGTCTTTGATGATTATGGTGATGAGAATAATTATTCTGTTGAATCTGCTCCTACTACTATTGTTCATGTGGGAAGTATTAATCCTTTTATGCATGTGGCTCATGATAGGGATGCTTTATGTGATAGTTATATTGTTAGTTCTATTCATAATGCTACTGAAAGTTATTATGAGAGAGGGAAACATGGTCTGATGGATCTCAACAATATTAAGTTTCCCCTCTTTATGTTGCAAATCTTGAAGTGGCACTTGTTTTATCTATCCATGCTTGCTACTATGTGCCTCGTTGATTTATTTTCTTACAAGATTCCTATGCATAGGAAGTGGTTCAGATATAAATGTCTTTCACATTTGCTTTTTGATGCTCTCTATTGCTTTAAGTTCCTATATGGCGCCTTTGCATCAAGCTTTTATATGGCGCCCACATGAGCATCTTTGCAAATTACTGCGTCTAGCTAAAAGGCGTTAAAGAAAAGCACTCTTGGGAGATAACCCATTGTTTATTTTTTAGTACTTTTTCTTTTATTTGAGTCTTGGAAGTCATTACTACTGTAATGACCGCTCCGTATCTTGTTTATTTCGTTTTTGGGCCAAGAGAAGTCTCTAATTTGAGTGAGGTAAAGATTTGGGGATGTTGCTGTCCTGAAACTGTTTTCGGTGCTGCGCCGTAAAAATTCGTAAAAATTCTCTGTTTATCTTTTGGACCTGCGATTTCTTGTGCATATGCCCCAGGTTATATCCAAACTTTTGTTAGTTGAACACTTTTTGATTTGAGCAACAGAAAATCCCTCAAAAATTCGACCTTTGTCAGCTGTTCAGTTTTGACAGATTTCTGCCAATATTTGTGTTTGCCGCTTTATCGCTTTCTTTTTGAGTTCTTTTGATCACGGAACTTTTGGGGAAGTTGCTACAGTAGTATATGCTTAATATGTGGTGGTTTTGAGTTGAAACCTGAAGCAAAAAGAGGTTGATTATATGTTATGCTACACTAATGTTGCTAATAGATTTGTGTTTAGTTTTGTATGAAGGAAGTTTTCAAGTGTAGGGATTGGAGAATGATGAGATGAGTTGAAGAATGGAAAAAAGCTCAAGCTTGGGGATGCCCATGCATCACCCCAAGAAATATCCAAGAAGTACAAGCGTCAAAGCTTGGGGATGCCCCCGAGGCACCCCTTCTTCATCGGTAAAAATCAGGTCACCTTTCAAGACACTATATTTTTATTGCTTCATGCACTATGCGTTTTTCTTGGAGCGTCAGTTGTTTTAGTTTTCTTAGTTAGTTTTGCTTTATTTGCTGCAATAAATGGTTAGATCACATCATGTTTCTTTTGGAGGAGATGAACTCGCTTTTCATTTGCCAAGAACACTCTAGTTTTCACTCTTATCGTTCAATGAGTGTTCTCTTTTTCTGCTACTGGGTTTAGCTTGCATTTTTCGCCTTGATTTGCGTTCAGATCTTCTTATATTTATTTATCAAGGTTTATTTTTGCCTATGGACCATGTTGGTTTTCCTCAAAAGAGTTGGATTTAAAAAGTTTGAATGGTGTTGGAAAAGAGAAAAGGCTTTATGCAAAAAAGTGGTACAAGAAGGAGCTTGTGTAGACTGCGGCCTAGGCTTTTGCATGTCGTGCTTGATGTCTTTTTGATAGTATGCTTAGTGGTTTTGCTGTAGCATGACTTGTCTCAAATAACTGAGATTGCTTAATGAGCCCTTGAAAAAATCATGCGTTGTTTTTATTGTATGGAAGAATTATTTTAGTTTTCTCCTTGATGCTTTATTTGGGTTGACTTGGCGCATGCTCACACATGTTAGACTTTTACAAAGTCGCCTATAGCATCTATGATCATTTAGTTTTTGACTTTTGATGCCATCTTATGCTTCTTTTAATGTTGCTTTGTCGCTCTGCATGATTATGGCCATTACTGCTCTCTTAGTTGGTCGCTCCCAGTGTTTTGCTAGCCCTCACCTTGTACTGAGTATGAGCTCTACTCGTGCATCCAACTCCTAAAAGCCAAAGTTTTCCAAAGTGTCCACCATACATACCTACTAGCAATTCGCTATTCCAAGTAAATTTGACTTGTTTTTATTTTCTCTTCAAATTAAACTCTTACCAGTGTTATGCGAAATTCGGTCAGTAAAGCTCTCACGAACCGGAAGGCACACTTTACTTTTTCCTGTTCTTAAAAATTTGACATTGTGGTCTCTTATGTTGAGTTGTTATGCTTGCAAGTTGTAAGTTGGATTCTAGCCCATCCATGCTGTCATGGGCAAGCTTTCAACATTGCACTTCTTATTTGAGTTGATATCGTGATCTTTTGTTTATGGATGCCCGCGGTGTGAAATGAATTGGGAATCTTGTGGGGATCATGGAGTTTGTATATGTGTTAGGGAAACGCCGGGCCGCCAATCTAAGCCATGTATAATTCATGGTGGAAATTTGCAGCATACCCATGGTGAACATTCGACGACGCATCTCACAATAAAAAGCTAAACAAAAGGCAAATAAAAGAGATGTCGAGGTGTTCATTGTTTGCTTGTCCTGTCATTTTGGTGTGGGCTTGTTCCATGTCATCGGGCATGGAGGTACCCCATTGGCGATTCTCAATGATATGCATATACTTACAATGACAAGAGCCTTGCTTGGGACTCTAAGTAAAGTAGCATGAGGTTTGGGTACTCGTATTCACGGGGCACGAGGTTTTCAACTTATGATTTGTCAAGCATATGCATCATAATTGTTCTCGCATTAACTTTAACCATTCAAGATGCTTATGATGGGGGCAATGAGAGCTCAAAGCCGGTAAGTACCATAATTTTTGAAGGTTATAAAACTTGCAATCACTGCTTCCCTCTGCGAAGGGCCTTTCTTCTACTTTTATGTTGAGTCACCACCTTCTTTCTTTATGCACCATTAAGAGAGCATAGTTGTCATTCTTAGTGTGATATGCATTGTCCCAAAGTTCATTGATTGATTCATATTGTTGGTTTCACTTGTTCTTAAATTATTTGTATCTAGTCGCCCTCTTAAACTTTGAGGTGTCCTATGCATTTATGTTTTGCTCTCTTTGAAGGACAAGCTGAAAACCATTTGTATGTTTTTCCTTATGATTTGAACACACGTTTGACTTTCATTGTTTCATTTTCATGATCTTTTGTTTGTGTTCATTTTCATGTTTACAACATGGTTGCTAAGTTCTTATTGTCATGATTATATCTTCATGCCCATGTTTTAAGTTCTTATGATCCCAGCTCACAAATGCTTACATATATGATCAAGATTGTGAAGGTGCATGTCACCTCAAAAATTATTCTTTTGTTATCACTTACCTACTCGAGGACGAGCAGGAGTTAAGCTTGGGGATGCTTGATACGTCTCAAATGTATCTATAATTTTTGATGCTCCATGCTTGTTTTTACACCATTTGCCTATTGTTTCGTTACACTTAGTGGCACTTTTATGCATTTTCCGGAACTAACCTATTAACAAGTGCCACAGTGCCAGTTTCCTGTTTTCTGCTGTTTTTGTGTTTCAGAAGTGATACATAGGAAATATTCTCGGAATTGGACGAAACAAGTTCCTGAAGTCTTATTTTACCCGGAAGCATCCAGACATCCGAAGAGAGGAAGGAGAGGGGCCACATGCTTCCCTCACACAGGGCTGGCGCGGCCCAGGCCCTGGCCGCGCCGCCCCTGTGTGAGGAGGCCCTGGCAGCCCTCTGACATCGCCCCTTCGCCTATACAAAGCCTCGGGATGGAAAACCCTAAAGGAGTCGGCAATTTTCCAGAAACAGTTCCGTAGCTCCGCCGCCGTCGTCGACGAATTTTGGGGGACAGAAGTCTCTGTTCCGGCACCCTGCCGGGACGGAGAAGTGCCCCCGGAGCCATCTCCATCGGTCTCCATCGCCGTCTCCGCCGTCTCCATCGACCTCACCGCCATCTCCATCAACCTTGCTGTCTCCTATGATGAGGAGGGAGTAGTTCATCCCCGGGGCTGAGGGCTCTACCGGTAGCTATGTGTTTCACCTCTCTCTCCCATGATGTGATCTTTATGTGATCATGAGCTTTGTATCATGTTGAACAAGTAGATGTTATTATTCAGATGTTATGTGTACTCTAGTGGTGATTGTTAAAGTAATCTATTCCTCCTGCCTTGGTGTAACGGTGACAGTGCGTGCATCATGGTGGTACTTGGTTTAGGCTATGATTGTGATCTCTTGTGGATTCTGAGAATAATTATTGCTATGATAGTTTGAGTGATCTATTCCTCCTTTCATGGTGTAATGGTGACAGTGTGTGCACCGTGTTAGTACTTGGTCTAAGTTGCAATGATATCTATCTTGAGTTGTGCTATGATCTGGATATCTCTATGAGTGGTGTTTGTCATGTACTTGATGAACTTTAAGGGGTGCTTCTGTAGCCACTACACAATGATTAGTGTTATTCAATAGGAGAGTAATTCAGAGTACCATAGTGGAGAGAAGTTGTTTATTTGTTCAATCATGTTATATTGTTGGGAGTGTGTCCACTAGTGAAAGTATGATCCCTAGGCCTTGTTTCCAAGCATTGCACACCGTTTACTTACTATTTTGTTACTTGTTTGCTCGCAGCGATATTTATTTCAAATCACATTTGCTACTTATAATCATCACTACTACTTGTATTTCACTATCTCTTCGCCGAACTAGTGCACCTATACATCTGACAAGTGTATTGGGTGTGTTGGGGACACAAGAGACTTTCTGTATCGTAATTGCAGGGTTGCTTGAGAGGGATAGCTTTGACCTCTAACCTCCCTGAGTTCGATAAACCTTGGGTGATCCACTTAAGGGAAACTTGCTACTGTTCTACAAACCTCTGCACTTGGAGGCCCAACAAGTGTCTACAAGAATAGAAGTGCGTAGACATCAGCCCTCACCATGGAGCTTGATGCCACGACACTCTCCGAGGCCGGCGTCACGACCTACGGGCCGGTCGACGCGGCCGCCTTCGTCGTCTCCCTCCACGCGATGGCGGGCATCAAGACGGCGAAGACTATGCTGCTTTCGGTGACGATCCATGGTGAGCGCCTCACCACGCTTGTGGACACGGGCTCGACGCACAACTTCCTGTCCGGGGACGCCATGCGACGTCTAGCACTGCAGCCAGCGGGAGCCGAGAAGTTCAGCGTCACCGTCGCCAACGGGGACCGCCTTACTTGCCAGGGCGTGGCGCGGCAGGTTCCCATCGTCATCGGCGACGAGCCTTTCTCCATTGACTGCGTCAGCATCGACTTGGGCTGCTACGACTTCATCCTCGGCGTCGACTTCCTATCCACACTAGGCCCCATACTCTGGGACCTCGACGTGCTGACCCTCATCTTCTGGCGCGAGGAAGGCCGCCACGTCCAGTGGACGGGCATCGGCGGTATAGGGCCCGTGACCCCTCAGCTCCAGCAGATGGTGGCCACGCTCGACGAGGCGCACCCCCTCCTGGCCGACCTCCTGCAGCAGCACAATGACATCTTTGACGAGCCACAGGGCTTACCGCCGGCACGACCCTGTGACCACCACATCCACCTGCTGCCGGATACGGCGCCTGTCGCCGTATGGCCGTACCGCTACCCCCAGCTGCAGAAGGATGAGCTCGAGCACCAGGTGGCGGTTATGCTCGTGCAGGGCATCATTCGGATCTCAACATCCCCGTTCTCTGCGGCGGTGCTCCTGGTGCGCAAGGCCGACAGCATGTGGCGTTTCTGCATCGACTATCGCGCCCTTAACGCCGTGACGTCCAAGGACAAATTTCCCATCCCCGTCGTGGACGAGCTCTTGGACGAGCTCCATGGGGCGCGCTTCTTCACCAAGCTCGACCTGCGCTTTGGCTATCATCAGGTGCGGATGCATCCGGATGATATCGCGAAGACGGCGTTCCGAACACATCACGGACACTTCAAGTTCTTGGTGATGCCATTCGGCCTCTCCAACGCGCCGGCGACGTTCCAGGCCCTGATGAACGACGTGCTCAGCCCCTACTTGCGCCGCTTTGTGCTTGTTTTCTTTGATGACATTCTTATCTATAGCTCATCCTGGGCGGAGCACCTGCAGCACGTGGCCATCATCTTCAATGAGTTTCGAGCGCATCGTCTACACCTCAAGCGTTCGAAGTGCTCGTTCGGCACGACCTCCGTCGCGTACTTGGGGCACGTCATCTCGGCGGAGGGAGTCGTGATGGATGCTGACAAGGTCACCGCCGTCGCTGCATGGCCACCCCCGCAGTCGCCGCGGGCTCTACGTGGCTTCTTGGGTCTCGCAGGCTACTACCGGAAGTACATCCGGGACTTCGGCCTCATCGTCGCACCACTGACACGCCTCCTACGCCGCGACGCTTTCGCCTGGGATGCGGAGGCGAATGAGGCGTTCCAGGCCCTCCAGCGGGCGCTCACGACGGGGCCCATGCTCCAGATGCCGGACTTTGATAGCCCGTTCGTGGTGGACTGTGATGCCTCCGGCATCGGCTTCGGCGCCGTCCTCCATCAGGGCGAAGGACCGCTGGCCTTTTTCAGCCGCCCCTTTGCTGCTCGCCATCACAAGCTCACGGCGTATGATACGTCTCAAACGTATCTATAATTTTTGATGCTCCATGCTTGTTTTTACACCATTTGCCTTGTGTTTCGTTACACTTCGTGGCGCTTTTATGCATTTTCCGGAACTAACCTATTAACAAGTCGCCACAGTGTCAGTTCCCTGTTTTCTGCAGTTTTTGTGTTTCAGAAGTGATACACAGAAAATATTCTCGGAATTGGACGAAACAAGTTCCTGAAGTCTTATTTTGCCCGGAAGCTTCCAGAGATCCGAAGAGATGAAGTAGAGGGGCCACAGGCCAGCCTCACACTAGGCCGGCACGGCCCAGGCCCTGGCCGCGCCGCCTAGGTGTGAGGAGGCCTGGGGCCACCCCTGGCGACGCCCCTTCGCCTATATAAAGCCTCGGGACGGAAAACCCTAGGGGAGTCGGCAATTTTCCAGAAAGAGTTCCGTAGTTCTGCCGTCGCCACCGACGAATTTCGGGGGACAGAAGTCTCTGTTCCGGCACCCTGCCGGGACGGGGAAGTGCCCCAGGAGCCATCTCCATTGGTCTCCATCACCGTCTCCGCCGTCTCCATCGACCTCACTACCATCTCCATCAACCTTGCTGTATCCTATGATGAGGAGGGAGTAGTTCACCCCCAGGGCTGAGGGCTCTACCGGTAGCTATGTGGTTCACCTCTGTCTCCCATGATGTGATCTTTATGTGATCGTGAGCTTTGTATCATGTTGAATAAGTAGATGTTACTCTTCTTCATTATGTGTACTCTAGTGTGTTATTAAAGTAATCTATTCCTCCTGCCATGGTGTAACGGTGACAGTGCGTGCATCATGGTGGTACTTGGTCTAGGCTACGATTGTGATCTCTTATGGATTATGAGAATAATTATCACTATGATAGTATTGAAGTGATCTATTCCTCCTTTCATGGTGTAATGTTGACAGTGTGTACACCGTGTTAGTACTTGGTCTAAGTTGCAATAATATCTATCTTGAGTTGTGATTTGATTTGGATATCTCTATGAGTGGTGTTTGTCAAGTACTTGATGAACTTTGAGGAGTGCTTCGTAGCCCTACGCAATGATTAGTGTTGTTCAATAGGAGAGTAATTCAGAGTACCATAGTGAAGAGAAGTTATTTATTTGCTCAATTATGTTATATTTGTTGGGAGTGTGTCCACTAGTGAAAGTATGATCCCTAGGCCTTGTTTCCAAGCATTGCACACCGTTTACTTCCTGTTTTGTTACATGTTTGCTCGTAGCAATATTTACATCAAATCACATTTGCTACTTATAATCATCACTACTACTTGTATTTCACTATCTCTTCGCCGAACTAGTGCACCTATACATCTGACAAGTGTATTGGGTGTGTTGGGGATACAAGAGACTTTCTGTATCGTAATTGTAGGGTTGCTTGAGAGGGATAGCTTTGACCTCTTCCTCCCTGAGTTCTATAAACCTTGGGTGATCCACTTAAGGGAAACTTGCTGCTGTTCTACAAACCTCTGCACTTGGAGGCCCAACACTGTCTACAAGAATAGACGCGTGCGTAGACATCAAGCTCTTTTTCTGGCGCCGTTGCCGGGGAGGTAAGGTAAAAGGTACTCGCATCCTCCTATGTGAGTGCTCAGAGTTATTTCCTTTAGATTCTGCAATTACATCTTTTTGTTTCTTGTTTTTATTTTCACTAGTTAGGCTTAATGGAAAATAAAGAGTTCTTTAGTCTTTTTCCCGAGTTTAGATATGAAGTGTTTGAAGAGAAAATTGAAAAACCTTTGGAGCTTAATTTGCATGCTAATAGTGTTGTTAGTATGAATGTTTTGAACACTGTTATTACTAATGCTATAGAAAAGTCTAAGCTTGGGGAAGCTGGTTTTGTTAAGCATGATATTTTTAGTTCCCCAACTTTAGTGGAGAAAGTTTGCTATGATGATATGTTTGATGAATATGCTTTGCGACATAGTAGTTCTCTAGCTTGTGATGATACTAAACCTCTAGTTTATGATGGTTATGATGATGAGTATAATATTTTCAGTTGACCTACTTTTGAGGAGAAAACTAGTTATGATTACAATATGCCTCCTATTTTTTATGATTATGGTGATGAGAATAATTATTCTGTTGAATCTGCTCCTACTACTATTGTTCCTGTGGTGAGTATTAATTCTTTTATGCATGTGGCTCATGATAGGGATGCTTTATGTGATAGTTATATTGTTAGTTATATTCATGATGCTACTGAAAGTTATTATGAGAGAGGGAAACATGGTTTGATGGATCTCAACAATATTAAGTTTCCCCTCTTTATGTTGCAAATCTTGAAGTGGCACTTGTTTTATCTATCCATGCTTGCTACTATGTGCCTCGTTGATTTATTTTCTTACAAGATTCCTATGCATAGGAAGTGGTTCAGATATAAATGTCTTTCACATTTGCTTTTTGATGCTCTCTATTGCTTTAATTTCCTATATGGCGCCATTGCTTCAAGCTCTTATATGGCGCCCACATGAGCATCTTTGCAAATTACCGCGCCTAGCTCAAAGGCGTTAAAGAAAAGCACTCTTGGGAGATAACCCATTGTTTACTTTCAGTTCTTTTTCTTTTATTTGAGTCTTGGAAGTTATTACTACTGTAATAACCGCTCCTTATCCTTTTTATTTCGTTTTTCTGTGAAGAGAAGCCTCTAATTTAAGCGAGGTAAGATTTGGGGATGTTGCTGTCCTGAAACAGTTTTCGGTGCTGCACCATAAAAATTCGTGAACATTCTCTGTAAATCTTTTGGACCTGCGATTTCTTGTGCATATGCCCCAGGTTATATCCAAACTTTCGTTAGTTGAACACTTTTTTATTTGAGCAACAGAAAACCCCTTAAAAATTCGACCTTTGTCAGCTGTTCTGTTTTGACAGATTTCTGCCAATATTTGTGTTTGCCGCTTTATCGCTTTCTTTGCGAGTTCTTTTGATCACGGAACTTTTGGGGAAGTTGCTACAGTAGTATATGCTTTATATGTGGTGGTTTTGGGTTGAAACCTGAAGCAAAAATAGGTTGATTCAATGTTATGCTTAAACTAATGTTGCTAATAGAATTGTGTTTAGTTTTGTATGAAGGAAGTTTTCAAGTGTAGGGATCGGAGAGTGATGAGATGAGTTGAAGAATGGACAAAAGCTCATGCTTGGGGATGCCCATGCATCACCCCAAGAAATATCCAAGAATTACAAGCGTCAAAGCTTGGGGATGCCCCGAGGCACCCCCTTCTTCATCGCCAAAAATCAGGTCACCTTTCAAAACACTATATTTTTATTGCTTCATGCACTATGTGTTTTTCTTGGAGCGTCAGTTGTTTTAGTTTTCGTTATTAGTTTAGTTTAGTTTGCTGCAATAAACGGTTTGATCACATCATGTTGTTTTGGAGAGAGACTTATTCCGCTTTTTATTTGCCAAGAACACTCCGTTTTTCACTCTTATTGTTTCAATGAGTGTTCTCTTTTTCTGCTACTGCTTTTGGTTTTCGTTTTCGTCTTGATTTGCGTTCAGATCTTCTTATATTTATTTATCAAGGTGTATTTTTGCCTCTGGACCATGTTGGTTTTCCTCAAAAGAGTTGGATTAAAAAAGTTCGAATGGTGTTGGAAAAGAGAAAAAGCTTTATGCAAAAAAGTGGTACAAAAAGGAGCTTGTGTAGACTGCGGCTTAGGCTTTTTCATGTCATGCTTGATGTCTTTTTGATAGTATGCTTAGTGGTTTTTCTGTAGCATGACTTGTCTCAAATGACTGAAATTGCTTAATGAGCCTTTGAAAAAATAATGCGTTGTTTTTATTATATGGAAGCATTTATTTGGTTTTCTCCTTTGATGCTTTATTTGGGTTGACTTGGCACATGCTTACACCATGTTGACTACAAAATAAGTCGCCTATAGCCTCTATGATCATTTAGTTTTTGACTTTTGATGCCATCTTATGCTTCTTTTAATGTTGCTTTGTCGCTTTGCATGATTATGACCGTTATTGCTCTCTTAGTTGGTCGCTCCCAGTCTTTTTGCTAGCCCTCACTTTGTACTGAGTATGAGCTCTACTCGTGCATCCAACTCCCAAAAACCAAGTTTGCCATTGTGTCCACTATATATTCCTATGCATGGTATTTGCAAGCCATTCAAAGTAAATTTTCATGTGCTACCTTTGAAAAAACCTTCAAAATACTTCTCGTTTTGTGACACTGTTTTCAGCTCATGGGGACGTAGTGGTCGGATTTGCTATCTTCCATATTGCTTATTCCAAAAAGAAAAAAAAAGAAAAAAAAAGAAAGAAAAAGGCACTCCTCCATGATATGTGAATGTTGGTGGGCACCCGATGGAATCGGTTAGCCATGGTTTGAGAAAGGAAAAAAGGTGGGGAGGAGTGCCAAGCTTTATAAAAGAGCACAAAAGTGCCAATCTCTCTCAAAAACTTGCTTCATTTTTGTATGGAAGATAGTAAGAACCCCATTGCCAATCGTTGACAAAGACAACCACCTCTCAAAATCCAATTTTTATCTCTCTGTTTTACAAATGAAAAGCTCTAGCACATGTTTAATCACTGCTTTCCTCCGCGAAAGGCCTTTCTTTTACTTTTATGTTGAGTCACTACCTTCTATCTTTATGCACCATTAAGAGAGCATAGTTGTCATTCTTAGTATAATGTGGATTGTCCCAAAGTTTTCATTGATTGATTCATATTGTTGGTTTTACTTGTTCTTAAATTACTTGTATCTAGTCGCCCTCTTAAACTTGAAGGTGTCCTATGCATTTATGTTTTGCTCTCCATGAGGGACAAGCTGAAAACCATTTGTATGTTTTTCCTTATGATTTGAACACGCGTTTGACTTTCATTGTTTCATTTTCATGATCTTTTGTTTGTGTTTCTTTTCATGTTATAACATGGTTGCTAAGTTTCTATTGTCAAGATTATGTCTTTCATGCCCATGTTTTAAGTTCTTTGATCCCAGCTCACAAATGCTTACATATATGATCAAGATTGTGTAGGTGCATGTCACCTCAAAAATTATTTCTTTTGTTATCACTTACCTACTCGAGGACGAGCAGGAGTTAAGCTTGGGGATGCTGATACGTCTCAAACGTATCTATAATTTTTGATGCTCCATGCTTGTTTTTACACCATTTGCCTTGTGCTTCGTTACACTTCGTGGCGCTTTTATGCATTTTCTGGAACTAACCTATTAACAAGTCACCACAGTGCCAGTTCCCTGTTTTCTGCTGTTTTTGTGTTTCAGAAGTGATACACAGGAAATATTCTCGGAATTGGACGAAACAAGTTCCTGAAGTCTTATTTTGCCCGGAAGCTTCCAGAGATCCGAAGAGGCGAAGTAGAGGGGCCACAGGCCAGCCTCACACTAGGCCGGCGCGGCCCAGGCCCTGGCCGCGCCGCCTAGGTGTGAGGAGGCCTGGGGCCACCCCTGACAACGCCCCTTCGCCTGTATAAAGCCTCGGGACGGAAAACCCTAGGGGAGTCGGCAATTTTCTAGAAAGAGTTCCGTAGTTCTGCCGCCGCCACCGACGAATTTCGGGGGACAGTAGTCTCTGTTCCGGCACCCTGCCGGGACGGGGAAGTGCCCCCGGAGCCATCTCCATTGGTCTCCATCGCCGTCTCCGCCGTCGCCATCGACCTCACCACCATCTCCATCAACCTTGCTGTCTCCTATGATGAGGAGGGAGTAGTTCACCCCCAGGGCTGAGGGCTCTACCGGTAGCTATGTGGTTCACCTCTCTCTCCCATGATGTGATCTTTATGTGATCGTGAGCTTTGTATCATGTTGAATAAGTAGATGTTACTCTTCTTCATTATGTGTACTGTAGTGTGTTATTAAAGTAATCTATTCCTCCTGCCATGGTGTAACGGTGACAGTGCGTGCATCATGGTGGTACTTGGTCTAGGCTACAATTGTGATCTCTTATGGATTATGAGAATAATTATCACTATGATAGTATTGAAGTGATCTATTCCTCCTTTCATGGTGTAATGTTGACAGTGTGTGCACCGTGTTAGTACTTGGTCTAAGTTGCAATAATATCTATCTTGAGTTGTGATTTGATTTGGATATCTCTATGAGTGGTGTTTGTTAAGTACTTGATGAACTTTGAGGAGTGCTTCGTAGCCCTACGCAATGATTAGTGTTGTTCAATAGGAGAGTAATTCAGAGTACCATAGTGAAGAGAAGTTATTTATTTGTTCAATTATGTTATATTTGTTGGGAGTGTGTCCACTAGTGAAAGTATGATCCCTAGGCCTTGTTTCCAAGCATTGCACACCGTTTACTTCCTATTTTGTTACATGTTTGCTCGCAGCGATATTTACTTCAAATCACATTTGCTACTTATAATCATCACTACTACTTGTATTTCACTATCTCTTCGCCGAACTAGTGCACCTATACATCTGACAAGTGTATTGGGTGTGTTGGGGACACAAGAGACTTTCTGTATCGTAATTGCAGGGTTGCTTGAGAGGGATAGCTTTGACCTCTTCCTCCCCGAGTTTGATAAACCTTGGGTGATCCACTTAAGGGAAACTTGCTGCTGTTCTACAAACCTCTGCACTTGGAAGCCCAACACTGTCTACAAGAACAGACGCGTGCGTAGACATCAGCTTACGAGCGCGAGCTTATCGGGTTGGTCCAGGCCGTGCGTCACTGGCGGCCATATCTTTGGGGGCGGCCGTTCCGTGTTCGCACGGATCAGTACAGCCTCAAGTTTTTGCTGGACCAGCGCCTATCTACAGTTTCACAGCACCAGTGGATCAGCAAGCTCTTTGACTATGACTTCACCGTCGAGTACCATCCGGGCCGGCTCAACACGGTCGCCGACGCCCTGTCACATCGCGACACTGAGGATGTTGCGGAGGACGTCGCCGCATCGGGCACTGTCATATGCATCCATTCCGGGCCCTTGTTTGCTCTCATTGACGATATCCGCCGGCCGACTTCGATGGCCGAGGATGCGCAGGGACTACGCCGGCGCCTTGACGCCGGCGAGCTGGAGGCGCCCTGGCGCCTGGCCGACGGGCTGCTCCTCCACGGGTGCCACCTCTTTGTGCCCGATCACGGCGACCTTCGCCATCAGGTCTTTGCCTTGGCACACTCGGCTGGCCATGAGGGTGTGCAGAAGACCCTCCATCGTCTTCGTGCGGACTTCTTCATCCCTGGCGATCGTGCATTGGTGCAAGCTTGGGTACGGTCGTGTGTGACGTGCCAACGCAACAAGACCGAGACATTGCGGCCAACCGGTCTTCTATAGCCCCTTGATGTGCCTTCACAGGTGTGGGCGGATATTTCCATGGACTTCATCGAGGGGCTGCCCAAGGTGGGCGGCAAGTTCGTCATCCTCACGGTGGTCGACCGCTTCTCCAAGTATGCGCACTTCATTGTGCTCGGCCATCCGTACACCGCCGCGTCCGTGGCCCGCGCCTTCTTCGACGTCATCATCCGCCTCCATGGGTTCCCTTCGTCGATCGTCAGCGATCGTGACCCAGTGTTCACTGGTCACGTCTGGCGGGATCTCTTTCAGTTGGCAGGCGTGAAGCTTCGCATGAGCACGGCGTTCCACCCTCAGACGAACGGCCAATCCGAGGTGGTTAACAAGGTGATTTCGATGTATCTGCGCTGTGTTACCGGTGATCATCCACGAGCTTGGGTGGATTGGTTGGCATGGGCGGAGTATTGCTACAACACCTCCTATCACTCCGCCCTGCACACCACGCCGTTCGAGGTGGTCTACGGACGCCCGCCTCTGGCGATGCTGCCGTTCGAGCCCGGGACGGCTCGGACCGAGGCCGCATGTGACTTGCTCCGCACCCGCAACGACATCTTGGCCGAGGCACGCCAGCGCCTTCTCCAAGCACAGCAGCTGGCCAAGAAGTACTACGACGCTCATCATCGCGAGGCGGAGTTCGCAGAGGGCGACTGGGTGTGGATGCGCCTCCTTCACAGGACGACGCAGTCCCTGGACCCACGCGCCAAGCGCAAGCTGGGCCCTCGCTACGCCGGGCCCTTTCGTGTGCTGGAGCGCGTCGGTACGCTCGCCTACCGTCTGGAGTTGCCGCCTGGTGCACGCATTCACGATGTCTTCCATGTTGGCTTGTTGAAGGCCTACCGTGGAGATCCGCCTGCAGCGCCACCGGCTCTCCCTCCTACTGCTGATGGCCGCCTACTGCCAGGACCCGAGAAGGTGCTGAAGGCGCAGCAACGCCGTGGCGTCTGGCATGTCCTGGTACAGTGGACTGGCCTTTCTGTGGACGACGCTACATGGGAGAAGCTCGACGAGTTCCGCCAGCAGTTTCCAGATATCCAGCTCGAGGACGAGCTGTTTGCGTAGGCGGGGAGAGATGTTATGACCAGTTTGCATTATAGCCGGAAGAGGCCCACTAGTGGGTCGGTTTAAGGGCTTGGCCCAATTTATCTAGGATTTTATTAGCTGGACTATTATATAAACTCATGTAATCTCTCCGTATCAATTAAGCAATAAACATATTTGTTGCCGTCTCCCTCAGGAGACGGAGTTCCTAAACCCTAGCCGTCGCCTCCAGCGCACCGCCGCCCTCCTTCTCACGCGCGGCCACGGCACCATGCCGCCGACGCCCGCGCCTCCAGCCTCGCCACCCTCCCTTCCACCCATACAACCTATGCCCTAGGTCCGGTAGGACCCTCGCTCCTATCAAGAAAACTCGTATTTCGAGCTGAAATCCAATTTGGCTCATAGGGGCATATGAACCATTGTTTGAAAATAAATCTCGAAATATTAAAAAAAATTGGGAAAAAATATTTGCATGTACATCCGAACATGCTATGCTCGTACACAAGTTTTCTGGAAAAAAAATATTTATTAGGTCCCTGTAAATTTGACTAAATTTCGATGCTCCAGCGTAACCACTCGCAGGACATTTTGTCTTCTTTACATAGGTCACAGAAAATGTTCATTTCTTTTTTGAATACTTATGTGTGAACGCAGATTGTCCGGATATAAACTCAAAACTTTGTTTCAAATTTTTTTGACATTTTAAATTTAATTTTATGCATTTTAAAAATAGGTTCATATGCACATGGGAGCCAAAATACTACCACCTCCCATTTCGTGGGAGCCATATCTTCCAAATGGTGCCTTATAAGATGACACACCTGAGTAACTGAATATTGGCCACGCCATGCAGCAAAAAATTCCAACAAACAACATCGCATGCCACGACGTTGAGGTGCACATGAATATTGTGTTTTCTGCAAGAATTTCCGAACGTGCATGACCGAAAGATTAATTCTCAATCAACCTAGAACTAGGACAACTATATTCTACTAAAAAAATTCTACATGCATACAACCTAAACGGCGTGATGTTTTCATCCATGGACGAGTTAAACGGGCATCGGTTTGGTAATCCTAAATAGCGTGATATTTTCTTTTATTTCTAAGTCAAATTCTAAAAAGTACCACCTCTATTCAGTGGCGGAGCTTGACAAAGAATTGAGGGCGGGCCAAAGTTACTTTTTAAAGAGAAAACAACATGGAGTAGTGTGGAATTAGGCAAAACTAATTGTGTTTTAGTGCTGGATAATAATAGAGTTGGGCGGGCCATGGCACATGTTTGCTTCAACTAAGCTGATGGCCCTTACACTCCTCCTCCCACCTGCACGCAGGGCCGCACTGTCAGTCTTTGCTGGAAGCCTACGACTAAGATGAGTCCAAGCTGATTCCTTTGACCACTAAAATTATACGGCCACGTACGACGTACACTTTGTCAGGAATAATCTATGAACTATATATTCAGTCACAACTTGTCCATCAAGCAGCTTGCAATGCAAGTACTCTCCTTCTCCATCTCCGTTGACATTGACAGCACGAGCTAGAGCGTGACGAACTGGCCTGCGTCATCGCGTAAACTTGCGCTTCTTCCACTCTGATTCCGCCGTTCCCTCCTATAAAAAGCTGGGTCAGACGCAGCGCAGGCTCCGTCCGACAGCGCGGTACCAACGGATCAGCAGATCATCCAACCAATCCACTCACCACTTGCTCCGAGCTCACAGCAGCACACGAACACGTCGTCGCGAGGGGAAAAATGGGCTCCTGCGTATCCCGCTCCCCGGCGTCGACGGCGACAGCGGCAGGGTCAAGACGGGCGGTGGCCACGGCGAAGGTGGTTCGCCTGGACGGCTCCATGACGCAGTACGCGGCGCCCGTCACGGCCCGCAAGGCCCTGAGGGACGACGGCGCGACGGTCTTCCTTTGCAGCTCGGACGAGCTCCTCTTTGACGCGCCCCCGCGCGCGCTGGCGGACGAGGAGGAGCTGCAGTCCGGGTGGCTCTACTTCGTGCTCCCCGTGTCCATGCTCCGCCTCGCGCTCTCCGGGCACGAGATGGCTGCCCTGGCCGTCAGGGCCAGCTCCGCGCTCGCCGTGGCCAGCGGCGTCGCGTCCCCTCCCCGCCGCAAGACCGTGACCGGCGGCAATGGAAAGCAACGGAAGACGGCGCGAGTGGCGCCGCTCGTTGTCGCCCCCGACGAGGACGGCAAACTAGAAGACGGTGGATGGAGCGCCGCGCACAAGGCTATGAAGACGAGGACGAAGGGAGCTGGTCACAGAAGCCGCAGCGCTCGTCATCGTCGTCGTGCAGCAAGCGTGCAGAGATTAAGCGCCATTTTGGAGGCGGATGAGTTTTGAACAATCCGATCGATATCGATTCAAAGATTCGATCTTGCGAGTGGTTAGCTAGTTTAGAGAGTTGACTTGGTCGATCGTTGTATACCCCTTGAGAGGAGGAGATCTGTGTACAGGATGTTTTGATTCTTTTATGTGTGTACATCGAATGTTGGATCATGGAAACATGAAAGTACAACGCGACGGGCTAATAATGCACCTAGCGTTAAGTTCACAGTCCTCAATTCCACTTCGAGCTCTCTTGTTAACGATAATAAGACATGAGAAAACTCGTATTTCGAGCCGAAATCCAATTTGGCTCATAGGGGCATATGAACCATTGTTTAAAAACAAATTTCGAAATGTTTAAAAATTTGGAAAAAATATTTGCATGTACATCCAAAAATGCTATGTTCGCACACAAGTTTTCCGGAAAAAATATTTACTAGGTCCCTGTAAATTTGTCAAAATTTCGATGCTCCAACATAACCACTCACAGGATATTTTGTCTTCTTTACATAGGTCACAAACTGTTCATTTCTTTTTCAAAAACTTATGTGCAAATGTAGATTGTCTGGATATAAACTCAAAACTTTGCTTCAATTTTTTTGACATTTTAAATTAAATTTTATGAATTTTCAAAATAGGTTCATAGGCACATGGGAGCCAAAATACTAGCATCTCCCATTTCGTGGGAGCCATATCTTCCAAATGGTGATATGTGATTATTGTCTTCGTCCCCCCCCCCCCCCCCCCCCTCCTCCTCCTCCTCCTCCTCACCCAAGAAGTTTGCCTTATAAGCTGACATACCTGAGTAACTGAGTATTGGCCACGCCATGCAGCAAAAACTTCCAACAAACAACGTCGCATGCCACGACATCGAGGTGCACATGAATATTGTGTTTTCCGCAATAAGTTCAGGATGTGCACAATAGAAAGCTTATTGTGAGTATTAATATGTTAAATCCTCAAGTTGTCATCGAATGGTTGTCTCAATAGAATACGTTTTTAGGTCAAGTAAGCAAAGTTCAAGAATTTACGCTTCTAGTTACCTCTCCTTATTCTACCTCTTCTCCTTTCCTTCCTCCCTCTCTCTTCCTCCTCCTCCCCCACTTATATCATCTGCACATGTCGAGATAATTAACACCCACTTGCTAAGGTCAGGGCCAAACATTGATTTCTTGATCTCACGATCTACTGGATACAACTAACTCTCAGTCAACCTAGAATTATACTAATTCTCGCTGACATCATCTACTTTAATGTGCAACTACAATTTTTTTTGCTACATTTGCAACCCAATGTTAGGTGCATGAACCACGATGTAGATTTGACAGTTCCATTTCAAAAAAAAGATTTGACAGTTCCAAGGTTGGCCTAGCTCCAACTTAATTCTCAATCAACCTAGAACTAGGACAACTATATTCTACTAAAAAATTATATGTCCATACGACCTAAAAATCTCCATCCCTAGTCAACATGTAATTGACTCATTATCCATGAATGAGTCAAACGGGCATCGGTTTGGTAATCCTGAACAGCGTGATATTTTCTCTTATATCTAAGTCAAATTCTAAAAAGTACTACCTCTATTCTAAATTAAATAACACAACTATATTTAGGTACCACTCATTTAATATGTAGATATATCCTAATTTAGATAAAGTTGCCTTACTTACTTTGGAACGGGAGGAAATATAATTTTAGTTCAGTGGAAAGAGTAATTTGCACTTTCTTTGAAAATTAGCGACTTGATGAAAAAGTTAGGGTAGACTTTTCACTTGGCTAAAATTGCACTTTTTATAGTGGGGTTAGAAAATATCATTCATCTTAGACGTTGGCTCATCCACCAAGCATTCAACAATATTTTGTTTGTCAATTCTTGAGAAATTATGTTTTCAAAGTTGTCCAGCTAGCTGTTCGACGAAGTTACAACGTGTGTCACGTAAGTTAATTAATAATTAGGCACCTGAAAGGAATAACTTTCCTGTCCTAATTAGCCCCCTTCTGAACTTTGATCCTTGCGTGCGTAGTGCATGGCAGTTAGTTAGATCCAAAATTCCAAATGTCCCGGTCAACTGTCGCGAGCGGTGACGACTGACAACGGATGATTGATGCAAGAGAACATATCCAACGATGTCACTACTTATTTTTGATAAGGAGTGTATATTGATATTGAGAAGATACCAATTATATCCAGTCTATGCAACAACGCAATGCCCTAATTACAATGCGGATACACACAGCTAAAAAAGTAAAAAAATTATAAAGAAGAAAAATCCCGCTACAGTGATCAATTCTTATAGCAGTAGCACTAACACCACCAATAAAGCACCAGAAGTCCAGCTTCTCCAAAAGTGACGAATAGTGCATAAGCGTCGTCGTCGCCCGATCATAGATCTTAGGTTTTTACCCTGGAGAAAGTCCTCGCTCTTAAAACAATACCTTTAACAAAGTTATTGCCAGACGCAACCTATTAAGGTCAGATCTTAGATTTTCACCCTGAAAAGAATGATCCACTACTTATACGATACCATGATACCATTCTCAAAATTTGAATTTACAAGTGTCAAAAAATTTGGAAACAAATTTGTGGATGTTCACAAGATGAGTGTTCAAATCTCTTAAGATTTCCAGAACTAAATTCGAAACACACTAAGAAAAACAAAAAAGACAAATTGCTATGTGAATAGTGTCATTTTATGTTTTGTCTTTTTTGACACTATTCATGTTGGATTTATCTTTTTTGTTTCTCCAAATATAGTTCTATTTTGGTTCTAAAAAAATTAGAGATTGTAACGACATATGTTGTGAACACCCACAATTTTATTTTAGAATTTTCTGAAACTTGCAAATTCGAATTTTTAAGAATGGTGTCATGGTATCATATACTCCCTCCGTTTCAAAATATAAGATGTTGTAGGTTTGTGAAGCAAATGTATCTAGACATCTTTTAGTATCTATATTCAAGTGAACCTACACACTAAAACATATCTAGATACATTTGCTACACAAAGCTAAAACATCTTATATTTTGAAACGGAGGGAGTAAGATATGGAATCACTAGATATTTTCCGTTTACAACGCGAACGACTTTATAGTTACTGAGGGGTTGTTGTCACTGCGGAAAATGCCCGTATTTTGTTCCTGAACTAGCTGACACTCCTCCTCCCACCTGCACGCAGGGCCGCACTGTTAGTCTTTGCTCGAAGCCTACGACTAAGATGAGTCCAAGCTGATTCCTTTGACCACTAAAATTATACGGCCACGTACGACGTACACTTTGTCAGGAATAATCTATGAACTATATATTCAGTCACAACTTGTCCATCAAGCAGCTTGCAATGCAAGTACTCTCCTTCTCCATCTCCGTTGACATTGACAGCACGAGCTAGAGCGTGACGAACTGGCCTGCGTCATCGCGTAAACTTGCGCTGCTTCCACTCTGATTCCGCCGTTCCCTCCTATAAAAAGCTGGGTCAGACGCAGCCTCCGTCCGACAGCGCGGTACCAACGGATCAGCAGATCATCCAACCAATCCACTCACCACTTGCTCCGAGCTCACAGCAGCACACGAACACGTCGTCCCGAGGGGAAAAATGGGCTCCTGCGTATCCCGCTCCCCGGCGTCGACGGCGACAGCGGCAGGGTCAAGACGGGCGGTGGCCACGGCGAAGGTGGTTCGCCTGGACGGCTCCATGACGCAGTACGCGGCGCCCGTCACGGCCCGCAAGGCCCTGAGGGACGACGGCGCGACGGTCTTCCTTTGCAGCTCGGACGAGCTCCTCTTTGACGCGCCCCCGCGCGCGCTGGCGGACGAGGAGGAGCTGCAGTCCGGGTGGCTCTACTTCGTGCTCCCCGTGTCCATGCTCCGCCTCGCGCTCTCCGGGCACGAGATGGCTGCGCTGGCCGTGGCCAGCGGCGTCGCGTCCCCTCCGCGCCGCAAGACCGTGCCCGGCGGCAATGGAAAGCAACGGAAGACGGCGCGAGTGGCGCCGCTCGTTGTCGCCCCCGACGAGGACGGCAAACTAGAAGACGGTGGATGGAGCGCCGCGCACAAGGCTGTGAAGACGAGGAAGGGAGCTGGTCACAGAAGCCGCAGCGCTCGTCATCGTCGTCGTGCAGCAGGCGTGCAGAGGTTAAGCGCCATTTTGGAGGCGGATGAGTTTTGAGCACTCCGATGATCGTTATCGATTCAAAGATTCGATCTGGCGACTCGTTAGCTAGTTTTAGAGAGTTGACTTTTGGTCGATCGTTGGATCCCCCTTGAGAGGAGGAGATCCGTGTACAGGATGTTTTGATTCTCTGATGTCTGTGCATCGAATGTTAATCATGGAAACATAGAAGTACAATGCGACGGGCTAATGCACCAAGCGTTAAGTTCACAGTCCTCAATTCCACTTCGAGCTCTCTTGTTAACGATAATAATACTGTAAGACATGAGAAAACTCGTATTTCGAGCCGAAATCCAATTTGGCTCATAGGGGCATATGAACCATTGTTTGAAAATAAATCTCAAAATATTTAAAAAATTGGAAAAAATATTTGCATGTACATCCGAACATGCTATGTTTGCACACAAGTTTTCTGGAGAAAATATTTTTTAGGTCCCTGTAAATTTGACAGAATTTCGATGCTCCAATGTAACCACTCACAGGACGTTTTGTCTTCTTTACATAGGTCACAGAAAATGTTCATTTCTTTTTTGAAAACTTATGTGTGAACGTAGATTGTCCGGATATAAACTCAAATCTTTGTTTCAATTTTTTTTGACATTTTAAATTTAATTTTATGCATTTTAAAATAGGTTCATATGCACATGGGAGCCAAAATACTACCACACCTCCCATTATGTCTTCGTGCCCCCTCCCCCCCCCCCCCCCCCCCCCCCCTCTCCTCACCCAAGAAGTGTGCCTTATAAGCTGACACACCTGAGTAAGTGAGTATTGGCCACGCCATGCAGCAAAAACTTCCAACAAACAACATCGCATGCCACGACGTCGAGGTGCACATGAATATTGTGTTTTCTGCAAGAATTTCCGAACGTACATGACCGAAAGATTAATTCTCAATCAACCTAGAACTAGGACAACTATATTCTACTAAAAAAATTCTACGTGCATACAACCTAAACGGCGTGATATTTTCATCCATGGACAAGTTAAACGGGCATCGGTTTGGTAATCCTAAACAGCGTGATATTTTCTTTTATTTCTAAGTCAAATTCTAAAAAGTACCACCTCTGTTCTAAATTAAATAATGCAACTTTATTTAGATACGACTCATTTAATATGTAGATATATCCTAATTCAGATAAATTTGCCTTACTTACTTTGGAATGGAGGAAATATATATAATTTTAGTTTAGCGGAAAGGGTAATTGCACTTTCTTTGGAAATTAGCGACTTGATGAAAAAAAGTTACGGTAGACTTTTCACTTAGCTAAAATTGCACTTTTTATAGTTGGGTTAGAAAATATCAGTCATCTTAGACGTTGGCTAATCCACCAAACATGCAACAATATTTTATTTGTCAATTCTTGAGAAATTATGTTTTTTTAAGTTGTGCAGCTGTTCGACGAAGTTACAAAGTGTGTCACGTAAGTTAATTAGGCACCTGAAAGGAATAACTTTCCTGTCCTAAATTAGCCCCTTCTGAACTTTTATCCTTGCGTGCGTACGTGCATGACAGTTAGTTAGATCCAATATTCCCAATGTCGCGGTCAACTGTCGCGAGCGGTGACGACTGAAGACGGATGATTGATGCAAGAGAACATATCCAATAATCTCACTACTTATTTTTAATAAGGAGTGTACATTAATATTGAGAAGATATCAATTATATTCAGTCTCTGCAATAATGCAATGCCCTAATGACAATGCGGATGCACACAGTTAAAAAAGAGACAAATTATAAAAAGAAGTCCCGCTACAGTTATCAATTTTTATAGCAGTAGCACTAACACCACCAATAAAGCACGAGAACCAGCTTCTCCAAAAACGACGCCTACAAAAAAAAATGCACAAGCATCGTCGTCATCCGATCATAGATCTTAGGTTTTACCCTGGAGAAAGTCCTCGCTCTTAAAACAATATCTTTACCAAAGTCATCGCCAGACACAACCAATTAAGATCAGATCTTAGATTTTCACCCTGAAAGGAATGACCCACTACTTATACGATACCATGATACCATTCTCAAAATTTGAGTTTACATGTGTTCAAAAATTTGGAAACAAATTTGTGGATGTTCACAAGAGATGGGTGTTCACATCTCCTAAGATTTCCATAACTAAATTCGAAATACACTAAGAAAAAGAAAAAAAAATGCTATGTAAATAGTGTCATTTTATGTTTTGTCTTTTTTTACACTATTCATGTTGGATTTATCTTTTTTGTTTCTCCAAATATAGTTCTATTTTGGTTCTAAAAAAATTAGAGACTGTAAACACATATGTTGTGAACACCCACAATTTTATTTTAGAATTTTTTGAAACTTGCAAATTCGAATTTTTAAGAATGATGTCATGGTATCATATAAGATATGGAATCACTAGATATGTTCTATTAATGCAAAAAACAAAAGGCGCCGTTTACAACGCGAACGGCTTTATAGTTACTGAGGGGTCGCTGTCACTGCAGAAAATGCCCGTATTTTGTTCCTGAACTACCTGACACTCCTCTCCCACCTGCACGCAGGGCCGCACTGTCAGTCTTTGCTGGAAGCCTACGACTAAGATGAGTCCAAGCTGATTCCTTTGACCACTAAAATTATACGGCCACGTACGACGTGCACTTTGTCAGGAATAATCTATGAACTATATATTCAGTTACAACTCAGGATGCCGGTGGGTGCGGGTTACCCGTGGAGTCCACTACCCAAACCCATATAATATGTTAAACGGGTATCCGCAGGCAAGTATTAAAATTAAAGAAGATAAGTGGGCTATCGTACCTCCCATATCATCCCACATATCTCCGTCTAGATCACGAATAAGCGTAAATATAAAGAGCTGCAGAGCGTCGCCGACTATGTCCATCATGCCATTTGCTAAAATTATAACGATGAATTTACGGGCATACGTGAAATAGTGGGCACCTGCATAAGTTTAGCGGGCTCCCTCGAAACACATATTTAACATATGTGAGATTTTGCGGATATAAGCGGGCCTCCCGCGAGCAGTCCCACCTCCACCCTTAGTCACAACTTGTCCATCAAGCAGCTTGCAATGCAAGTACTCTCCTTCTCCATCTCCGTTGACATTGACAGCACGAGCTAGAGCGTGACGAACTGGCCTGCGTCATCGCGTAGACATGCGCTCCTTCCACTCTGATTCCGCTGTTCCCTCTTATAAAAAGCTGGGTCAGACGCAGGCTCCGTCTGCCAGCGGTACCAACGGATCAGTAGATCAACCAACCAATCCACTCACCACTTGCTCCGAGCTCACAGCAGCACACGAACACGTCGTCGCGAGGGAAAAAATGGGCTCCTGCGTCTCCCGCTCCCCGGCGTCGGCGGCGGCAGGGTCGAGACGGGCGGTGGCCACGGCGAAGGTGGTTCGCCTGGACGGCTCCATGACGCAGTACGCGGCGCCCGTCACGGCGCGCGAGGCCCTGAAGGACGACGGCAAGTCAGTCTTCCTTTGCAGCTCGGACGAGCTGCGCTTCGACGCACCGCCGCGCGCGCTGGCGGACGAGGAGGAACTGCAGGCCGGGTGGCTCTACTTCGTGCTCCCCATGTCCATGCTCCGTCTCGCGCTCTCCGGGCACGAGATGGCTGCGCTGGCCGTCAGGGCCAGCTCCGCGCTCGCCGTGGCCAGCGGCGTTGCCTCCCCTCCGCGCCGCAAGAACGTGCCTGGCGCCCGCGGCAGTAAACGGAAGACGGCGCGAGTGGCCCCGCTCGTTGTCGCCCCCGACGAGGACGCCGAGCTAGCAGACGGTGGATGGAGCCAGCACGCGTACGCCAAACACGGTGGCGCGCGCACGACGGTGCACGCAGGTGGCGAGACGGCGGCGAAGACGAAAAAGCGCTCTGGTTACAGAGGCCGCGGCGGTCGTCGCCGTCGTGCTGCGGTCGTGCAGAGGTTGAGCGCCATTTTGGAAGCCGATGACTTTTGAGCAACCTGATTCGATCCTTGCGAGTAGTGGTTAGTTAGTGCAGTTCAGTTAGTTGATTCTTTTGATCGGTCGATCCCACGAGCTGAGGTGGAGATTGTACGGGATGCTTTCGTTCTTCGAATTGTATATGTGATGGTCGATTCACAAACTCGTGAAAGTACAATGGATCCAGCTAATGGGCATCTCAGTTCAACTAGATTATGCTGAGGCAACCCGCAAGCCTCCTGATTGCGCTGATGTACCACAGACAGTGAATTATCGAAACGCGCACAAACTCCATGCTCCCTCCGACCCCTATTATTTGTCCCTTATTTATACAACTTTATATGAAATCAGCGACAAGCAATATGGATTGAAGAAATACATTCTTTTGAACCTTGGAAGTTGGAACAACGAGCTAGAACTAGTAATTCCACTAGCACAAGTATCAAAGCGCAAACAAATGTTAAACAACCAACATTATAACTGCTATCCTCCTGATATACAAGCATAGCAAAGGTTGTAGGAGTTCACGGATCATGACAATCATTCAGTTCAGATATAACTACCAACAAAATTCTCGTGAAAGTACAATGGATCCAGCTAATGGACATCTCAGTTCAACTAGATTATGCTGAGGCAACCCGCAAGCCTCCTGATTGCGCTGGTGTACCACGGACAGTGAATTATAGAAACGCGCACAAACTCCATGCTCTCTCTCTGACCTATATTATTTATCGCTCATTTAGTATTCCAAGCTTATGTTTGAAGTTCTCTAAGGTGTTGTCCAACCGTCTGGCACCGAGCATGTCGCACATTGTAGGCCCGCACTTCCTAGGGGTGTTGTCTACACGACAACTTTCAGCCTGTCCAGTCCACGGACATGAAGCTTCACCGTCTTAGAAGGGATGCCATCGTCTTCAAGCTTGACATCACCAAAGCGTTTGATACGGTGGACTGGTCTTTTCTGCTAGGAGTGTTGGCCAAGCTAGGGTTCGGCAGGCGTTGGATCTCTATGATCTGTGGGCTCTTAGGGACAGCTTCACTCGTGTAGTGGTTAATGGAGTGGCCGGGAACCTCATCTATAACCGGCGTGGGCTCGGGCAAGGGGACCCCCTCTCTCCTTGATATGTCTCTAACGTATCTATAATTTTTGATGCTCCCACTACTAGGAAAACAGCTATAGGTAGTAGACTTACCCGTAGCGCATACAGCATGTGGTGCGCTGCGGCTATTTAGCCGTAGCGCACCGTGCACAGTGCGCTGCTCCTATACACATTACCCGCAGCGCACCACAACCACACGTGCGCTACGGGTATTCATAGACCTGGACGGCCGTTTCTCCTCAGCTTACCCGCAGCGCACCCTTCGTGAATGCACTACGGGTACTTAGTGTTACCCGTAGCGCATTCACGAAGGGTGCGCTGCGGGTAAGCTGAGGAGAGACATATAGGCATAATCCCAGGTTACCCGTAGCGCATTGGGTAGACTGCTTGTTTTTACACCATTTGCTTAGTGTTTCGTTACACTTCGTGGCATTTTTATGCATTTTCCGGAACTAACCTATTAACGAGATGCCACAGTGCCAGTTCCCTGTTTTCTGGTGTTTTTGTGTTTCAGAAAAGTTACACAGGAAATATTCTCGGAATTGGACGAAACAAAAGCCGAACATCCAAAAATTTACCAAAGCTTCCAGAGAACCGAAGAGGAGACGGAGAAGTGCCACAGGGCGGCCACACCACCAGGGGGCAAGGCCTCCCCTGGCCCGCGCCCACTTGTGGTGAGGGCCCCCTGGTCCACTTCTGACGCTGCCCCTTCGCCTATAAAGACCCCCCGACGGGAAAAACCTAAACACCCGATCACTTTTCCAGAATACATCGCGATCCGCCGCTGATACGTCTCAAACGTATCAATAATTTTTGATGCTCCCTGCTTGTTTTTACACCATTTGCCTATTGTTTCGTTACACTTAGTGGCACTTTTATGCATTTTCCGGAACTAACCTATTAACAAGTGCCACAGTGCCAGTTTCCTGTTTTCTGCTGTTTTTGTGTTTCAGAAGTGATACACAGGAAATATTCTCGGAATTGGACGAAACAAGTTCCTGAAGTCTTATTTTTCCCGGAAGCTTCCAGTAATCCGAAGAAGTGTCGGAGGGGGGCCACCAGGGCCCCACACAAGGGGGTGGCGCGGCCAGGCCCCTGGCCGCGCCGGGCCCACGTGAGAGCCCCTGGCTCCACCTCTGACATCGCCCCTTCGCCTATAAAGACCCCCCGACGGAAAAAACCTAAGGACCCGATCAGATTTCCAGAACACATCGCGATCCGCCGCCACCGTCGACCCGAAGATCGGGAGGGTCCAGAAGCTCTTCCCGGCACCCTGCCGGAGAGGGGAATCGCCACCGGAGGTCTTCTTCATCGCCATGCTTGCCTCCGGAGCGATGAGTGAGTAGTCTACCTTGGACTATGGGTCCATAGCAGTAGCTAGATGGTTGTCTTCTCCACCATGTGCTTCATGTTTAGATCTCATGAGCTGCCCTACATGATTGAGATCACCGTTATGTAATTCTATGATGTTGGTTTGTTGGGATCCGATGAATATTGGTGTTTATGATTAAGTTGCTGTACTGAATTATATCTTTTGTTATCTCTATGTTGTTTATGATCTTGCATGCTCTCCGTTGTTAGTAGCTATCTTGGCCGAGTAGTTGCTAGTGACTCCAAGAGGGGGTATTTATGCTCGATAGTGGGTTCATGTCTCTATTTCACCTGGGGGAGTGACAGAAACCTCTAAGGTGGTAGATGTGCTGTTGCTACTAGGGAGAAAACAACATTCATATGCTCAAGGGCATATGCTTTGTTTACATTACACACTTTGCTTAATGCAATTATCTGTTGTTCGCAACTTAATACTTTTGGGGTGTTCGGATTGATATCCCCGGGAGTGGATTATTAGTCATAGATGCAGTTGGATGGCGGTCTATGTATTTTGTTGTAATGCCCAGAGTAAATCTCATAGTGATCTTCTTGACATATCACGTTTATCTTTATTCTATCAATTGCCCAACTGTAATTTGTTTACCCAGCATGTTATTTTATCTATGGAGAGACACCACTAGTGAACTGTGGACCCCGGTCCTATTTTACATCATATTGCAATCACCTGTTTACTTTCTCGCACTGTTTACTTTACTCGCATACTATTACTGTTTTCCACTCGATACACTCACAACCTTTGTTTCAAGCAAACCGGTGAGATTGACAACCTCATCGCAAGTTGGGAGCAAAGTATTTGTTTGTGTGTGTGCAGGTTCCACGTTGCAGCTAGCAAGCAAAGCTTGGACGAGGCGCCATATAAAAATTGTCCGCTGCTGTCGCAAACTAGCAAGCATCACCTTCAGCTGTCATTGTCTGCTTTTCTCCTGATCGATAAACCTTGGTTTCTAACTGAGGGAAAACGAGCTACTATACTCATCACACCTTCCTCTTGGGGTTCCCAACGGGCTGGTCATTCACCACGCATCAAGCTCTTTTTCTGGCGCCGTTGCCGGGGAAAAGAGAAGACTTCTGCGAGGGGAGTTTTTCGCACACACATCCTTTACTTTGTTTTATTGTTTTGCTACTTTATTTATTTTACCTGCATTGCTTTATATCAAAAACCCAAAAAAATTAGAATCCTTTGTAGTTGTTTTTACTTGTCTTGCTTTATCATGCTTTCTATCAATGGTTGGTTTCTTTGAAACTAAATCTTTTTGGCAAGGTGGGTTCACGGAAGAGCAGCAAAATTATTATGAGGAACACCGCTTGTCACAAAAAGGGAAACACTTATGGGAACAAATCAATAGATTGTATATCATTGCTAGAAATGTGTGCTCTACTTATAATGTTACTTATTGCTTTGATGAATCTTGTTGCTGTAGGAGGTATAAACACCTCCCTTTTCAATGTGAGTATAATGATGATGTTACCATATCTTCTTATATTAATGGAAATTATGACTTTTATGATGTGGAACAAATTGAAGAATTTATTGCTTGGAAGGGTGCATTCGAACTTGCTTATTTGCTTGAAAATACTGATGATGCACCTTATAAATATGAGGTTTATGATATACTCACATTTTGCTTTGATAATTACAAGGAAGGAAATGGCTATATTCTTAAATATCTTAATAGATGCTCTCCAACGGAAGAGACTAATGCCTTGAAGGAGCCTATGGAAGAAGAAATTGGAAGCTCATTGGATGAAAAAGAGGAGGAGATTGATGATCAAGAGGAGGAAGAATGGAGTTACCCATGTCTACCTCCCAATAAGAGTAACTCTTTAACTAATACCTTATTTGATCGCCCTCCATGCTTAACAAAGGAGGGTGAGTGTGATATTTATATTGTTGAGTTTGTTCATGATGCTACTGAAAATTATTATGAGAGAGGAAAATATGGTTGTTGGAATTCTCATGTTACTAAAACACCTCTCTTTATATTGAAAGTTTCAAAGTTGCTCTTGTTTTATCTACCCATACTTGTGACTATGTGCTTCATTTATTTATTTTCTTACAAGATTCCTATGCATAGGAAGTGGGTTAGACTTAAATGTGTTTTATGTTTGCTCCTTGATGCTCTTTTTGGCTTCCATTCATATTTCTTATGTGAGCATCTTCTCAAATTACTGAGCCTAGCTCAAAGGCGTTAAAGAAAAGCACTCTTCGGAGATAACCCAATGTTTTCTTTTCAGTACTTTTTCTTTTATTTGAGTCTTGGAAGTCATTACTACTGTAATGACCGCTCCTTATCTTGTTTATTTCGTTTTTGTGCCAAGAGAAGCCTCTAATTTGAGTGAGGTAAAGATTTGGGGATGTTGCTGTCCTGAAACTGTTTTCGGTGCTGCACCGTAAAAATTCGTATAAATTCTCTGTTTATCTTTTGGACCTGCGATTTCTTATGCATATGCCCCAGGTTATATCCAAACTTTTCTTAGTTGAACACTTTTTGATTTGAGCAACAGAAAATCCCTCAAAAATTCGACCTTTGTCAGCTGTTCAGTTTTGACAGATTTCTGCCAATATTTGTGTTTGCCACTTTATCGCTTTCTTTTGAGTTCTTTTGATCACGGAACTTTTGGGAAGGTTGTTACAGTAGTATTTGCTATATATGTGGTGGTTTTGAGTTGAAACCTGAAGCTAAAAGAGGATTGAATATATTTTATGCTTACACTAATGTTGCTAATAGAATTGTGTTTAGTTTTGTATGAAGGAAGTTTTCAAGTGTAGGGATTGGAGAATGATGATATGAGTTGAAGAATGGACAAAAGCTCAAGCTTGGGGATGCCCATGCATCACCCCAAGAAATATCCAAGAAGTACAAGCATCAAAGCTTGGGGATGCCCCCGAGGCACCCCTTCTTCATCGGCAAAAATCAGGTCACCTTTCAAAACACTATATTTTTATTGCTTCATGCACTATGTGTTTTTCTTGGAGCGTCAGTTGTTTTAGTTTTCTTAGTTGGTTTAGTTTGTTTGTTTGCTGCAATAAATGGTTGGACCCCAACAAATTTCCTTTGGAGGAGATATACTTGTTTTCATTTGCAAAGAATGCTCTAGTTTTCACTCTTATTAAAAATCGAGCATTCTACTTTTTCTGCTACTGCTTTTGGTTTTCGTTTTCGCCTTGATTTGCGTTCAGATCTTGTTATATCTTTTCATCAAGGTGTATTTTTGCCTCTGATCTTTATTGGTTTTCATTAAAAGAGGTATTTATAAAAATTTCAAATGGTGTTGGAAAAGAGAAAAAACTTTGTGCAAAATAGTGGTACAAGAAGGAGCTTGTGTAGACTGCGGCTTAGGCTTTTTCATGTCATGCTTGATGTCTTTTTGATAGTATGCTTAGTGGTTTTGCTGTAGCATAACTTGTCTCAAATAACTGAGATTGCTTAATGAGCCTTTGAAAAAATCATGCGTTGTTTTTATTGTATGGAAGCATTATTTTGGTTTTCTCCTTGATGCTTTATTTGGGTTGACTTGGCGCATGCTCACACATGTTAGACTCTTACAAAGTCGCCATTAGCCTTCATGATCATTTAGTTTTTGACTTTTTATGCCATCTTATGCTTCTTTTAATGTCGCTTTGTCGCTTTGCATGATTATGGCCATTATTGCTCTCTTAGTTGGTCGCTCCCAGTCTTTTGCTAGCCCTCGCCTTGTACTGAGTATGAGCTCTACTCGTGCATCCAACTCCTAAAAGCCAAAGTTCTCCAAAGTGTCCACCATACATACCTACTAACAATTTGCTATTCCAAGTAAATTTGACTTGCTTTTATTTTCTCTTCAAATTAAACTCTTACCAGTGTTATGCGAAATTCGGTCAGTAAAGCTCTCACGAACCGGAAGGCACACTTTACTTTTTCTTGTTCTTAAAAATTTGACATTGTGGTCTCTTATGTTGAGTTGTTATGCTTGCAAGTTGTAAGTTGGATTCTAGCCCAGCCATGCTGTCATGGGGCAAGCTTTCAACATTGCACTTCTTATTTGAGTTGATATCGTGATCTTTTGTTTATGGATGCCCGCGGTGTGAAATGAATTGGGAAAATTGTGAGGATCATGGAGTTTTTATATGTGTTAGGGAAACGCCGGGCCGCCAATCTAAGCCATGCATAATTCATGGTGGAAATTTTCAGCATGCCCATGGTGAACATTCGACGACGCATCTCACAATAAAAAGCTAAACAATATAGCAAATAAAAGAGATGTCGAGGTGTTCATTGTCTGCTTGTCCTGTCATTTTGGTGTGGGCTTGTTCCATGTCATCGGGCACGGAGGTACCGCATTGGCGGTTCTCAATGATACACATATATTTACAATGACAAGAGCCTTGCTTGGGACTCTAAGTAAAGTAGCATGAGGTTTGGGTACTCGTATTCACGGGGCACGAGGTCATCAACTTATGATTTGTCATGCATATGCATCATAATTGTTCTCGCATTAACTTTAACCATTCAAGATGCTTATGATGGGGGCAATGAGAGCTCAAAGCCGGTAAGTACCATAATTTTTGAAGGTTATAAAACTTGCAATCACTGCTTCCCTCTGCGAAGGGCCTTTCTTTTACTTTTATGTTGAGTCACCACCTTCTTTCTTTATGCACCATTAAGAGAGCATAGTTGTCATTCTTAGTGTGATATGCATTGTCCCAAAGTTCATTGATTGATTCATGATGATTGGTTTCACTTGTTCTTAAATTATTTGTATCTAGTCGCCCTCTTAAACTTGAAGGTGTCCTATGCATTTATGTTTTGCTCTCTTTGAAGGACAAGCTGAAAACCATTTGTATGTTTTTCCTTATGATTTGAACACACGTTTGACTTTCATTGTTTCACTATCATGATCTTTTGTTTGTGTTCATTTGCATGTTTACAACATGGTTGCTAAGTTCTTATTGTCATGATTATATCTTCATGCCCATGTTTTAAGTTCTATTGATCCCAGCTCACCAATGCTTACATATATGATCAAGATTGTGTAGGTGCATGTCACCTCAAAAATTATTCTTTGTTATCACTTACCTACTCGAGGACGAGCAGGAGTTAAGCTTGGGGATGCTTGATACGTCTCAAGCGTATCTATAATTTTTGAACCTCCATGCTTGTTTTTACACCATTTGCCTATTGTTTCGTTACACTTAGTGGCACTTTTATGCATTTTCCGGAACTAACCTATTAACAATTGCCACAGTGCCAGTTTCCTGTTTTCTGCTGTTTTTGTGTTTCAGAAGTGATACACAGGAAATATTCTCGGAATTGGACGAAACAAGTTCCTGAAGTCTTATTTTTCCCGGAAGCTTCCAGTGATCCGAAGAAGTGTCGGAGGGGGGCCACCAGGGGCCCACACAAGGGGGTGGCATGGCCAGGCCCCTGGCCGCGCCGGGCCCACGTGAGAGCCCCTGGCTCCACCTCTGACATCGCCCCTTCGCCTATAAAGACCCCCCGACGGAAAAAACCTAAGGACCCAATCAGATTTCCAGAACACATCGCGATCCGCCGTCACCGTCGACCCGAAGATCGGGAGGGTCCAGAAGCTCTTCCCGGCACCCTGCCGGAGAGGGGAATCGCCACCGGAGGTCTTCTTCATCGCCATGCTTGCCTCCGGAGCAATGAGTGAGTAGTCTACCTTGGACTATGGGTCCATAGCAGTAGCTAGATGGTTGTCTTCTCCACCATGTGCTTCATGTTTAGATCTCATGAGCTGCCCTACATGATTGAGATCACCCTTATGTAATTCTATGATGTTGGTTTGTTGGGATCCGATGAATATTGGTGTTTATGATTAAGTTGCTGTACTGAATTATATCTTTTGTTATCTCTATGTTGTTTATGATCTTGCATGATCTCCGTTGTTAGTAGCTATCTTGGCCGAGTAGTTGCTAGTGACTCCAAGAGGGGGTATTTATGCTCGATAGTGGGTTCATGTCTCTATTTCACCTGGGGGAGTGCCGGAAACCTCTAAGGTGGTAGATGTGCTGTTGCTACTAGGGAGAAAACAACATTCATATGCTCAAGGGCATATGCTTTGTTTACATTACACACTTTGCTTAATGCAATTATCTGTTGTTCGCAACTTAATACTTTTGGGGTGTTCGGATTGATATCCCCGGGAGTGGATTATTAGTCATAGATGCAGTTGGATGGCGGTCTATGTATTTTGTTGTAATGCCCAGAGTAAATCTCATAGTGATCTTCTTGACATATCACATTTATCTTTATTCTATCAATTGCCCAACTGTAATTTGTTTACCCAGCATGTTATTTTATCTATGGAGAGACACCACTAGTGAACTGTGGATCCCGGTCCTATTTTACATCATATTGCAATCACCTGTTTACTTTCTCGCACTGTTTACTTTACTCGCATACTATTACTGTTTTCCACTCGATACTCTCATAACCTTTGTTTCAAGCAAACCGGTGAGATTGACAACCTCATCGCAAGTTGGGAGCAAAGTATTT
The DNA here is from genome assembly GCA_007115705.1 of Dactylis glomerata. Lineage (NCBI taxonomy): Eukaryota > Viridiplantae > Streptophyta > Magnoliopsida > Poales > Poaceae > Dactylis > Dactylis glomerata. The sequence continues at coordinate 56,362 of QXEO01000941.1, read as the reverse complement.
GTTTGTGTGTGTGCAGGTTCCACGTTGCAGCTAGCAAGCAAAGCTTGGACGAGGCGCCATATATAAATTGTCCACTGCTGTCGCAAACTAGCAAGCATCACCTTCAGCTGTCATTGTCTGCTTTTCTCCTGATCGATAAACCTTGGTTTCTAACTGAGGGAAAACGAGCTACTATACTCATCACACCTTCCTCTTGGGGTTCCCAATGGGCTGGTCATTCACCACGCATCAGCCGCCGCCGTCGACCCGAGATCGGGAGGGTCCAGAAGCTCTTCCCGGCACCCTGCCGGAGAGGGGAATCGCCACCGGAGGTCTTCTTCATCGCCATGCTTGCCTCCGGCGCGATGAGTGAGTAGTCTACCTTGGACTATGGGTCCATAGCAGTAGCTAGATGGTTGTCTTCTCCACCATGTGCTTCATGTTTAGATCTCGTGAGCTGCTTTACATGATCGAGACTACCTTTATGTAATTCTACATGTTGTGTTTGTTGGGATCCGATGAATATTGGTGTTATGATTGAGTTGATGTGCTGAATATTATCTTATGTTATCTCTATGTTGTTTATGATCTTGCATGCTCTCCGTTGTTAGTAGCTATCTTGGCCGAGTAGTTGCTAGTGACTCCAAGAGGGGGTATTTATGCTCGATAGTTGCGTTCTGATACGTCCATATTGCATCACTATTTTGTATCATAATTTACTGTTATTCATTGATATATTTCATATTTAGATATGATACTTATGTTATTTCCTTTGTTTTCACATGTTTGATGATCATTGGAGGATTTGCTGCCGGAGTCGGGATTCCGCTGCAAAAGGACCGTCAAGACACCATATTTTGGAAGATCAGGAAAATTCCATAAAAATACCAGAAAATTCTATTTTACCAAAAGACTCCGGAAGCCAGAAGGAGAAGGAGAGAGGAGCCAGGGGGCGGCCTCACGCACAGGGGGCACGGCCTGACCCCTGGCCGCGTCGGCCCTGTGTGAGGCCACCCTGGCCCACTTCTGGTCTCGCCCCTTCGCGTACTTCATCGTCCCTGAAAACCTAAGTCAGGGAGGGGGCTCAGATTTAGACACAGCCGCCTCTGCGGGGCGGAAAACACCAGAGAGAGAAAAGCTCTCTGGCAGGGAGAAATCTGCTGGGGAAATTCTGTCCCGGAGAGGGGAGATCGTCGCCATCGTCATCATCATCGCACCGGACTTCATCGGGATCATCATCATCATCATCTCCATCACCAACACCTTCATCTCCACCATCACCATGCCATCCCGCTGTAACATCTTGAGTTGGATCTTGTTATATTCTTAGAGGAAACTTTCCCGGTGTTGATTACTCTTGTAGTTGATGCTATTGAGTGGAACCGTTGAATTAAGGTTTATGTTCAGATTGTTATTTACCATTATTTCACCTCTGATCATGATCCATATGATGTCTTGTGAGTAGTTCATTTAGTTCTTGAGGACATGGGAGAAGTCGAGATGTTAGTAGTGAATTATTGTTGAGAAATATTTGATGGTTTGATATTGTTGTGGTGCTATTCCACTAGTGGTGTCATGTGAACGTCGACTACATGATACTTCACCATTTATGGGCCTAGTGAGATGCATTGTGTATTTGGTTACCAATTGTGGGGTTGCTGGAGTGACAGAAACCTAAACCTCCGTTGGGAAACCATTGCACCAGGGAGCGTAGGATCTTAGAGTTTAAGGTTGTGGTTAGATTTATCTTAATTACTTTCTTGCATTTGCGGATGCTTGCAAGGGGTATAATCACAAGTGTGTATTTATCCTAGTAAGGGTAGTGCGCTAGCACAGGTTCACCCCCATAACACCTATCAAACCAATAAAGACTATTTAGCAGTATGAAGCGAAAGCTCTTGACAGAAACTCCCGTGTGTCCTCGAGAACGTTTGGGTATTATAAGTTACACAACTGGCTTGTCCTTTGCTGAAGAAAGGATTGGGCCACTTGCTGCAATTATTACTATTGTCTTTTATTTACTCGCACTTTATTTACTTGTATTACCAAATACCCCTGAAAACCTGTTTGCTAGTATTTACAGTGAATCCTTGATCAAAACCACTTATCAACACCTTCTGCTCCTCGTTGGGTTCGACACTCTTATTTATCGAAAGTACTACGATACACCCCCTATACTTGTGGGTCATCAAGACTATTTTCTTGCGCCATTACCGGGGAGTGTAGCGCTATTGAAGAGTGGAATTGGTAAAGGTAACCGTCGCTGTGAGTATTGTTTTTATTTTTATTTTTGTATTTTACTTTTATTTTACTTTGCTATGGAGAATTCTCCATTTGGTTTCCTATTTGGAAACACATCTACTACTGCTGCACATGTGGATGAACCACCACCGCCACCACCTGCTGAAATTGATCCTTTTAAAATACCTATGAAAATAGTTGGGCGTATTATGGATAACGGCTATTCAGGAGATGGAACTGTCCATCCAGGTGATCACTTATTATTTATACATGAATTATGCGAGTTGTTCAGGTGTGCAGGTATTTCACCAAGACAGGTCAAGAAGAAGCTATTCTCTTTATCATTGAAAGGCAGAGCTGAGGAGTGGTATCGGCTGCTCCAAGATGGTCCATCTATGGCATGGGAGGACATTGTACCTCTCTTTTATTCCAAGTTTTATCCTCCAAGTGAAATCCATAAAGATCGTAATTGGATATATAATTTTTGGCCTCATGATGGAGAGAGTATTGCCCAAGCGTGGGGGAGATTGAAGTTACTAATGCTCAAATACCCCATTCATGAGCTCCCCAATAATATTGTTATTGATAATTTTTATGCGCGGCTTACTCTTCCTGATAAGGATTACTTGGATGCTTCTTGCTTTGGATCATTTACTCATATGAAAGAAGACGCTAAGTGGAAACTTCTTGACCGTATACAAGAGAATGCTAAAGGATGGGAAAACGACAAAGGTAGGAAGTCAGGTATAAACTATGATTATGAATGCATTAAATCTTTTATGGGAACCGATGACTTTCATAGTGTTAGCACTTCTTATGGTCTTGATTCATAAATACTTGCTAATTGTCTTAAGGCCTTTGCCTCTTATCTTGATGTTCCAAAGAAAGATTGGAACAAATATCATGCGCCTTATAAAGACTCTATTAGTCATATACCTGCTGCAGCTACTGAAGTTTGTACTGTTGATAGCATTGTGCCTAAACCTTATTTTGAGAAGACACCTTTCCCTGCTAAGGTACAGAAGTATTCTACTTTGGTAAGTGTGTCTAATAAAAGTACTAAGAAAGCTGCAGAACCTGATGAGCAAATTACTATTAAGTCTCCTGTAGCTATATTGAAGGATCTTGTTACTAAAGATGTAGGGGATGAATATATTCTTTTTTGTGAAGATGCTTCTAACATTCTCTCTCATCCTAAAAAGCATAGGAAAATAAGTGTTCCTGTTATTTCTGTCAGGATTGGAGATCATTGCTATTATGGTTTATGTGATATTGGTGCTAGTGCAAGTGCTATTCCTTTAGAGCTTTACAAAGAAATTATGCATGAGATTGGCGCTTGTGAACTTGAAGATATTGATGTGGTTGTTCAGCTTGCTAACAGAGAGACTGTTTGGCCTCTTGGTATTGTTCGAGATGTGGAAGTTCTTGCGGTAAGATTAAATACCCTACTGATTTTCTAGTACTTGGTAAGGAGGCTAGTAAAACTTGTCCTATTATTTTTGGTAGACCATTTTTGAACACCTGTGGCGCCGTGATAGACTATAAGAAGGAGAAAATTTTCACTAAGTTTAATGGAGAGTCTTATGAGTTTAATTTTTCTAAGTTTGCTAAGACTTCTTATGAAAATGACACGCCTAATGAAAATTTTCGAGTTGAACAGCTTGCTTCTATTGCTCTTGCTCCTAATAATGCCTTGCAGCAATTCATGGAAGATCACGAAAGTGATGTTTTCAGTAAGGAAAGAGAAGAGATTGACGATATTCTTCTTCGTCAACCACCATTAATCAACCATAATCTACATGTGGAGGATCTTGGTACCACTTTGCCACCTAAGGAAGATCCTGTGTTTGAATTAAAGCCTTTGCCTGATAATCTTAAATATGCTTACATAGATGATAAGAAAATATATCCTGTTATTATTAGCTCTAAACTTTCAGGAAAGGAAGAAGAAAGATTATTGGAGATATTGAGGAAACACCGAGGAGCTATGGGATATACTCTTGATGATTTAAAAGGGATTTCTCCCACTTTATGTCAGCATGCCATTAATATGGAGAAAGACGCGAAGCCAGTCGTGGAGCATCAACGCCGCCTAATTCCCAAGATGAAGGATGTGGTAAGAAATGAGGTATTAAAGCTCCTTGATGCTGGTATTATTTATCCTATTGCTGATAGTCAATGGGTTAGTCCTGTTCACTGTGTTTCTAAGAAAGGAGGTATGACTGTTGTGCCTAATGAGAATAACGAGCTTATTCCTCAGAGGGTAGTAGTTGGTTATAGGATGTGTATTGACTATAGAAAAGTTAACAAGGTTACTAAGAAAGATCATTATCCTTTACCGTTTATAGATCAGATGCTAGAAAGGTTATCTAAGAAGACTCATTTTTGTATCCTTGATGGTTATTCCGGTTTTTCTCAAATTGCTGTTAAAAAGGAAGATCAAGAGAAAACCACTTTTACTTGTCCTTATGGAACTTATGCTTATAGACGTATGACATTTGGTTTATGCAATGCTCCTGCTACTTTTCAAAGATGCATGTCTGCTATTTTTCATGGCTTTTGTGAAGAAATTGTGGAGGTATTCATGGACGATTTCTCCATCTATGGAACTTCTTTTGATAATTGTTTGCACAACCTTGATAAAGTTTTGCAGAGATGCGAAGAAACTAACCTTGTTCTTAATTGGGAGAAATGCCACTTTATGGTAAATGAAGGAATTGTACTTGGACATAAATTTTTTGAAAGAGGTATTGAAGTTGACAGAGCAAAAGTGGAGGCAATTGAGAAAATGCCCTGTCCCAGAGATGTTAAAGGTATTCGTAGTATTCTTGGTCATGCTGGTTTCTATAGGAGGTTTATTAAAGATTTCTCTAAGATTTCAAAGCCTCTTACTAATCTTTTTCAAAAAGATGTACCATTTGTCTTTGATGATGATTGTAAGGAAGCTTTTGAAACTCTTAAGAAGGCTTTAACTACTGCTCCCATTGTTCAACCACCTGATTGGAATTTACCTTTTGAAATTATGTGTGATGCTAGTGATTTTGCTGTTGGTGCTGTTCTTGGACAGCGCATAGATAATAAGTTGAATGTTATTCATTATGCTAGTAAGACTCTTGATGCTGCTCAGAAGAATTATGCTACTACTGAGAAAGAGTTTCTTGCTGTAGTTTTTGCATGTGATAAGTTTAGATCTTACATTGTTGATTCTAAAGTTACTATTCATACTGATCACGCTGCTATTAGATATCTTATGACTAAGAAGGATGCTAAGCCTAGGCTTATTAGATGGGTGTTGCTTTTACAAGAATTTGATCTGCATATCGTAGATAGGAAAGGTGCTGAAAATCCTGTGGCTGACAACTTGTCTAGATTGGAAAACATTTCTTTTGATCATATTCCTGTTAACAATAGTTTTCCAAATGAACAGTTGGCTGCTATTAATGTAACTTCGCGAGACCTTCCTTGGTATGCTGATTATGCTAACTTTATTGTTTCCAAGTATTTGCCTCCAACCTTTACAGCTCAGCAAAGAAGAAAATTCTTCTATGATTAGAAGCATTATTTTTGGGATGACCCACACTTATATAAAGAAGGAGTTGATGGTATTATGCGAAGATGTGTACCAGAATATGAGCAACAAGATATATTAAGAAAATGCCATGGCAGTGCTTATGGAGGACATCATGCTGGAGATAGAACCGCACAAAAGGTTCTACAATCAGGTTTTTATTGGCCAACCCTCTTTAAAGATGCCAGAAGGTATGTTTTATCTTGTGATAAATGTCAAAGAGTTGGTAATATTTCTAGACGCAATGAAATGCCTATGAGTTACACTCTTGTTATTGAACCATTTGATTGTTGGGGATTTGACTTTATGGGTCCTTTTCCTCCTTCAAAAGGCTATACCCATATACTTGTTGCTGTTGATTATGTTACTAAATGGGTAGAAGCCATACCTACAAAGAGTGCCGATGGTGAGACCTCGTTAAAAATGCTTAAGGATGTTATTTTTCCTAGGTTTGGTGTGCCTAGATATCTTATGACTGATGGAGGTTCTCATTTTATTCACGGTGGTTTTAGAAAAACTCTTGCTAAATATGATGTTAATCATAGAATTGCTTCTGCTTATCATCCCCAAACTAGTGGGCAGGTAGAGATTTCAAATAGGGAGATCAAGTCTATCTTGCAGAGGACTGTCAATAGATCTAGGAAAAACTGGGCTAGTAAGTTAAACGATGATTTATGGGCTTATAGAACTGCTTATAAGAACCCCATGGGTATGTCTCCTTATAAGATGGTTTATGGAAAAGCGTGTCACTTGCCCTTAGAGTTAGAACACAAAGCTTTTTGGGCAGTGAGAGAGCTTAATAGAGATTTTAAACTAGCCGGTAAGAAAAGGTTGTTAGATTTGAGTTCTCTAGATGAGTGGAGAAACGAAGCATATGAGAATGCCAGGCTTTTCAAAGAGAAAGTCAAGCAATGGCATGATAAGAGAATTCTTAAAAGAGAGTTTCATGTTGGTGAGAAAGTTCTATTGTATAGGTCTCATCTCAGATTTTTTTGTAGGGAAATTACTCTCTAAATGGGAAGGACCATATGTTATTGTGGAAGTGTACCGCTCAGGTGCTATTAAGATTGCTTCATTGAAAGATGACTCTACACAAGTGGTGAATGGGCAAAGACTCAAACATTATATTTCTGGAGATTCTTATAATGAAGATGTTGATGTAATTGAAACAGTTTCTCCAGAAGAATTCATCCAAGACAAATTGCAGGCACCTGCAGAGTTCGTTTTTGAATAGGTAACAGTTCTAGTCAGAAAAGTTTCGCGAAAAACTCTTACTTTAATATTTTTGCTGTTTTTACTAAATAAGAAAAATTACGAGACGAAAACGGGCAGGAAAAGGAGTCCGTGTGCTCCTCACACACAGGGGGCGCGGGCCCACCTCTGGCCGCGCCGCCCTAGTGTGAGAGCACACCGGAACTCGTTTCAGTCCCGGTTTCCTCCTACGATTTCGTTTCGATGTATAGTTTTCGCCTATATAACCCCCCGGAGTTCCCGGGGTCTGTATATCGTTTTCTCGTCGTGTTTTGTTTCGAGCTGTTTTTGTCAGGGATTGCTCTCAGCTTTGGAGTTACAATTTCTTCGTCCGGTCCATCTCAGAAGAACCCTCTTGCGGATTCCATCAATCCGTATATGAGGGAGCTGAAGATGCATCCGAAGGAGTTGTCACTCAAGGATGGGGAGTTGCAGATTAAAGATGTTCGAGGACCCAAGGGAGAAGGGAGTCTCGAAGCCAGGATGGAAGCACTGGAACAAGAAGTTTTCAAATACAAAAAGATGGCGGAACGCGAGGTGGACATCATCCATAGGATTAATCAAGAGCTTGTTGCCAAGTACAAGAAGGAGACTACAGAGCTCTGGAGGGATATCCTCTCGCTCCAGGAGACGACTAGCCAATTACAAGCACAACTCTACGACGTGCAGAACCAAAATTGTGAGTATGAAGCTAGATTTCAATGAATGAGTGCTGCTGCAAGTTTCAGGATATTGGAGACCAAGACATCCTTCCTTGATGGAGGACCTCTGCCTTGGAAGTATGACAACGATGAAAATCCACCGCTACCACCAAAGGAGTAATTCGTCATCGGTATAGGCATCCCCTTAGCTTGTTCCAAGCTTGGGGGAGTGCCACGGTATCACATCATTACCTTTTTACTCATTTACTTTTCAAGTAGAGTCATATCATGAATAGAGAAATTATCCTATAGAATAGTTTGCAGTGTAGAAGTATCCTCCTTAGTTGGTTATCTATGTATCCCTTGGTGTGAGTTGCGGTAATGAAATATTAATGAGAAGTTCTATCGCTTACTTTCCGCACACGTTATTTTAGTTTGCAAAGTTTCTTATATGATTAGTCTTGTTGATTGGTATTGGTATCACTTTGGGAGCATGAGTAAATTTAGTTGGTTTTGGCAAATTTAGCTTGGTCAGTAGCAGCATTACCTTGAGGTTTGAGTAGAAACGAATAAAGAAGTGTTTGTGGTTACATCACTTCAGTTTTCCTTATGTTTGGCTTATAAGCATTGTTATTCTCAAAGTTAAAATCATTGTACCTTCAAGGGATTTTGCATGATTGTTCTTATTATATGTATGTTTGCTTGTTTCATGCAATTCTTATGCTTGCTATCCAGCCTTGCTAGCCAAATACCTGTACTGAGAGGAAATACTTCTCGTGCATCCAAATTCCAAAAGCCAAGTCATTTCCAAAGAGTCCACTATAAATTCCTATGCATGGTATTTTAAGCCATTCCAAGTAAATTTTTCATGTGCTACCTTTCAAAAACCTTCAAACACTTCTCATTTTGTGCCACTGTTTTTAGCTCATGAGGACGTAGTGGATGGGTTTGTTATCTTCCATACTAAATTAAGTACCCCTCGATTAGGTAGCTTCATCTGCTCGTCACTAATTTTGCAAGGGAGCTGGTCAGACCATTATAATCTCAAATAGAAAAGAAAAAGAAGCACTCCTCCATGGTATGTGAAAGTTGGTCGGCACCCAATGGAATCGGTTAGCCATGGTTTGAGAAAGGAAAAAGGTGGGGAGGAGTGCAAAGCTATAAAAGAGCACCAAAGTGCCAATTAATCAAACATTTCGGAACCGCTCTCACTTGTTTAGTATGGAAGATATCAAGAACTCTGTTGCTAGTCGTTGACAAAAGCAACCACCTCTCAAAATAATTTTTACCTCTATTTTACAAATGAAAAGCTCTATCACATGTTTAATCCCTGCTTTCCTCTGCGAAGGGCCTATCTTTTACTTTTATGTCGAGTCAACCTATTCCCCTCTATCTCAAGCAAGCATTTGAGTTGTTATGTTTCACTCATCCATATGTTGATCCGTTTCATCATGTTTATTATCTTCCTTGTTTTGTACAATGCTTTTATCTAAAGGAATATATCTTTGAAAGCTTTCTATGAATGCAAAAATGTTGTTTCATTGAGCATATGGTTTTTGCTATATTAGATCTGTTTTAAAAAGGCTCCATTCAAAAGGCTAGTATAGTTGTTCATTGTTCTCTGACCAAGAACTAAGGTTTGCCATCACCAATTATAGTTTACTTTGTGCATCTTTATATGTGATTCTCTTTACTTATTGCAAGTCTATATTATATAAAGGGAAGTTGCTGTCTATTATAACTTATGCCTTTGGTGAATGTGATGCTTCTTGTCTGTATTTTGATTATCGACACTTCACTCCATAAACCTGTGGTCATGTTTACCGAGTTTAGTTTTCGCTTGGGGACAAGCGAGGTCTAAGCTTGGGGGGGTTGATACGTCCATATTGCATCACTATTTTGTATCATAATTTACTGTTATTCATTGATATATTTCATATTTAGATATGATACTTATGTTATTTCCTTTGTTTTCACATGTTTGATGATCATTGGAGGATTTGCTGCCGGAGTCGGGATTCCGCTGGAAAAGGACCGTCAAGACACCATATTTCGGAAGATCGGGAAAATTCCAGAAAAATACCAGAAAATTATATTTTACCAAAAGACTCCGGAAGCCAGAAGGAGAAGGAGAGAGGAGCCAGGGGGCGGCCTCACGCACAGGGGGCGCGGCCTGACCCCTGGCCGCGCCGGCCCTGTGTGAGGCCACCCTGGCCCACTTCTGGTCTCGCCCCTTCGCATACTTCATCGTCCTCCCCGAAAACCTTAGTCAGGGAGGGGGCTCAGAGTTAGACACAGCCGCCTCTGCGGGGCGGAAAACACCAGAGAGAGAAAAGCTCTCCGGCAGGGAGAAATCTGCCGGGGAAATTCCTTCCCGAAGAGGGGAGATCGTTGCCATCGTCATCATCATTGCACCGGACTTCATCGGGATCATCACCATCTCCATCACCAGCACCTTCATCTCCAACATCACCATGCCATCCCGCTGTAACATCTTGAGTTGGATCTTGTTATATTCTTAGGGGAAACTTTCTCGGTGTTGATTACTCTTGTAGTTGATGCTATTGATTGGAATCGTTGAATTAAGGTTTATGTTCAGATTGTTATTTACCATTATTTCACCTCTGATCATGATCCATATGATGTCTTGTGAGTAGTTCGTTTAGTTCTTGAGGACATGGGAGAAGTCGAGATGTTAGTAGTGAATTATTGTTGAGAAATATTTAATGGTTTGATATTGTTGTGGTGCTATTCCACTAGTGGTGTCATGTGAACGTCGACTACATGATACTTCACCATTTATGGGCCTAGTGAGATGCATTGTGTATTTGGCTACCAATTGTGGGGTTGCTGGAGTGACAGAAACCTAAACCTCCGTTGGGAAACCATTGCACCAGGGAGCGTAGGACTTAGAGTTTAAGGTTGTGGTTAGATTTATCTTAATTACTTTCTTGCATTTGCGGATGCTTGCAAGGGGTATAATCACAAGTGTGTATTTATCCTAGTAAGGGTAGTGCGCTAGCACAGGTTCACCCCCATAACACCTATCAAACCAATAAAGACTATTTAGCAGTATGAAGCGAAAGCTCTTGACAGAAACTCCCGTGTGTCCTCGAGAACGTTTGGGTATTATAAGTTACACAACCGGCTTGTCCTTTGCTGAAGAAAGGATTGGGCCACTTGCTGCAATTATTACTATTGTCTTTTATTTACTCGCACTTTATTTACTTGTATTACCAAATACCCCTGAAAACCTGTTTGCTAGTATTTACAGTGAATCCTTGATCAAAACCACTTATCAACACCTTCTGCTCCTCGTTGGGTTCGACACTCTTATTTATCGAAAGTACTACGATACACCCCCTATACTTGTGGGTCATCAGGTTCATGCCTCTATTTAATCAGGGGGAGTGACAGAAACCTCTAAGGTTGTAGATGTGATGTTGCCACTTGGGAGAAAACAACATTCATATGCTCAAGGGCATATGCTTTGTTTACATTACACACTGCTTAATGCAGTTATCTGTTGTTTGCAACTTAATATTTGTGGAGTTCTCGGATTGATTCGCCACAAGTGGATTATTAGTCATAGATGCAGTTGGATGACGGTCTATGTATCTTGTTGTAATGCCCAGAGTAAATCTCATAGTGATCCTTTCGACATATGCACGTTGTCTTTATTCTATCAATTGCCCAACTGTAATTTGTTTACCCAGCATGTGTTATTTTATCTTATAGAGAGACACCACTAGTGAACTGTGGATCCCGGTCCTATTCCCATTATATTGCTATCACCTATTTACTTTACTCGCACTGTTTACTTTACTCGCATATTACTATTGCTTTCCACTCGATAGGCTCATACCCTTTGTTTCAAGCAAACCGGTGAGATTGACAACCTCATCGTAAGTTGGGAACAAAGTATTGGGTTGTGTTGTGTGCAGGTTCCACGTTGCCGCTTGCAAAGCAAAGCTTGGACGAGGCGCCTTATAAATTGTCCGGAGCTGTCACGAAGCTAGCGGGCATCACATTCTGGAGTATTGTCTTTTTCCTACTGGATTGATAACCTTGGTTTCATAACTGAGGGAAAACTTGCTGCTATAGTCATCAAACCTTCTCTTGGGGTTTCCAACTGGCCGGTTATTTTACTTCATCAACAAACGCAATCAAGCTTTCTGGCATCATCATCACCGCGCCATCAACAAGTTTTTCTGGCGCCGTTGCCGGGGAAAAAGAAGACTTCTGCAAGGGGAGTTTCGCACGCACATCCTTTACTTTGTTTTAAGTTTTACTTTACTTTATTTTTACTTGCATCGTTTTATCAAAAACACACAAAAATTAGTATCCTTTATAGTTGTTACTTTATTATTTTTAGTTCATTATGTTGTTCCCTAAGTACGTCTTGGAGGACCTCTCAGTAGGTAGTGGTTCTATTATTGGGAAAAGTAACATCGAGGAGTTCTTTAATCATATTAGTATGCATAAAGATGTTGAGGAAAAATCTTTGGCTGAGCTTGCTCTTAGTTATGAAGTTGCTTCTGCTTATTTAGTTCACATGTTAGAAGCTAGGTTTGCTAGCCTTAATCCTTTTATGCAACACATGTTTCTTAAGCTTCATGATATTGAGGACCCCGAAAAGAAAGCATTTATCCTTGAAACTTTGCGGATAGAATTTAGAGATGTGGCCATTGAAGCTAGGAAAGTTCTTAAGCGTTTTAATAAGTTTGGTTCACATATAAATGTTGTTAGTACAAACAATGAGGGAACCGAAATACCTATACCTAGCAAACTCTTGGGATTGTATGAAGCTTTTGAAAATAATTTTGATTGGATCTGTCCCAAAAATCTTTTTAGTGATTTGAGTGAACCAAAGCGTGATCACAAAGGGTCTTCAAAAACTTATGTGGATGAAATACAATGCCTTATTGAAAAGACTTCTGCAGTTGATCTTAATGATTCTTTCGAAAATACTTGATTCGCACTTTCTGCGCCTAGCTCAAAGGCGTTAAAGAAAAGCACTCTTGGGAGATAACCCAATGTTTTTTACTTTCAGTTCTTTTTATTTTATTTGAGTCTTGGAAGTTATTACTACTATAATAACCGCTCCTTATCCTTTTTATTTCATTTTTGTGCTAAGAGAAGCCTCTAATTTGAGTGAGGTAAGATTTGGGGATGTTGCTGTCCTAAAACAGTTTTTGGTGCTGCACCATAAAAATTCGTGAAAATTCTCTGTAAATATTTTGGACCTGTGATTTCTTGCGCATATGCCCCAGGTTATATCCAAACTTTCATTAGTTGAACACTTTTTGATTTGAGCAACAGAAAACCCTCTAAAAATTCAACCTTTGTCAGCTGTTCTGTTTTGACAGATTTCTGCCAATATTTGTGTTTGCCGCTTTATCGCTTTCTTTTTGAGTTCTTTTTATCACAGAACTTTTGGTGAAGTTACTACAGTAGTATATGTTTTATATGTGGTGGTTTTGAGTTGAAACCTGAAGCAAAAAAGGGTTGATTCATTGTTATGCTTACACTAATGTTGCTAATAGATCTGTGTTTTGTTTTGTATGAAGGAAGTTTTCAAGTGTAGGGATTGGAGAATGATGAGATGAGTTGAAGAATGGACAAAAGCTCAAGCTTAGGGATGCCCACGCACCCCAAGAAATATCCAAGAGGTACAAGCATCAAATATTGGGGATGCCCCCGAGGCACCCCTTCTTCATCGGCAAAAATCAGGTCACCTTTCAACACACTATATTTTTATTGCTTCATGCATTATGCGTTTTTTCTTGGAGCGTCAGTTGTTTTTAGTTTTCAGTTTTGTTTAGTTTTGTTTTCTGAAATAAATGGTTGGAACCCAACAAATTTATTTTGGAGAAGTTGCCTTGCTTTTCATTTGCCAAGAACACTCCGTTTTTCCCTCTTATCGTTCAACGAGTGTTCTCTTTTTCTAGAACTGCGTTTAGCTTTCGATTTTCACCTTGATTTGTGTTCAGATCTTGTTATATCTTTGCATCAAGGTGTATTTTTACCTCTGGTCCATGTTGGTTTTCATCAAAAGAGTTGTTTCAAAAAAGTTCGAATGGTGTTGGAAAAGAGAAAAAGCTTTATGCAAAAAAGTGGTACAAGAAGGAGCTTGTGTAGACTGCGGCCTAGGCTTTTGCATATCATGCTTGATGTCTTTTTGATAGTATGCTTAGTGGTTTTGCTGTAGCATGACTTGTCTCAAATGACTGAGATTGCTTAATGAGCCCTTGAAAAAATCATGCGTTGTTTTAATTATTTGAAAGCATTATTTTGGTTTTCTCCTTTGATGCTTTATTTGGGTTGACTTGGCGCATGCTCACACATATTTGACTCATACAAAGTTGCCATTGCATCTATGATCATTTAGTTTTTGACTTTTGATGCCATCTTATGCTTCTTTTAATGTCGCTTTGTCGCTTTGCATGATTATGGCCGTTATTGCTCTCTTAGTTGGTCGCTCCCAGTCTTTTGCTAGCCGTCGTTTTGTACTGAGTATGAGCTCTACTCGTGCATCCAACTCCTAAAAACCAAGTTTGCCATTGTGTCCACTATAAATTCCTATGCATGGTATTTGTAAGCCATTCCAAGTAAATTTTCACGTGCTACCTTTCAAAACTTTCAACTACTTCTCATTTTGTGCCACTGTTTTGAGCTCATGGGGACATAGTGGTCGGAATTGCTATCTTCCTTATTAAATTAAGTACCCCTCGACTAGGCAGCTTCATCTGCTCGTCATTAATTTTGCATAAGAGCTGGTCAGACCATTGCAATCTAATTCTAAAAAAAGAAAAAAAGGCACTCCTCCATGGTATGTGAATGTTGGTGGGCAGCCGATGGAATCGGTTAGCCATGGTTTGAGAAAGGAAAAAAGGTGGGGAGGAGTGCCAAAGCTTTATAAAAGAGCACCAATGTGCCAATTTTTCAAAGAACTCAGAACCGCTCTCACTTGTTTATTATGGAAGATAGTAAGACCCCATTGCCAGTCGTTGACATGAAACAACCACCTCTCAAAACCCAATTTTTATCTCTGTTTTACAAATGAAAAGCTCTAGCACATGTTTAATCACTGCTTCCCTCCACGAAGGGCCTTTCTTTTACTTTTTATGTTGAGTCTCCACCTTCTACCTTTATGCACCGTCTAAGAGAGCATAGTTATCATTCTGAGTATAATGTGCATTGTCCCAAAGTTTTCATTGATTGATTCATGATGTTGGTTTCACTTGCTCTTAAATTACTTGTATCTAGTCGCCCTCTTAAACTTGAAGGTGTCCTATGCATTTATGTTTTGCTCTCTCATTAAGGACAAGCTGAAAACCATTTGTATGTTTTTCCATATGATTTGAACACACGTTTGACTTTCATTGTTTCATTTTCATGATCTTTCATTTGTGTTCTTTTTCATGTTATAACATGGTTGCTAAGTTTCTTCTATCAAGATTATATCTTTCATGCCCATGTTTTAAGTTCTTTTGATCCCAGCGCACAACGCTTACATAGATGATCAAGATTGTGTAGATGCATGTCACCTAAAAAATTATTTCTTTTGTTATCACTTACCTACTCGAGGACGAGCAGGAGTTAAGCTTGGGGATGCTGATACGTCTCTAATGTATCTATAATTTTTGATGCTCCATCCTTGTTTTTACACCATTTGCTTAGTGTTTCGTTACACTTCGTGGCATTTTTATGCATTTTCCAGAACTAACCTATTAACGAGATGCCATAGTGCCAGTTTCCTATTTTCTGCTGTTTTTGTGTTTCAGAAAAGTTACATAGGAAATATTCTCGGAATTGGACGAAACAAAAGCCAAACATCTAGAAATTTACCGCAGCTTCCAGAGAACCGAAGAGGAGACGGAGAAGGGCCACAGGGCGGCCACACCACCAGGGGGCGCGACCTGCCCCTGGCCCGCGCCCACCTGTGGTGAGGGCCCCTTGGTCCACTTCTGACGCTGCCCCTTCGCCTATAAAGACCCCCCAACGGGAAAAACCTAAACACCCGATTACTTTTCCAGAATACATCGCGATCCACCGCCGCCATCGACCCGATATCGGGAGGGTCCAGAAGCTCTTCCCAGCACCCTGCCGGAGAGGGGAATCGCCACTGGAGGTCTTCTTCATCGCCATGCTTGCCTCCGGCGTGATGAGTGAGTAGTCTACCTTGGACTATGGGTCCATAGCAGTAGCTAGATGGTTGTCTTCTCCACCATGTGATTCATGTTTAGATCTCGTGAGCTGCTTTACATGATCAAGACTACCTTTATGTAATTCTACATGTTGTGTTTGTTGGGATCCGATGAATATTGGTGTTATGATTGAGTTGATGTGCTGAATATTATCTCTATGTTGTTTATGATCTTGCATGCTCTCCGTTGTTAGTAGATATCTTGGCCGAGTAGTTGCTAGTGACTCCAAGAGGGGGTATTTATGCTCGATAGTTGGGTTCATGCCTCTTTTTAATCTGGGGGAGTGACAGAAACCTCTAAGGTTGTAGATGTGCTATTGCCACTAGGGAGAAAACAACATTCATATGCTCAAGGGTATATGCTTTGTTTACATTACACACTTTGCTTAATGCAGTTGTCTGTTGTTCGCAACTTAATACTTGTGGAGTTCTCGGATTGATTCGCCACAAGTGGATTATTAGTTATAGATGCAGTTGGATGATGGTCTATGTATCTTGTTGTAATGCCAAGAGTAAATCTCATAGTGATCCTTTCGACATATGCACATTGTCTTTATTCTATCAATTGCCCAACTGTAATTTGTTTACCCAGCATGTGTTATTTTATCTTATGGAGAGACACCACTAGTGAACTGTGGATCCCGGTCCTATTCCCATTATATTGCTATCACCTGTTTACTTTACTCGCACTGTTTACTTTACTCGCATATTACTATTGCTTTCCACTCGATATGCTCATACCCTTTGTTTCAAGCAAACCGGTGAGATTGACAACCTTATCGTAAGTTGGAAACAAAGTATTTGGTTGTGTTGTGTGCAGGTTCCACGTTGCCGCTCGCAAAGCAAAGATTGGACGAGGCGCCCTATAAATTGTCTGAAGCTGTCGTGAAGCTAGCGGGCATCACCTTCTGGAGTATTTGTCTTTTTCCTACTGGATTGATAACCTTGGTTTTGTAACTGAGGGAAAACTTGCTGCTATATTCATCAAACCTTCTCTTGGGGTTTCCAACTGGCCGGTTATTTTACTTCATCAACAAACGCAATCAAGCTTTATGGCATCATCATCACCGCGCCATCACTCCTCTCCTCTTCGACTCGACCATGGACGTGCTACATCTTATGATTGACAGGGCGACTGCCGAGGGGCTCTTTTCGGGTCTTGCTGCCGGTGGTTTGCGGCATCGCACTTCGATGTACGCAAATGATGTGGTCACATTTCTGAGGCCTACTTAGCTTGATCTGCGTACTTGTTTGGCCATCGTGGAGGACTTTGGTAAGGCTTCTGGCTTGCGGATGAACCTTGCCAAGTGCTCCATCCACCCCATCAGATGTTCGATGGAACAGATTGAGTTGACGCATGGTATTCTAGATTGTGAGGTGGGCACTTTGCCTTTCCGCTACCTTGGGCTGCCTTTGGGCACCCACAAGGTTACTGTGGCTCAGCTCCAGCCGATGGTGGATAATGCGGTCAAGCGACTGCAACCATGGTGTGCCCAGCTCATAAACCGAGGGGATGGACAATCCTTGTCCAAACCTCTCTCTCGCCTATGGTGGTTCACGCCTTGATTGTCGTCGTGGTGAAACAACATATGCCATGGGATGGCTTAAATGGGGGCCGAACTAGATGCTGGAGGATTCGGGAGAGGGGAACGAGATGAGAAGCACGACAGAAAGGGACACAGATCTACCCAGGTTTGGGGCTCTCGTAAGGAGATAACACCCCTACTCCTGCCCTACTGGTTATATATCTGGATCGATGGGGTATACAACAATGGTGCTTCCAAGCTCTCTGCTAGAGGAGGAAGATAAACTGCTAAGTGTGAGAACACTGAATGACCCACCCCTTACTAGGGCTCCCTGTGCCACCTTATATAGTGGTGGCCAGGGTTACAATGGTCACATGAGACCAGGAGACACCAACTACTCTCCAAACAGGGCATGCTGACGAAGGCAGAGACCCTTGACTTTCTCCCTGATTGCTCTCGATGGGACTCAACATTGCTGTACCTTGTACTTCTTGGACTGTGACCTTACCACTGTGACGTAAGGGCTGTACTTGTGCACAGTGAGGGTTGGTAAACCACCACTGTGCACCCTGTCAACATGATCTCCCTCCATACCTGGCAGAATCTCTCCTTGATTGTAGGGACATGACACCTTGGTTGACTTATATATCCCGGATATGACCGTTGGCCATATCCTGGACCTATGTGCCGGACCAACGACCTATGAAGGTCGGGTAATCCGGCCTCCCCTGCTCCTGCACAACGTATCAAATAAGTTAGGCCGGCATATCTATGCATATGCCGGCACTCTTCAATAAGTATCCCGGTTATACCGGCATATCTGAACACGAGCCGGGATACACTTATATGCCGGTCTGGCCGACGCTCATATATTCCGGCCAGACCCAACCTTGGTCAACCATCATAAAAGTCAACCATATTCCTTGTATCTTTCTAGTCTCTTGACCCTACCGGGGGTTGTCCCCCCGACACTAGTCCCCGAAGTTGTCGAGGTCCCCCAGTCTTAACTGAGGGGCCTTGGCAGGTTCAACATGATATCTCTTTTGCTATATCCCAGCTCTTGATTATACACCGGCAATCACCCTATATGCCGGCTCCTCTTCCTTCTCCAAAAAGTTAATCCGGCCGGTCCCGAAGGTAATCCGGACAGGATTGTTCCACGCCCGGTCATGCCGGCACATAATTAAGGCTTCCTCGAGAAGCTAAGTCCGGTAGTTTGCATCGAAACTTGTAACTGCTCTGATATTACGAACGGTCACATGAAGTGACGGTTCACAGTGCATTTACTGCGTACCATCATTGCCTAGTGGCACGGTTATACGAACCGCCGCCCCACAACGTGCCACCACATGGCGTTATTGGCAGAAACGGTCGGGGTCGTGGGGTAGTGCTCCACTACCGCAGCCCTGCGATATAAATAGGGGAGAGGGGGGTAACTCTACCTTTTTACCCCCCACTCCTTCTTCTTCCTCCGCTCTCTTCTTCCTCGGGCTCTCCTCCGTCGGAACCACCGAACGGAGACCCTGCGCCACCGTCGTCTTCCTTCGCGCCGGTGCCTATCCTCGCCGACGCTCAAGCTCTTCGCAGTTGACGCTGCCGGTCTTGCTCTTCTCCCTGACATTGTTGGGAGATTGGATCTCCCTCTGCATGCTCACCGCCGTTACACCGCCGCCGCATAAGCTTCGGTAAGCTCTTCTTCCTTCTCTGTTCTTCCTCCTTCATGCTTCTCTGTAGCTTCGCCATGGTGACCTTAGTCGCTTGGATTTGCGGTAGTTTCTCTGCCTAACATCTTGCAGACTCGGCTAGCATTGCTTGTAATCCTCCTCGGTAGTTCACAGATGTTTTTCCCGTATGATTTTCCCATAAATGTTTCTGATTTTAATTGCGCTGTTAGATCTTCTATTCCTGCTAACTCGTGTGAGATTGGTATGCCGGAGAGACTAACTTCTCCCTTTACTCTGCTTCTGATAGGACTGACAACACGGGACTCCGGATCTCACGCCTTGTCCCGGCCATCAAAATGGCATCTTCCAGTATGACGGCCACTTCTGGGCCGGAGGAGGATAACCCGGCCCAGGCGCAAGGACGCTCTGGCTGGGAGGGATCCGAGGTAACCCCAGCCGACATAAACTGGATTATCACCACAAGAAGAGTTCCGGATGGCGTGGCATGCCGGCTACCTGCTGGAGAGTCCGTGCCGGCACCTGAATCCGGTGAGCGAGTCGTCTTCATCTCTCACTTTGAGAGAGGCTTTGGCCTGCTGGCGTCAGACTTCTTTCGAGATTTCCTGGATACCTACGAGTTGCAGCCCCATCATCTACCGGCTAACGCAGTGATGATCTTGTCCTCTTTTGCCGCCTTCTGCGAGGGCTTCGCCGGCATAGAGGCCTTTTTCTCAAGCTTGGGCGAAATACTTTCAACTGCGCAAGCAGGATGTCCAAGAAACCCGGAGTAAGGATGACCCTCCGGAAACTGCTCAGGAGAAGAAGGACAGGCCCATGACCCAGTGTGGTGCGGCCACCATTATGTCTCAGAAGAATTTCGAGTTCCCCAAGATAGAGCTGCTTGAGTCATGAAAGAAATGGCAAAAGAGCTTCTTTTATGTGAAGAACACAACTGATGAGGATCTGCTCAACCTGCCGCCATTTCTGGACGAGCCGCCCACAGCAATGAAGAACTGGACTTACAATCCGAGGTCCACAGTGGGGCCGGTTAACGCCCTCCACCGGGTTAAGGATGAGCTACGGGAAGCCGGCCTCACACCTCAGGACATAGTGGCATGTTTCATTAGCCGGCGCGTCTCTCCTCTCCAGCGCCGGCCACATAAAATATGCCAGATGAGCGGGCCGATGGACCCCACTCGACATTCGACACACGAGTTGAGCCCCGCCGACATACTGCAGCGGGTTAAAGATATTTGCAAGTCTCCTCAAGTGACTTTTGCCTGGGGGCTCGATCCTTACAGCCGGGATTGCCCCGCCCCGATGGTAATCTTCACTTGCCGATATATACTCATTTAGCCTGACATACCATTATCGCCGATATATCCATGTTTAATATTTTATATTGCCGACATATCTCTTGATCCTAATTATTTTTCCCTGTCTTGTGCAGAAATTCAGCTTCCAGAGTATGGAGAACTCTCGCATCATGATTGCTCCAGACTGCACAGTTCTGGATCCTGAAGATCCGGATCGTGAAGAGAAATTGCCCAAGAACACCCGCGCCGCTCCTGCCGCGGGTAAGGCCTCCTCATCCCGGCATTCCACTCGAGACTGGAGTGAGGATGATTCTGACGATGAGATCCTGATGTATTATGACCCCACGCCACTTGCTTATGCCTTTCCTACCTCGCCTCTTGCTCATGCTATGCCATCCTCAGCTATCCTGGACGAGGAAGTGGTCGATGCTACCCCTTTGAATCAGGGACCTCCTCCTGTCGGCTTACGCACTGGCCCGAAGCGCGGGGTTAGGCCCCAGCCTGAGGCGACACAGAAGAGGCAGAAGGTTGGGGCGCCCCATCCGAAGAAACCAAGACCTGTTGCCTCGGGGTAAGTTTCTTCCCTTTATTTCATTCCCGATATATTTCTCTCTTTGATTACTAACTTGGTGTTTTCTCTCTTTCAGGGCTCCTCTTGCGCCGGAACATGCTTCCAGCTCAAGTGCCAGCCCCAACATTGAAAAGCCGGCGGCCACTGCAACCCCTGACATACCATCAGCCAGTCACACCACCTCTCCGGCATCGGCATCTTAGCCTGCGCCCGACAAAACCACTTCCCCGGCGAAGGATGACCCTCCGCCGGAGCAAGACAACTCTGCCCCCGATGTCCACATGGACTCGGGGGCTCAACAGGATCCTTCGGCTTCTGATGTCCACATGGACACAGGAGCCCAACCAGATGCCCTTGACACAGCTGAAGATGCCGGCGCATGCGACAAGAGCGCCGGCATAGATAAAGGTAAAGCCCCTGAAGTGACGGAGGTCCGGACTGATCCGGCACCTACTTCTGCTGGCCAAGTTACACCGGCCGCGCCGGAACAACCAGCCCCTAAGATTCCCGCAACTGAGAAGACCTCTGCCCCAGCCAAGACCGCTGCCCCGGCCAAGACCTCTGTCTCGGCCAAGCCTTCTGTCTCGGCCAAGTCCGGTACTGTCAAGGTGAAGCATATCATCAAGACCGGGACACAGTCTGCTGCTACTGCATCTGCTAAACCTGCACCTTCCAGATCTGCCCTGGCACTCCACTTTGGCAAAGCAGCAGCCCGACCTAGCTTCTTTGAGACGCCGGAACTCGAAGGCCGTGTCTCCCTGCTGACCAAGAGTGACAAAAGTCTTGGATCTCTTAAGGAGTATTGCGTGAAGTGGAATGACGCCGACTGCATGGACACAGCTAGTTCCAAGAAGAAGAAATTGGCCGAAGCTGCGGCCACTGGCAATCCTGCTGATATACTGGCTGCGAAGCCCATTCCTATTGCCAGCGAGCTCCTCAGCATCCAGCAAAGACTTCACCTTCTGGCCGATGCCACCAACGTAAGTGTTCTCCTTACATATATCCCCAGTCCCCGAAAATGTCGGCTGTCCGGGATACAGACATCCGGGATTTTCCAATACCTTTTGCACTTAGCTGCTTTCACATCAACTATCCAACATATAAGCTCGACCCGAGCTTCAAATCCTAGTCACCGAGGGCCGGGATAGGTGCGCAGCACCTGTGCCGGGTCTTCCAAAAGAATGAACACTTGATATAATCTTCACCTTAACTGATATGCTAGATTTCTCTCATAACCTTTCAAATCCCAACATTTTTGCAGCGCATGAACAACACACGCGCCGATATGTACCATGACTTGGTGTGCGAGCATCGGAAGTTATCCGACGCGCATAGCTAGCTCCGGCTGGAACTGACCCAGAGAGGTAAACTCAGCCGACATACTATTATATGCCGGATTATTCTCCTCTTCTTTACTTCTTCATACACCTTTTGCCGGCACACCTTAATATGCCAACACATAACCTTTTACCGGCATTTCGCAGCTGCTGCTGAAGAACAAGTCACCGAGCTTCTTAAGAGGGTGAAGGAGCTCACAGGTATGCCAAATCCTGCTATTATCCAAATAAACCCTTTGTACTTCAAATCCTTCACATTCTTTGTTATTCCTCTAACTTCAAATCCTTTTGACTTCGAATCCCTGCAGATGAAAAGGCTGCACTGGAAGCACGCCACCAGGATTGTACGCCCTCAGTGGATGTGGCCAAGCAGTTGGACGACCGGGATGCCGCCCACAAAGATGAGGTGGAGCAGTTGAAGGGCCGGGTTGCTGAGCTTCTGGAGGAGAAGGAACAGAGGGAGGGCCAACTTAAGAAAGCCCAGGAGCTGCTTGTCACTTCCGAAACTGATGCATCCAATGCCCACGCAGAACTGGATGGCTTGAAGGAGCAGGCCACCAAATGGGAAGTTGATATTGCCCGGCTCAACGTCGATCTCGCCAGTAAGCCTCAAATCCTCTTCTGCCCGACACATCTTGTCCGATACATCTTTTCCGGCATAATCTTTATGCCGACACATATTCCTTTTACTAACCTGTTTGCCATCTTTCAGACCTGTTTCCTGCTTCCGTCGAAGACGTTGAGAAGGCTCTACAGGTCGACCGAGTGAACCGGGGTACCCCAGTCGACTCTCCCAACTGGACTATGTCGGAGCAGCTGCTCACCCTGGAAGCCCGGAAGAACGCCATGACATCCTATACTGAAGATCTCTTCCTTGGTGCCCAGGAAGCATACTCCGCCCTCTGGCCAGGACAAAGGACGCCCGCTGACCCTGTTGATCTTGGCAATGATCTGCAGCTTTCCAAGGTTTGCCTCAGAGAATGCGGGATTCCAGCGCAAGGGTGGGAGCTGATGAAGCTCTCACTTACTTCCTCTCCTGGTACGAAAAAGCTGATTTGGAGACTCTGCGCACCGTGCGTGAAGGATCTATCTGGACCACGGATCCGGAACATATCCGGCGTTGGCAGGAATTGGCCCACAACTATGTGGATTATGCCGACACCGAAGCCTTTGTCCGGGACATCCGCGAGCCGGAGAAGAAGGTGGACGACGCCAAGGATGCTGCCGACGCTGAGGGCTCCGACTCCAGCCAAGACGAAGAAGAAGCTGAAGAAGCTGACACTGAAGTTCTAGAACAGGGATCTGTCCCGGCCGGAGGTGATGGCTCCATTCCATCTGCTGGATCCGGCACACCTGAAGCCGACGTCTCTACTGCCACAGCTCCACCCGCCGACGGCTCTGCTTCCACTCCGGCGTCTTGAACTTTGCAGCATCAAAAACTTTAATCTTTATTAGATCCCTGGTATGCAGGGTGTAGATGTAATATATACTTTATTTCCCTTTGGTTTGCTACCTGAACAAGTTTTAATTTGGTTTGCTTGTTTATGAATGCCGGATCATCTTTTGGCTAAGTCACCGAGTTTGTTTTCATGTTTACTTAACTCCGCAACCTTGGCTACTTGTCTACCTTATTCGGCTTTCGACGTATGAGTCTCAAGGTTGCTTTATTAAACATACAGTACTTAAACCTTGAAACTTAGACTTCAAATCATTCGACATACCCAGTTTTAACTTGTGCGGTAAAGTAAATGTCGGTTCGCTTGCTTTATCTTTCCTTAGCCGTTTTCCACGTGTAGACAATCTCCGGCATCTACTCTTGCTAGCCATGAAGCCGGATTCCGGACAGCAGCTAAGTCGAAGAGCGGCCTTTGGTGCCGACACATTACTAGGCCGACATAGGAAACATTCAAATCAAGCCAGCCGGCACATAAAATAAACAACAATATATTTCGGAGGCAGTGCCCGATCTCTTCGGGATGCCGATATTTCATTCATTAGTCTTGTGCCGGCATAAAGCGCCGGCACACAAAGCAAAATGGAAATACATACATTATGCTGCTCAGGAGTAAAAGGGGCGGAGTAGCTATGTTCCATGGTCGCTTGGTTTCTTCTTCGGACCTGTCCACCTTGTCCTTCTTGGGGGCCTGCGCATCTATAAGATAGTAGGCATCATTGTGCAGAGCTCTGCCCACAATGAACGGCCCCTCCCACGGAGGAGTTAGCTTATGCCGGCCCGTTGTGCCTTGCCTTAGCCGGAGCACTAGGTCTCCCTCTTGGAATCTCCTTGGATTCACCTTCTGCGCATGATAGCGTCTGAGGTTCTGCTGATATACTGCTGTTCTTGACAGTGTTATCTCTCTTGCTTCTTCTAGCAGATCAACATCATTTTCTCTGGCTTCTTTAGCCTCTTTCTCAGTATATAGCACCACTCTTGGTGCATCATGTATTACATCTGTTGGAAGCACAGCCTCTGCTCCATACACAAGGAAAAATGGCGTATAGCCTGTTGACCTATTCGGAGTTGTCCTCAAACTCCAAAGCACTGCTGGCAATTCATCTAGCCAACATCCCGGAGTTTTCTCCAGTGGCTCTATCAACCGGGGTTTTATGCCGGATAACACTAGTCCATTTGACCTCTCTACTTGGCCATTGGTACAAGGGTGAGCGACCGACGCAATGTCTAGCCGGATTCCCACCTCCTCACAAAATCTCGCAAATGGCCCTTGGGCAAAGTTCGACCCATTGTCAGTGATGATGCCATGAGGAACACCATATCTCAAGATAATATCTTTCAAGAATTTCACTGCTGTGTGGCCATCACACTTGCTTATAGGCTTCACTTCAATCCACTTGGTGAACTTGTCCACCATGACCAGAATATGAGTCATCTTCCCTCGTGCCAGCTTAAATGGTCCGACCATGTCCAGACCCCAAACAGCAAAGGGCCAAGTTATTGGGATAGTCTTCAATGCTGATGTCGGCTGATGAATCTGGTGGGCATATCTTTGACACCCATTGCATTTCCGGACCAAGTCTTCGGCTTCTTGCAGTGCCGTCGGCCAATAAAACCCATGCCGGAATACTTTCGCCACTAATGCTCTGGACGAAGCGTGGTGACCACACTCCCCCTGATGAATTTCCCAGAGCATCTCCAGGCCTTCAGCAGATTCAACACATCTCTGCAACACTCCGGTGACACTTCTCTTGTATATTTCCTTGTTTATGATGGTATATCCTTTGGATCTCCTTGTAACCCGGCGTGCCTCAGTTTCATCCGCCGGCACTTGGCCATCTACCAAGAAATCCATGATAGGACGCGCCCATGAGGGCACTTCCCTGACAGTGAACACTGCCTGATCTATCTCCATCATTTCGACCGACACATAATCAATCTCCATGGGCCACGAAGTCCCCGGGACAAATGGATCAGTCCCCGGGTATGCCGGAGCAGTCCCCGGGTATACCGGCACAATCTCTTGGTACATTTTGCCTTTGCCTTTATCTCTGCTCCGGAATACTGCACTCACTGCATATGTCGGTCCAGTCCCCGGGACTGAGAGAGCAGTCCCCGGGTTATCTGAACTAGCTCCGGCATCTATCTCCATCGGAACTGCATCCTCTGGGCTTGGCGGAACATATATGGATGATGATTCCGGAGAGGGCTTGATTGATGGCTTCCTTAAATGTTCCAGCGAAATGCCGGGCGGAATTGAATCTCTGGAAGATCCCAGCTTGGACAATGTATCGGCCGCTTCGTTCTGAGCCCGGGGAACATGCCGGAACTCACAACCTTCGAAGTACCCACTCAGTTGCTGCACCAAGAAATGGTAGGACCCCATGTTTGCATCATGCGCATCCCATATGCCAGAACACTGCTGAATCACCAAATACGAGTCACCGAAGCACATAATCCGGCGAATGCCTATTTCCTTGGCCACCTTCAAACCATGCACAAGTGCCTCATACTCTGCCACATTATTTGATGCTGCAAAGTGGATCTACAGAACATATCTCAACTGGTCATTTTTTGGGTGAAGTGAGAACTATGCCGGCACCCAAGCCGTGGATTGTCTTGGACCCATCGAAATGCATCCTCCAATAGTTTGCATCGGGCAATGACGGCTCATATTGTATCTCGGCCCAGTCAATGAAGAAATCAGCCAACACCTGTGACTTGATTATATCCCTCTTGTCATACTGAGGTGTATATGGTGACAACTCTATTGCCCACTTGGCTATCCGGCCACTGGCATCTTTGTTGCTTATAATCTCCGAGATAGGGGCCTCGGCCACTACCCGGATTGGATGCTCCTGAAAATAATGCTTCAGCTTCTTGGCCGCCATATAGACCCCATATGTCATCTTCTGATAGTGTGGGTAGTTTTGCTTCGAGGTGGAGAGGACTTCACTCAAATAATATACCGGCCGCTGCACGGTTTTGCCTCCTTCCTCTCGCTCTACTACCACCACTGCACTGACAACTCTGTTGGTTGCCGCTATATAGAGCAACATTGGTTCCCCGGGCATCGGAGATGCTAACACCGGCGCTGTTGAAAACATTTGTTTCAACTCCTTGAAAGCTGCATCTGCTTGCGTTGTCCAAACAAATGTGTTGGACTTCTTCATCAACTGATATAACGGCAAAGCTTTCTCTCCCAGCCGGCTTATAAAACGGCTCAGGGATGCGAGGCACCTAGTGAACTTCTGTACTTCCTTCAGATTTGTCGGCGGCTTCATTCTTTCTATGGCACGAATCTTGCCGGGATTTACCTCAATACCCCGACTGGAAACCAGGAAACCGAGCAACTTGCCTGCCGGCACACCGAAGGTGCACTTAGCCGGATTCAGCTTCATCCGGAATCTCCTCAGATTCGCAAAGGTTTCCCGGAGGTCTGATGCGTGGTGAATGACCAGCCCGTTGGGAACCCCAAGAGGAAGGTATGATGAGTATAGTAGCTCGTTTTCCCTCAGTTAGAAACCAAGGTTTATCGTTCTTAGAGAGGAGAGACGGTGACGACTGAAGGTGATGCTTGCTAGTTTGCGACAGCAGCGGACAATTTATATATGGCGCCTCGTCCAAGCTTTGCTTGCTAGCTGCAACGTGGAACCTGCACACACACAAACAAATACTTTGCTCCCAACTTACGATGAGGTTGTCAATCTCACCGGTTTGCTTGAAACAAAGGTTATGAGTGTATCGAGTGGAAAACAGTAGAGAATGCAATAAAGTAAACAGTGCGAGAAAGCAAACAGGTGATAGCAATATGATGGAAATAGGACCGGGGTCCACAGTTCACTAGTGGTGTCTCTCCATAGATAAAACATGCTGGGTAAACAAATTACAGTTGGGCAATTGATAGAATAAAGATAAACGTGATATGTCAAGAAGATCACTATGAGATTTACTCTGGGCATTACAACAAAATACATAGACCGCCATCCAACTGCATCTATGACTAATAATCCACTCCCGGGGATATCAATCCAAACACCCCAGTAGTATTAAGTTGCGAACAACAGATAATTGCATTAAGCTGTAGCGCCCCAACCTTGAGAACAAGGTGGAACATCTGTGTTATGTGCTATTCCCTGGATCAATGATAGCACCACAGTACAAAATGAAATATTCATTGCATAGTATCAAGATTACAACACGGATCCAGATACAAGGTACATAAATCTTACAATTTACACAGCGGAAATGGCAAAGTGGCAAGGAGCCTCCATCTTCAGCACGTGCCACAGGCAGTCATGTTGGAATGTAAGCTCGAGATCCTAATCCTGGTTCCTTACTCGAAGTAAAAACCTGCACGTTGAATATGCAGCCCCAAAGGGGTCAGTACAATGATGTACTGGCAAATGACACATAATTGGTGGCTGTTGTGAGGAGCCTATCTACATGTGTATTTGGCTGGTGGATCTCACAGGCTGATTTTGCATAAAGCCAATTTTATCCTATAGTTCTTTCTTAAAGTAAAACCTTCAAAGTTATATATTTTTCAAGGGTCGAGATAACCCCCAATAACCACATACTAGCTAGGCATGTAGCACCGGGCGAGATTCGACAAAGCTGGAACCTCAGGTACCACCACCCCTCGGAGTGTATGGACCTTAGTTCCTACCTAGGGGTTTCTAGGTAGATTTTAATCATTCAGAATCGGTGATGAGATTATTCCGTACATTCCATGTCTAGAGACTCAATTGCCCATAACCGAGGACTCGGCTAATCGATTAGATTTAAAACACCTTGCAAGGGTTGTGCACTTTCACCTTACGATTCACTTCATGCCCATACATGGATTGAAACGAGACCTTTTAGAAGGAGAGGACAACTAACTGGCAAGAGCCGTTCCCAACCTATAATTTTTCTACCACCGTATTCTTGCACCTAGTTGCACTCCCACATTCTAATCAGTCAAGACAGAGCCCATAATGTCATAAGGCTGCACTGGAAGTACAATAAGCATGGAAGACATAGCCATCTCTTTATTCCTGGGTGGCCATCCACAAGTGTACGCCCAGGCAGCAACTACACGTAGTGTAGCCCCAGGTCGCCACTCAACATCACCACCTTCCACATACCAATCCACCCAGGTGTTTCATTTTAGTTGAAGTTCTTAACTTCTCACAAAACACTTTTCAAGTGATCATAGCATGGCATCAAAGTTAACAAAGTATTTAGCATCCTATCAGGTGGGGTTTGAAGGGTAGCTACACACTACTAGGATCTAAGCATCTGATAAAACAGTTGAGTAAAACACCTATCATGCATACTACAAGAGGTGAATAACTAATGCATAAGTAAAATGGGTAAGGGACATGTGTGTCACTTGCCTTTCTGAAGAACAAGACGCTTTCCTTCTCTCAACTAGGCACGTAACTCTTTGCACAACTATAGCACAAGAAATAGCATAACATAAACACACCATACAAGCTCAATCAAATAATTTCAAACAATTGAAGGGTGTTAGTTTAACAAATTGATTTACTGAGATGTTATGACAAGAAGGATATGGTAAATGATCATGAATTGGGAGATATGAATTGGAGAGCTTAGTTGGGAGAGATCAATATGATTGGGGAGATGATTTGGTCTAGGCAAGATATAAATGGTGAAGTTTTTATGCTTTATCAAAGCATGAGAGAGTTTTAGATTAGCTCATGTGAAACAGGTCACATAAGAGTGGGATAGTGTAACCAATTTACTATTTGAATAAGTGTAACAACATTTATTCCTTAAATAGCATGTATCACACTTAGGCACAAAACTAGATTTTTAAGAATGCTTGAAGTACTCAATTAGCACATTTGCAATTTGAATCGTTCAATACACGTGAACAAAACTAAGTAGGCATCGGATTGGGTATGAATGATTGATATTTGGGGACATGGCTCAAATGGTTTATTGGTCAATATGGTGTACAACACATACTATGGTATGGGTTATAACATTACCACATTAACAAAAATAGGGTTTAGATGAATTCATATTCTACTCAAGTAGCACAATTGCAATTCGAGTACATATATGAATCAGGCAAGGTACGTGAATAGATTCACATGGGTTCAGAATGATGCAACTTAACACTACTAGATAAAGTGTGATGACACTTCCTCAAGATAGTACATGTTACATATAGGCTTGGATAAGGGTTGATGATATGTTGATTTACTCAATTAACTCATTTGTTAATTGAATAATCCTACATATGAAATCAAGATCTAATGGATAAAGGATTGAGTATGGGTAGATAACAATTGAGATTGTGGTTTAGGGTTTCTATTGGATACATGAAATATTGGATAGGTGCTAAAGTGTTGATTAGATTAACACCACATGTTAGCAAGAATAGTAACTAAGATTGAGGTGTATCACACTTTACTCAAGTAACACCTTTGTAACTTGAATATGTGTGATCTTGATAAGATAGGCCTAAGTAGATATGATCTTGGTCAAGATATTATCCAGATGACACTGATGGCTAGGTTTGATAAAGGTTCACTAGGTAGAAAGTAATCATTGATTGAAAAAGAAAATAGAATAATTCTATATAGGGAATTACTCAAATTCTCACATTAGAATTTGAATAATTGTGAAGTGTTCCTATCAGATATGGGAGTGATGCTACTGAATAGCTTGCAGTAAAATAAGGCTACTGCAATTGGATTCATTCTAAAATAAATTTTAGAACTCAAGATATGGCCAAATTAGTGATTTGAGAAGATTTGAATGCACAAAGTGTGTGCACGTATCAAATCTGGATTTTCTTGATCCTATGGTGTTCTACAGGTCAAGGGCTTTCCAAAGACTACAAAATTGTAATTTTTGGATACCTGGGTCAATAGATATGAATTAAACAAACAAATAGAAGGTTCAAACCCAATTTGAAATTAGTTTCAAATTGGACCTATAAAATATAAGTTTTTATGGTACCACTGGATTCTACAGGTTTCAAGGATTCCAACGGTACCTTGTTTGCTAATTTTGGATCTACAGAACGCAAGATATGAATTTTTGAAGATTGGAACCAAATCTGGTTTGAAATTCTAAATCGAGTTTCTATTTGAACCAGAGGCCGACACTTGGCTGATTCTGATTGGTCGATACCGATTCGGGTGGATCATGATTGCTGAGCGTTGGATCTAAAGTGATCTGGACGCACTGGATTGCTTGGTACCGATTCGGTTAAGTTATACGATCTGGGGTGTTGGATCTTGATCTAACGGACGAAGATGAAAGGGAGAGAAGGGCTCACAGTGATTAGGTTTCCGGTGAGTCGCCGGCGAGGTTGCGGCCAGATAGGTGACTCCGGCGAGCTTCTGGTGGTCTCCGGTGAAGACGGAGTGGTCGACGGTGTTCAGAAGACCTCGGC
Source organism: Dactylis glomerata (assembly GCA_007115705.1). NCBI lineage: Eukaryota > Viridiplantae > Streptophyta > Magnoliopsida > Poales > Poaceae > Dactylis > Dactylis glomerata. Next base: position 25,186 of record QXEO01000941.1, on the reverse strand, counting down.
GAGCTCGATCACTTGGTCGTCGTCGTCGAATGCGTCCTGTGGCGAGGCTGGAGAGCGGCTGGAGTGGTTTCGCGCGGCAGTGACTCTCGGGTGGCGTTGGCGTCGTCGAATGGCTGCAGAAGAAATTCGAAGGAGGGGTCAGGGTGAAGCTCCGGGTCGAGGGAGGAAGGTTGGAGGGGATAGGGAGCACTGGGTTCACCGACGACGTCGAATTCCGTCGGAGATGCCCGCAGATACTGCGGACTCCGGCGAGGAATTTCGCCAGCCTGGCGGCGACACAGGAGGGGAAAAAGGAGGGGAATGGCAGAGGGGGTCGAGGGCTTCTTATAGGCGCAGAGATTGATGGCCATTACTGCGAGCAATTACCGGGGCGTTTACTCCGGCGAGCTTCCGTTTCCAGAGAGAGAGAAGAGAGGAAACGGTGGGGGTGATGATGCTGACAGGTGGGTCCCACCTGTCGGCGAGGGGAAGAGAGAGAGGGAGTACCGGTTCGGGTTCTGTGGAGAGTGGGCCGTGGGCTCGATCTGGTGCTGGGCCGATTGGTTTCCCCGGGGCCCTTTTCTATTTTTATTTCTTCTTTTCTTCTTTTTCCATTTCTGTTTTCTTTAATCTTTCAAACACTTTTTCAAAATTGATCCAAACAAGGTCAAACCAATTTGTAAAATTTTCTAAAAATTAGAGGAACAAACTAGGGCAGTAATAAACAGGTTTTTAGAACCAAAACAAGATTTTTAATAAACGATCTCAAGTAAGCCTAAAGGCTTTTCTTGCATAACATAATAGAAATAGAGTTGGAACTCAATTCTTTCTAAAGTAATAAAATATTGAAATAATGGTTTATAAAATAATAGTTGAAAACCACACTCAAACATAGTTTTGAAATACCAACTTTACAATACTTTGAAAATCAAAACCATGCAAGTTAGTTTGCATAAGTTTGAGTAAAAGAAAGGAAATAGTAATTGAATACTTGATCTTTCTCAAGGAAGTCTTTCAAGAGAATAAAAGAAGGTTTAGTATAAAGCTTTCAAATAGACTCAAAAGTTTTAAATCCTTGTGAAATTTCAATCATCTCAAGCAATACAAAACCGAAAAAAAAATTTCCCCAGAATTTGATAAAATCCTGGGTCGTTACAGACTACCACCCTTAAAGAAATCTCGTCCTCGAGATTTGAAGGAAGGTTACAAAGTTTAGGGATCCTAATGGGACTAGGGTGCTACCACCCTTAAAGAAGATTTTGCTTGGTGGTATCTCGATGATTCCTTAGAAACTTGCATTTTGTTCCCAGCTTGAATTCATCGTTGGGTCTGTTTTCTTGAATTCGCCCTTCTTGGTGGTGTCGACGTTCGCCGTTATGTTCAGAAGTGGCATTCCAGATGCTCCATCCAATTCTGGTGATAGGCAGATATCATCCATCGCGTTGTCTTCAACAAGGTAGTCCACATCGTCCAAGAATGTGTATCTAGCCTTTTCTTGGTCAGTCCTCACCAAGGCCATGATAGCATACGGCCATCACCATACTCCTTGTTGCTTCTTAGCTGATTTTCATTGCAGAATCTCAAGAGCCGACTCAGTGTCACTGCATGCTTGCCCCACGAACATGATGAGACCACACATCCCAAGAAATTAGGATGGCATCTCTCTGTAGTCTTCTCAAGCATTTCATAGGGGTAAACAAGGTGGACTCTGTAAGGGATACTGGCACCTTTAGGGTTAGGAAGGTCGCCTTATAACCAGCATTGTTGAACCCATTCAAGTTACCGGAGCAAGTCGTACTACTTGCCACAGGTACCAGATGGTCCTTAAGAATTCCTTTAGCAACCGTCTTCATAGTTGTTGAAAGGCGCTGAATAACTTGATCCTTCCTCGAAGATGAACTCTTCCTCAGGGAAAAGGGATCTAACGAAGCTCTCATGGGGAGGAACAGGGTTCCATGGATTTGGAGAGGGGTCTCTAAACATCGCAGATCGGGATGAAGTAGACTTCGGGGGCGCTGGGCTTTGGAAACAGGGGGAAATCTCATAGTTGGTAGTGGCAGTCTCTGTTGTGACTCTCGAGAGAGGGGAGAGTCCTCTTTTATAGGCTCAGGGGTAGTCGAACAGACGAGTGGGGAGTTGAAACGAAAAGTCGGGGAATTGAATCCGGAATTGAACCGTCTCGGCATCCAAGGTCCACTGAGCAAATGCTTTGGAAACGTATAGTCATTCTCACCGTATTCTTACGTTTTGGCCACACTGGCACACTATGAGGGGTGTAACATATCTATCCTCCTAAGGTCATGGTTTTAAGACGTCGTCTCTCATGGGTATATCTCTCTAGGTACGTAAAACCAACATCATGAGAGTGGATAATAAGAGTAGTAGGAATGGTGATCAATCCATCCTGCACTCAAATCATTACTTCACACATGGCTTACTAACCTCGTATTCTAACTCTTGGTCAATCTCACTAGTTTTGCCAAAAATTTTCTTGAAATGAAAACCTGTGAAACAATCTAGATTTTTAAAACAAAGCTATCGTTCCTTAGCTAGGTTTTGCGAACACTAGGTCGTAAGACGTTAACTCTGGAGTTACAAATCCTTTGGTTTGCCATCTCATTGAGAAATAAAATTCATTCAACCAGGTTGTCCTTAACTCTTACAAGTCCTTACAATATTTATTGAAAGACAGTAACGGCATACAGTCCTTCCAATTTGGCTACTTCTTGTTGTATTTCCTCCTTGTATATTGTAGCATCCTTCAGTCGCTCCATGTCACTGAGGTCTTGGAGTTCCGTTCTCTGGGCATTTATACGAGTAGTGTCCCTTTTGTTTGCATTTGAAACAGGTGATCATACTGAGATCTCTTTTCGTGCTATCTTGCATGTTTACTCCATGGTGTAGCTTCGGGCATTGGTCCGCATAATGTCCTAGCTCCTTGCATTTGAAGCACATTATCTTGCTGTTGTCCTTCTTCCTTTTTGGTCGTTCTAGGGCTAGAAGATCTTTCACTTCGTTTTCTTCGTACTCCACTACAGTCGGGGAGAAACATTCTCTCTTCTTCAGGCAATCTCTAGACAAGTGTCCTTCTTCTTCACATGAGTAGCAGCACTTAGTGGTATGGTTGGGTGCTATCTCCATGTTTTTATCTTCCATCTTTCTTTTGAGTCTTCCATCATCAGGGGTTCTTTCTGGCATTTGGCTCATTCTATCCTTAGCTTGTTGGTTTATCCGTTGCACTGTGGAATAATACTTGCATTCAGCCGGAATATGATTTGTTCCTTCACATAGGAAACAAGTAACTTGGTCCACGGGACATTTTTCAACTGGGTAATTTGGATCACAGTGGGGATACTCTCCATGGCAGTCCTTAGAGGTGTGTCCTATTTCTCCACATCTCTTACAAGCTTGCTGTATTGCCTCAGCATTAACTCGTGTTAGCTTTCCACTATGCTCATCTTGTGGTAGGCTATTATTGGTTTTTGCCACCATTTGGGACATCATTTGCACTATTCTTGAATGATCATTTAGTATTTGCTGCACCCCTGGGGGTAGCTCTTTGTATTCGCGATTAGCCATATTCTGAGTCATCACTCGCATCATTCCTGTGTGAGCTTCAACTAACTGTTGCATTGCTATCTCCAATGGGGTGTTGTTGCGGTTGTTCTGATATTGAGGATGCATCTGTTTGGGTTTAGGACAGGTTTAAGTCTTAGCATAGATAAGGGTTAGACAGAAAAGATCTAAGGGAAATCCTACCCAAACAAAGCAGGTTTAAAAGAAAACACATTCTACAAAATTAAAACAAGTATTGCAATCAGCACTCGATAGCATAGACAATCACATCAAACATAGATCCTCAAGCACAACAAGTCAACTACAAGTTTTAGGAAAACAAGGTCTGAAAAGGGGTCATTCCACTAGGTGGCATGACTAACCATTACAAGATCGTCGATTTATTACATAACGTGGTGGTCTCACTACTTGAACTGTGCAAGATATGCTCTGGTGTTCCCTGTCTTGCGCCGCTTCACCACAGGGCTAGGTGGCGCTGCAGGGGTCTTCTCCACGGCATCCTCCTCTGCTGTGGGCTGGCAAGGCTCCAACTTCTCAGGCTCTGCTCCTATCAGCTCTGAGGTAGACTCCTTCTTCTCTTCAGTAGAGGTCGTTCCTTTCTTGGGCGGCCAGGGCTTGTACTTCATCAGGTCCTTGTGAAGATAAATGCACTGTCCTTGAAAGCCTACAATCTGGGCCTCCTGATCCTCAACCTTACCTGACAGTTTATCATTGGCAGCCTCAAGTGTTTTGTTCTCCTCCTTCAGCCTCTCTATCGTGCTCTCTAGCTGATCTATCTTCTCATCCTTCTCCTTAAGCTGGTACTTGGCATCATCTGTGGCATCCATCTCGTGGCGTAGCATGTCCTCCAAGTTGAAAGCATAGGATCCCATGTCCTCTAACTGCATCTCAGTCCATGGCAAGTCCTCACGGCGCCCTGGAGTCCTCAAGGCCCATCCCTCGTGGTTACGCCTCCCAAACTGGTAGATGGAATTGTCTAACTCTGAAATCTCCTGGACGTACATACCACATATGCGGGCTAGTGCCTCCTCCATGGCCATCATGACACCAGTCTCCCAAGCTGGGTACATCCTCGAGTACACCACTGTGTCAGTGGGAACTCCAATGGTGCGACCCTCAATCCTGGTCTCAATCTCCCAGCGGATGATCTCGGGAACCACACAAGGTATCACTCTGCCACGGAAAGTGGGAGGTGACAGGTTCAGCATCCGAGAAAGGCGAGATAGCTGATCACTAAACAGCTCCTCATCATCGTCAAAGGGGATCTTCAGCTTGGTGAACGTCATCTAAAATTTTGAAAGAAAAACAGTGTAAGTAAAATGAAAGTGGTAAGCCTTACGAGAAAGAATGAAGCAAACTGAAATTAAATGCAACAAAATTTTCAAAACACATCCTAAGCGTAATGATATCCATTTGATATCATTTTTGGGTCTCCTAGTCTAGTCCAAACCTAGGGTCTCGATCCTACAGGCAACACTATGCTCTGATACCATTCTGTAGCGCCCCAACCTTGAGAACAAGGTGGAACATCTGTGTTATGTGCTATTCCCTGGATCAATGATAGCACCACAGTACAAAATGAAATATTCATTGCATAGTATCAAGATTACAACACGGATCCAGATACAAGGTACATAAATCTTACAATTTACACAACGGAAATGGCAAAGTGGCAAGGAGCCTCCATCTTCAGCACGTGCCACAGGCAGTCATGTTGGAATGTAAGCTCGAGATCCTAATCCTGGTTCCTTACTCGAAGTAAAAACCTGCACGTTGAATATGCAGCCCCAAAGGGGTCAGTACAATGATGTACTGGCAAATGACACATAATTGGTGGCTGTTGTGAGGAGCCTATCTACATGTGTATTTGGCTGGTGGATCTCACAGGCTGATTTTGCATAAAGCCAATTTTATCCTATAGTTCTTTCTTAAAGTAAAACCTTCAAAGTTATATATTTTTCAAGGGTCGAGATAACCCCCAATAACCACATACTAGCTAGGCATGTAGCACCGGGCGAGATTCGACAAAGCTGGAACCTCAGGTACCACCACCCCTCGGAGTGTATGGACCTTAGTTCCTACCTAGGGGTTTCTAGGTAGATTTTAATCATTCAGAATCGGTGATGAGATTATTCCGTACATTCCATGTCTAGAGACTCAATTGCCCATAACCGAGGACTCGGCTAATCGATTAGATTTAAAACACCTTGCAAGGGTTGTGCACTTTCACCTTACGATTCACTTCATGCCCATACATGAATTGAAACGAGACCTTTTAGAAGGAGAGGACAACTAACTGGCAAGAGCCGTTCCCAACCTATAATTTTTCTACCACCGTATTCTTGCACCTAGTTGCACTCCCACATTCTAATCAGTCAAGACAGAGCCCATAATGTCATAAGGCTGCACTGGAAGTACAATAAGCATGGAAGACATAGCCATCTCTTTATTCCTGGGTGGCCATCCACAAGTGTACGCCCAGGCAGCAACTACACGTAGTGTAGCCCCAGGTCGCCACTCAACATCACCACCTTCCACATACCAATCCACCCAGGTGTTTCATTTTAGTTGAAGTTCTTAACTTCTCACAAAACACTTTTCAAGTGATCATAGCATGGCATCAAAGTTAACAAAGTATTTAGCATCCTATCAGGTGGGGTTTGAAGGGTAGCTACACACTACTAGGATCTAAGCATCTGATAAAACAGTTGAGTAAAACACCTATCATGCATACTACAAGAGGTGAATAACTAATGCATAAGTAAAATGGGTAAGGGACATGTGTGTCACTTGCCTTTCTGAAGAACAAGACGCTTTCCTTCTCTCAACTAGGCACGTAACTCTTTGCACAACTATAGCACAAGAAATAGCATAACATAAACACACCATACAAGCTCAATCAAATAATTTCAAACAATTGAAGGGTGTTAGTTTAACAAATTGATTTACTGAGATGTTATGACAAGAAGGATATGGTAAATGATCATGAATTGGGAGATATGAATTGGAGAGCTTAGTTGGGAGAGATCAATATGATTGGGGAGATGATTTGGTCTAGGCAAGATATAAATGGTGAAGTTTTTATGCTTTATCAAAGCATGAGAGAGTTTCAGATTAGCTCATGTGAAACAGGTCACATAAGAGTGGGATAGTGTAACCAATTTACTATTTGAATAAGTGTAACAACATTTATTCCTTAAATAGCATGTATCACACTTAGGCACAAAACTAGATTTTTAAGAATGCTTGAAGTACTCAATTAGCACATTTGCAATTTGAATCGTTCAATACACGTGAACAAAACTAAGTAGGCATCGGATTGGGTATGAATGATTGATATTTGGGGACATGGCTCAAATGGTTTATTGGTCAATATGGTGTACAACACATACTATGGTATGGGTTATAACATTACCACATTAACAAAAATAGGGTTTAGATGAATTCATATTCTACTCAAGTAGCACAATTGCAATTCGAGTACATATATGAATCAGGCAAGGTACGTGAATAGATTCACATGGGTTCAGAATGATGCAACTTAACACTACTAGATAAAGTGTGATGACACTTCCTCAAGATAGTACATGTTACATATAGGCTTGGATAAGGGTTGATGATATGTTGATTTACTCAATTAACTCATTTGTTAATTGAATAATCCTACATATGAAATCAAGATCTAATGGATAAAGGATTGAGTATGGGTAGATAACAATTGAGATTGTGGTTTAGGGTTTCTATTGGATACATGAAATATTGGATAGGTGCTAAAGTGTTGATTAGATTAACACCACATGTTAGCAAGAATAGTAACTAAGATTGAGGTGTATCACACTTTACTCAAGTAACACCTTTGTAACTTGAATATGTGTGATCTTGATAAGATAGGCCTAAGTAGATATGATCTTGGTCAAGATATTATCCAGATGACACTGATGGCTAGGTTTGATAAAGGTTCACTAGGTAGAAAGTAATCATTGATTGAAAAAGAAAATAGAATAATTCTATATAGGGAATTACTCAAATTCTCACATTAGAATTTGAATAATTGTGAAGTGTTCCTATCAGATATGGGAGTGATGCTACTGAATAGCTTGCAGTAAAACAAGGCTACTGCAATTGGATTCATTCTAAAATAAATTTTAGAACTCAAGATATGGCCAAATTAGTGATTTGAGAAGATTTGAATGCACAAAGTGTGTGCACATATCAAATCTGGATTTTCTTGATCCTATGGTGTTCTACAGGTCAAGGGCTTTCCAAAGACTACAAAATTGTAATTTTTGGATACCTGGGTCAATAGATATGAATTAAACAAACAAATAGAAGGTTCAAACCCAATTTGAAATTAGTTTCAAATTGGACCTATAAAATATAAGGTTTTATGGTACCACTGGATTCTACAGGTTTCAAGGATTCCAACGGTACCTTGTTTGCTAATTTTGGATCTACAGAACGCAAGATATGAATTTTTGAAGATTGGAACCAAATCTGGTTTGAAATTCTAAATCGAGTTTCTATTTGAACCAGAGGCCGACACTTGGCTGATTCTGATTGGTCGATACCGATTCGGGTGGATCACGATTGCTGAGCGTTGGATCTAAAGTGATCTGGACGCACTGGATTGCTTGGTACCGATTCGGTTAAGTGATACGATCTGGGGTGTTGGATCTTGATCTAACGGACGAAGATGAAAGGGAGAGAAGGGCTCACAGTGATTAGGTTTCCGGTGAGTCGCCGGCGAGGTTGCGGCCAGATAGGTGACTCCGGCGAGCTTCTGGTGGTCTCCGGTGAAGACGGAGTGGTCGACGGTGTTCAGAAGACCTCGGCGAGCTCGATCACTTGGTCGTCGTCGTCGAATGCGTCCTGTGGCGAGGCTGGAGAGCGGCTGGAGTGGTTTCGCGCGGCAGTGACTCTCGGGTGGCGTTGGCGTCGTCGAATGGCTGCAGAAGAAATTCGAAGGAGGGGTCAGGGTGAAGCTCCGGGTCGAGGGAGGAAGGTTGGAGGGGATAGGGAGCACTGGGTTCACCGACGACGTCGAATTCCGTCGGAGATGCCCGCAGATACTGCGGACTCCGGCGAGGAATTTCGCCAGCCTGGCGGCGACACAGGAGGGGAAAAAGGAGGGGAATGGCAGAGGGGGTCGAGGGCTTCTTATAGGCGCAGAGATTGATGGCCATTACTGCGAGCAATTACCGGGGCGTTTACTCCGGCGAGCTTCCGTTTCCAGAGAGAGAGAAGAGAGGAAACGGTGGGGGTGATGATGCTGACAGGTGGGTCCCACCTGTCGGCGAGGGGAAGAGAGAGAGGGAGTACCGGTTCGGGTTCTGTGGAGAGTGGGCCGTGGGCTCGATCTGGTGCTGGGCCGATTGGTTTCCCCGGGGCCCTTTTCTATTTTTATTTCTTCTTTTCTTCTTTTTCCATTTCTGTTTTCTTTAATCTTTCAAACACTTTTTCAAAATTGATCCAAACAAGGTCAAACCAATTTGTAAAATTTTCTAAAAATTAGAGGAACAAACTAGGGCAGTAATAAACAGGTTTTTAGAACCAAAACAAGATTTTTAATAAACGATCTCAAGTAAGCCTAAAGGCTTTTCTTGCATAACATAATAGAAATAGAGTTGGAACTCAATTCTTTCTAAAGTAATAAAATATTGAAATAATGGTTTATAAAATAATAGTTGAAAACCACACTCAAACATAGTTTTGAAATACCAACTTTACAATACTTTGAAAATCAAAACCATGCAAGTTAGTTTGCATAAGTTTGAGTAAAAGAAAGGAAATAGTAATTGAATACTTGATCTTTCTCAAGGAAGTCTTTCAAGAGAATAAAAGAAGGTTTAGTATAAAGCTTTCAAATAGACTCAAAAGTTTTAAATCCTTGTGAAATTTCAATCATCTCAAGCAATACAAAACCGAAAAAAAAATTTCCCCAGAATTTGATAAAATCCTGGGTCGTTACATAAGCAAAGTGTGTAATGTAAACAAAGCATATGCCCTTGAGCATATGAATGTTGTTTTCTCCCTAGTAGCAACAACACATCTACCACCTTAGAGGTTTCTGTCACTCCCCCAGGTGAAATAGAGACATGAACCCACTATCGAGCATAAATACCCCCTCTTGGAGTCACTAGCAACTACTTGGCCAAGATAGCTACTAACAACGGAGAGCATGCAAGATCATAAACAACATAGAGATAACAAAAGATATAATTTAGTACAACAACTTAATCATAAACACCAATATTCATCGGATCCCAACAAACCAACATCATAGAATTACATAACGGTGATCTCAATCATGTAGGGCAGCTCATGAGATCTAAACATGAAGCACATGGTGGAGAAGACAACCATCTAGCTACTGCTATGGACCCATAGTCCAAGGTAAACTACTCACTCATCGCTCCGGAGGCAAGCATGGCGATGAAGAAGACCTCCGGTGGCGATTCCCCTCTCCGGCAGGGTGCCGGGAAGAGCTTCTGGACCCTCCCGATCTTCGGGTCGACGGCGGCGGCAGATCGCGATGTGTTCTGGAAATCTGATCGGGTACTTAGGTTTTTTCCATCGGGGGGTCTTTATAGGCGAAGGGTCGATGTCAGAGGAGGGGCCAGGCGCCCTCACACGGGGCCCGCGCGGCCAGGGGCCTGGCCGCGCCGCCCCTGTGTGTGGGGCCCTGGTGGCCCGCCTCCTACTTCTCTTCGGATCTCTAGAAGCTTCCGGGTAAAATAAGACTTCAGGAACTTGTTTCGTCCAATTCCGAGAATATTTCCTGTGTATCACTTCTGAAACACAAAAACAGCAGAAAACAGGAAACTGGCACTGTGGCGCTTGTTAATAGGTTAGTTCCGGAAAATGCATAAAAGTGCCACTAAGTGTAACGAAACAATAGGCAAATGGTGTAAAAACAAGCATGGAGCATCAAAAATTATAGATACGTTGGAGACGTATCAAGCATCCCCAAGCTTAACTCCTGCTCGTCCTCGAGTAGGTAAGTGATAACAAAAGAATAATTTTTGAGGTGACATGCACCTACACAATCTTGATCACGTATGTAAGCATTGTGAGCTGGGATCATAAGAACTTAAAAACATGGGCATGAAGATATAATCATGACAATAAGAACTTAGCAACCATGTTGTAAACATGTAAATGAACACAAACAAAAGATCATGATAATGAAACAATGAAAGTCAAACATGTGTTCAAATCATAAGGAAAAACATACAAATGGTTTTCAGCTTGTCCTTCAAAGAGAGCAAAACATAAATGCATAGGACACCTCAAAGTTTAAGAGGGCGACTAGATACAAATAATTTAAGAACAAGTGAAACCAATCATCATGAATCAATCAATGAACTTTGGGACAATGCATATCACACTAAGAATGACAACTATGCTCTCTTAATGGTGCATAAAGAAAGAAGGTGGTGACTCAACATAAAAGTAAAAGAAAGGCCCTTCGCAGAGGGAAGCAGTGATTGCAAGTTTTATAACCTTCAAAAATTATGGTACTTACCGGCTTTGAGCTCTCATTGCCCCCATCATAAGCATCTTGAATGGTTAAAGTTAATGCGAGAACAATTATGATGCATATGCTTGACAAATCATAAGTTGAAGACCTCGTGCCCCGTGAATACGAGTACCCAAAACTCATGCTACTTTACTTAGAGTCCCAAGCAAGGCTCTTGTCATTGTAAGTATATGCATATCATTGAGAACCGCCAATGGGGTACCTCCGTGCCCGATGACATGGAACAAGCCCACACCAAAATGATAGGACAAGCAGACAATGAACACCTCGACATCTCTTTTATTTGCCTTTTGTTTAGCTTTTTATTGTGAGATGCGTCGTCGAATGTTCACCATGGGTATGCTGCAAATTTCCACCATGAATTATGCATGGCTTAGATTGGCGGCCCGGCGTTTCCCTAACACATATACAAATTCCATGATCCCCACAAGATTCCCAATTCATTTCACACCGCGGGCATCCATAAACAAAAGATCACGATATCAACTCAAATAAGAAGTGCAATGTTGAAAGCTTGCCCATGACAACATGGCTGGGCTAGAATCCAACTTACAACTTGCAGGCATAACAAATCAACATAAGAGACCACAATGTCAAATTTTTAGAACAGGAAAAAGTAAAGTGTGCCTTCTGGTTCGTGAGAGCTTTACTGACCGAATTTCGCATAACACTGGTAAGATTTTAATTTGAAGAGAAAATAAAAGCAAGTCAAATTTACTTGGAATAGCAAATTGCTAGTAGGTATGTATGGTGGACACTTTGGAAAACTTTGGCTTTTAGGAGTTGGATGCACGAGTAGAGCTCATACTCAGTACAAGGCGAGGGCTAGCAAAAGACTGGGAGCGACCAACTAAGAGAGCAATAATGGCCATAATCATGCAAAGCGACAAAGCGACATTAAAAGAAGCATAAGATGGCATCAAAAGTCAAAAACTAAATGATCATGAAGGCTATTGGCGACTTTGTAAGAGTCTAACATGTGTGAGCATGCGCCAAGTCAACCCAAATAAAGCATCAAGGAGAAAACCAATGAAAGTCCCGACACAATGCCGTGGAATGTTGTCTTGCTTGGCTCCAGCATATTATCCTTGATGCCCAACTTTTGCATCGTATCACGATACATGATGTTGATGCTGCTTCCATTGTCAATGAGGACTTTGCTGAACCTCACATTGTTTGCCGGCCCGACGAATGTCGGATCCATCACCAGAGCATATCCGCCGGGGTTTGGCATGATCTTGGGGTGATCTGCCCTGTTCCAGCCAATGGCCTGGTCAGACCAGTACATCAACTTCGGGACTGCCGACATAACGGCATTAACCTCCAAGCTCCGCCGGTACAAACTCTGCTTGTCCATTCTTTCGGTCTCAAAGACCATGTAGCTCTGATCGTGCCCCTTGTATTCATTCTGGCCCGCTCCTGGGCCTCTGGCACAGTACTCCAGATTATAGCTCTGGTCTACTTGATTTTTGCCGGCATTTCCAGCATTGCTCTGGTTTCCGGGATTAACCGGCCTGGGCGGGACTGCAAATGTATTTGCACCTGTCAACGGCGATGGAGCTTCCAGGACAGGTGGTCTTGCCGGCCCAAAAGGACCTGCACGACCCGCCAATATGTCGTCCAGCCATGAACAGTTTCTAGTCAAATGATTCGCCGGCTTACCCGGCTGGAATGTGTGAAACACACAAGGTTTGTCCATGGCCAAACCCACTGTACACTTCGGCCATTGCTTCTTCTGGCCGGCGCCGCCGCCGGCATTCTTTTTGATCCAGACATTCTTTTTCTGGAAGGGCTGCGCTTGCTGCTGCGGTTGCTGCTGTTGCTGCTGAGGCTGCTGATAGCCCTCATATCTCGGACATTGGCTACTGCCGGCGCCCCCTTGCTCTTCCTGCACGGCCGCTACTTATGCCGAGCCATACCGATAATCCGGCCGGTCATCTCTCCTTTTGTTCTGGTTATCAGGGCGATAGAACTGCCCCGGTCTCCCGGCGTTGCTATTGTTCCGCTGGGTCTGCCCCTGTCCTTGTGAATCAAGGGTGGGCTGCATGGGATCCCCCAATGCATAACTGTCAGCGATTTTGATTGTCTCGGCCAACGTGGCCGGCATTTCTCTCTGGAGCTTTTGCCACAACATGGTGCCATGCCGGCACCCATGAGCGAACCACATGATAGCCTGCTGCTCCACAACTCCTTCGTAGGAATTGCGCAACGTGCACCACCTGGTCAGGTAGTCACGGTCCGTCTCATATTCTCCATGCCGGCAGTTAGCTAGTTGCTGCGGGCGGTTGGGTCTCTTGTAAGTACTGGTGAAGTTTGACACAAACTGCTCTTCGAAATCAACCCAGCCGTTGATACTTGCGGCCGGCAAATTATTCAGCCATATCCTGGCTGGTCCTTCAAGCATCTGCGGCACATATCGTACCGCCCATCTGAGGTTTCCTCCGGTGATGTTCACCGTAGTGGAGTAGTCCTCCAACCAATCTTCTGGCTTTGTACTGCCGTTATATGTCCTCACGCCACGCGCGAGCTGAAAACAGTAAGGTACCGGCTCACCCATAATCCGGGGTCCAAAGCACATAGGACCCGGAGCTCCTTGTCTCTCCACCAACTCTGACTGGTGAATCCTGTCCAGCTTGAAGCGCGCATCATTTGCTGCCAAGGACCGAGGTTTGAGCCGGGATCAAATTGGGCCCGCGATCATATTTTGCTGCTGCTGTTCCGGCTGACACTGCTCATTCTGCTGGCCTTGCTGATACTGCTGGCCTTGCTGGTACTGCTGCTGATATCCCGTCCTTGCCAGGGCAGAATTTCCATCATCTTCACGGTGTCTCGGCTGACCCGTACCTTGCTGCTGCACCGCATGTCCGGCGCCCTGCTGCTGACGCCGGGCAGCACTGTTACTCTGGCCCCCACTGGCCGAAGCTGCTCCTTGCCTGGCCGGCACATTCTGACCGGCCTTCTTGCTGCCAACATTCTTGTCAGCTTGGCCGGCACTCTTCTGCACCATCGCCTGCTTTTCGGCGATTGCCGGATCATACACTTGGATCTGCTTGTCCCGGCGGCCAGAGGTCACACTTCTGGCACGCCGGGCACTTGGATGTGGGGACGAAGCTTGGCCCTTCAACCTCGCGCCAGCACCTCCTGCCGACACAATGTACTGGGATGCCCCGGCACCTGGGTTTGCCTTCTTAAAGGCCTCCTACTGCTTGGTAGCTTCAGACAAAAGATGGTTAAGCCAGGCTTGCTGCTCACGCAGTGCATCGCCGGACAAATTAGACAAGTCCTTAGCTACCTCTGCTGCTGCTCTAAGGTTTTTCACCAGTGAACTATAGATTACCTTAGGTACAGTACTTGTAGCACTATGACTCTTATATCTAGCACCTTTATCTATTTCAGTGTTAAGATCTCTACCTCTAGTTCTAACTTCCTCTATCCAGCTAGGCGGGCTACCACAGGAGTAAAACCATGGGCTGCCTCATACTCACGGAGTTGCCGATTAAACCGCTCGCGCTCCTGATGCATGGCCAGGGCCTCGTCGACAAGGGCCTGGCGAGATCCCTCCAGGACCTTGCTAGCGTCAAGCTGACGTGTGGCAGACAGTCCTTGTGCATGGTGAATGACCAGCCCGTTGGGAACCCCAAGAGGAAGGTATGATGAGTATAGCAGCTAGTTTTCCCTCAGTTCAGAAACCAAGGTTTAATATCGGTCAGGAGAGGAGAGACAAACGACTGAAGGTGATGCGGAACCTGCACACACACAACCAAGTACTTTGTTCCCAACTTGCGATGAGGTTGTCAATCTCACCGGTTTGCTTGAAACAAAGATTAGGAGCGTATCGAGTGGAAAACAATATAGTATGCGAGTAAAGTAAACAGTGCGAGTAAAGTAAATAGGTGATAGCAATATGATGTAAATAGGACCGGGATCCACAGTTCACTAGTGGTGTCTCTCCATAGATAAAATAACACATGTTGGGTAAACAAATTACAGTTGGGCAATTGATAGAATAAAGATAAACGTGATATGTCAAGAAGATCACTATGAGATTTACTCTGGGCATTACAACAAAATACATAGACCGCCATCCAACTGCATCTATGACTAATAATCCACTCCCGGGGATATCAATCCGAACACCCCATGAGTATTAAGTTGCGAACAACAGATAATTGCATTAAGCAAAGTGTGTAATGTAAACAAAGCATATGCCCTTGAGCATATGAATGTTGTTTTCTCCCTAGTAGCAACAGCACATCTACCACCTTAGAGGTTTCTGTCACTCCCCCAGGTGAAATAGAAAGCATGAACCCACTATCGAGCATAAATACCCCCTCTTGGAGTCACTATCAACTACTCGGCCAAGATAGCTACTAACAACGGAGAGCATGCAAGATCATAAACAACATAGAGATAACAAAAGATAATATTCAGTACAACAACTTAATCATAAACACCAATATTCATCGGATCCCAACAAACCAAACATGTAGAATTACATAACGATGATCTCAATCATGTAGGGCAGCTCATGAGATCTAAACATGAAGCACATGGTAGAGAAGACAACCATCTAGCTACTGCTATGGATCCATAGTCCAAGGTAGACTACTCACTCATCGCTCCGGAGGCAAGCATGGCGATGAAGAAGACCTCCGGTGGCGATTCCCCTCTCCGGCAGGGTGCCGGGAAGAGCTTCTCGACCCTCCCGATCTTCGGGTCGACGACGGCTGCGGATCGCGATGTGTTCTGGAAAATTGATCGGGTACTTAGGTTTTTTCCGTCGGGGGGTCTTTATATGCGAAGGGGCGTTGTCAGAGGAGGAGCCAGGCGCCCTCACGCGGGGCCCGCGCGGCCAGGGGGCTGGCCGCGCCACCCCTGCGTGTGGGGCCCTGGTGGCCCCCCTCCTACTCCTCTTCGGATCTCTGGAAGCTTCCGGGTAAAATAAGACTTCAGGAACTTGTTTCGTCCAATTCCGAGAATATTTCCTGTGTATCACTTCTGAAACACAAAAACAGCAGAAAACAGGAAACTGGCACTGTGGCGCTTGTTAATAGGTTAGTTCCGGAAAATGCATAAAAGTGCCACTAAGTGTAACGAAACAATAGGCAAATGGTGTAAAAACAAGCATGGAGCATCAAAAATTATAGATACGTTGGAGACGTATCAAGCATCCCCAAGCTTAACTCCTGCTCGTCCTCGAGTAGGTAAGTGATAACAAAAGAATAATTTTTGAGGTGACATGCACCTACACAATCTTGATCACGTATGTAAGCATTGTGAGCTGGGATCATAAGAACTTAAAAACATGGGCATGAAGATATAATCATGACAATAAGAAACTTAGCAACCATGTTGTAAACATGCAAATGAACACAAACAAAATATCATGAAAATGAAACAATGAAAGTCAAACGTGTGTTCAAATCATAAGGAAAAATATACAAATGGTTTTCAGCTTGTCCTTCAAAGAGAGCAAAACATAAATGCATAGGACACCTTCAAGTTTAAGAGGGCGACTAGATACAAATAATTTGAGAACAAGTGAAACCAACAATATGAATCAATCAATGAACTTTGGGACAATGCATATCACACTAAGAATGACAACTATGCTCTCTTAATGGTGCATAAAGAAAGAAGGTGGTGACTCAACATAAAAGTAGAAGAAAGGCCCTTCGCAGAGGGAAGCAGTGATTGCAAGTTTTATAACCTTCAAAAATTATGGTACTTACCGGCTTTGAGCTCTCATTGTCGGGGGGATAACCCCCAGTAGGGTCAAGAGACTAGAAAGACACAAAGTCTATGGTTGACTTGTGCCGAGTTATCAAGAAAGGGCCTGGCCGGAATATGAGAGCATCGGCCAGGCCGGCATATGTGTGTATCCCGGCTAATACTTGGATATGCCGGTATAGCCGGAATACTGGTATATGTGTGCCGGCATATACTTAGATATGCCGGCCTAACCATTTGGTGTGTTGTGCAGGAGCAGGGGAGGCCGGATTACCCGACCCTCGTAGGTCGTTGGTCCGGCATATAAGTCCTGGGTATGGCCAACGGTCATATCCGGGATACTTAAGTCAACCAAGGTGTCACATCCCTACAATCAAGGAAGAAAACATCCAAGCATGGTAGCAGAGTAAGATGGCAGGGTGCACAGTGGAGGTTACCTACCCTCACTGTGCTCAAGTACGAGCTTACCGCACAGAGGTAAGGCCACAGTTCAAGAGGTACAAGGTACAGGGATATGGCGTCCCATCGAGAGCAATCAGGGGCGAAGTCAAGGGTCTCTGCCATCGTCACCAGCTCCTGTTTGGAGTGTAGCCCGTGTCTTGTGGTCTTGTATGACCGTTGTAACCCTGGCCACCACTATATAAGGTGGCATAGGGAGCCCTGGTAAAGGGTTGGTCACTCTGTGTTCCTACACTTAGCAGTTCATCTTCCTTCTCTAGCAGAGAGCTTGGAAGCACCATTGTTGTGTACTACATCGACCCAAATATACAATCAGTAGAGCAGGAGTAGGGGTGTTATCTCCTTACGAGAGCCCCGAACCTGGGTAGATCAGTGCCTCTTTCTGTCATGCTTTTTAGCTCGTTCCCCTCTCCCGAATCCTCCAGCATCTAGTTCGGCCCCCATTTAAGCCATCCTATGGCATATGTTGTTTCACCACGACGACATTTGGCGCCCACCATGGGGCTGATCGATATGCTGGGCGGAGTGTTCATTCGGACGGGGTCTGTGATAGCAGCTTCGGGAGTGCGCGTGGTCTCTGGCCTCGTCCAGAGGCTAGGCTCGCTCAGTTTCGTCAGTGACAACGCCGGTTGTCTCGGTGGCCGGCCGTTCCCCAGGGATGGCCGGATTATGTCTTTCGGTTCCCACGAGGTGTACGTGGGGACTGAGAGAATTTGCAGGAAGGAGGTGCTGGTGGCGTCGGATCCTCCGTCACATCGGCTGGCTCACGCTGGGCGTAGCGCTCGCTCAGTAGAGCCGGCTGAGGTGATGATGGCCGGCACATCCGTGCCGCCGGCGGAAGATGCCGGCAAAGCAGCAGCGGCCGGAGCTTCTCCTCCGGAGCCGCCGAAGGTCAAGAGGTCGGCACGTCCTCCGTTGGAGCGTGCGGAGAACCTGGCCGGCACTTCCGTTGTGCCGGCTAGTGGTGAGGTTCTTCTTCCCATCATCGACCGGCTTCTCGAGCCGGTGCGATCCGGCGTTGATCCGGAGCAGACAAGGGAGGTCCTAGAGGGATCTCGTCAGGCCCTCGTCGACGAGGCCCTGGCCATGAACCAGGAGCGCGAACGGTTTAACCGGCAACTCCGTGAGTATGAGGCAGCCCATGGTTTTACTCCTGTAGTAATCCGGCCTAGTCGGATAGAAGAGGTTAGAACTAGAGGCAGAAATCTTAATGCTGAGATAGGAAAAGATGCTAGAGATAAGAGTCATACCGCAACTAGTACTGTGCCTAAGGTAGTCTATAGTTCGCCAGTAAAGAACCTTAGAGCGGCGGCCGAGGTAGCTAAGGATTTATCTTGTTTATCCGGCGAAGCACTGCGTGAGCAGCAAGCCCGGCTTAACCAACTTTTGTCTGAAGCTACAAAGCAGCAGGAGGCCTTTAAGAAGGCAAACCCGGGTGCCGGGGCGTCTCAGTACATTGTGTCGGCGGGAGGTGCCGGCGCGAGGTCGAGGGGCCAAGCCTCGTCCCCGCATCCTAGCGCCCGGCGTGCCGGAAGTGTGACCTCTGGCCGCCGGGACAAGCAGATCCAGGTGTACGATCCGGCTGCCGCCGGAAAGCAGGCGATGGTGCAGAAGAATGTCGGCCAAGCTGACAAGTATGTCGGCAGCAAGAAGCCCGGCCAGAGTGTGCCGGCCGGGCATGAAGCAGGCGCGGCCGGTGGTGGCCGGAGTAACAGTGCAGCCCGGTGTCAGCAATAGGGCGCCGGAGGTGCAGCGCAGCAGCAGGGTGCAGGCCATCCGGGACATCGAGAGGATGACGGCAATTCCGCCCTTGCCAGGGCGGGATATCAGCAGCAGCACCAGCAAGGCCGGCATAGTGAGCAGCATCAGCCGGAGCAGCAGCAGCAGATGATCGCAGGCCCAATAGCATCCCGGCTTGGACCTCGGTCCTTGGAAGCCAATGATGCACGTTTCAAGCTGGACAAGATCCACCAATCAGAGTTGGTGGAGAGACAAGGAGCTCCGGGCCCTATGTGTTTCGGACCCCGGATTATGGGGGAGCCGGTGCCTTACTTCTTCCAGCTCGCGCGTGGCGCGAGGACATATAATGGCAGTACGAAGCCGGAAGATTGGTTGGAGGATTACTCCACAGCGGTGAACATCGTCGGAGGAAACCTCAGATGGGCGGTACGATATGTGCCGCAGATGTTGGAAGGACCAGCCAGGATATGGCTGAATAATTTGCCGGCCGGGAGTATCAACGGCTGGATTGATTTCGAAGAGCAGTTTGTGTCGAACTTTACCAGTACATACAAGAGGCCCAACCGTCCGCAGCAGCTGGCTAACTGCCGGCAAGGAGTGAATGAGACTGACCGTGACTATCTGACCAGGTGGTGCACGTTGCGCAATTCCTGCGAAGGAATCAATGAGCAGCAGGCCATCATGTGGTTCGCTCATGGGTGCCGGCATGGCACCATGCTGTGGCAAAAGCTTCAGAGGCAAATGCCGGCCACGCTGGCCGAAACAATCAAGATCGCTGATAGTTATGCTCTGGGAGATCCCATGCAGCCCAGTCTCGATTCACAAGGACAGGGGCAAACCCAGGGGAACACCAGCAATGCCGGGAGATCAGGGCAATATTATCGCACTGATAACCAGAACAAGAGAAGAGATGAAAGGCCGGATCACCGGTATGGGGCAGCACAAGTTGCAGCTGTGGAGGAAGAGCAAGGGGGCGCCGGCAGTAGCCAGCGTCTGAGATATGAGAACTATCAGCAGCCTCAGCAGCAGCCGCAGCAGCAAGCACAGCCGTTCCAGAAGAAGAATGTCTGGACCAACAAGAATGCCGGTGGAGCCGCCGGCCAGAAGAAGCAGTGGCCGAAGTATACTGTGGGTCTTGCCATGGACAAGCCTTGTGTGTTCCACACATTCCAGCTGGGAAAGCCGGCAAACCATTTGACAAGGAACTGTTCGTGGCTGGACGACATATTAGCAGGTCGTGCAGGTCCCTGGGGACCGGCTAGACCCTCTGTCCCGGCAGCTCCATCGCCGTTGACAGGTGCCAATACGATTGCAGTCCCACCTAGGCCGGTTAATCCCGGGAATCAGAGCAACGCCGGAAATGCCGGCGTAAATCAAGTTGACCAGAGCTATAATCCGGAATATAACGCCGGAGGCCCAGGAGCGGGCCGGAATGAGTACAAGGAGTATGATCAGAGCTATATGGTCTTCGAGACCGAGAGAACAGACAAGCAGAGCTTGTACCGGCGGTGTCTGGAGGTGAATGCCGTTATGTCGGCTGTGCCAAAGCTGATGTACTGGTCTGACCAGGCTGTTGGTTGGGACAGGGCAGATCATCCCCGGATCATGCCAAATCCCGGCGGATATGCTCTGGTGATGGATCCGACATTCGTCGGGCCGGCTAATAACGTAAGATTCAGCAAGGTCCTCATTGATAATGGAAGCAGCATCAACATCATGTATCGGGATACGATGGAGAAGCTGGGAATCAAGGAAAATATGCTGGAACCGAGCAAGACCACGTTCCACGGCATTGTGCCGGGACTTTCGTGTGCGCCGATGGGCAAGATCCGGATGGATGTGATGTTTGGCAGCCGGGATAACTGCAGGGTGGAAAACCTCATGTTCGAGGTGGTTGATCTGGAGAGCCCCTACCATGCTTTGCTAGGTAGACCGGCACTGGCAAAATTCATGGCCTCTACGCATGTGGCGTATCTGAAGATGAAGATGCCGGGACCCAAAGGAGTGATCACCATCATTGGTGATTACAAGCGTTCGATGGCATGTGCCACCGCCGGATCCAATCTGGCCGAGACTCTGATCATTGCAGAGGAGAGGAAGAGGCTCAAGCGAGCAGTGGAGATTGCTGAGACGGTCGTGGCCGGCAAATCTATGCCGGGCATGACAAATCCCGGTGGCAGCGTTTCTTTTCAAGTGAGTAAGGAAGTCGAAAAGGTGCCTCTGGATGAAGCTTTCCCGGAGCGCCATGCCCTGGTTGGGGCAAGTTTGGATCCCAAATAGGAAAGCGAGCTCATCAGCTTCCTCCGTGAGAATCGGGATATCTTTGCATGGTCTACTTCGGACCTGCAAGGTGTGCCGAGGGAGCTGGCTGAGCACGCATTGCACGTGAGACCCGATGCTAAGCCAGTGAAGCAGCCGCTCCGGCGGAATGCCGGCGATAGAAGGAAAGCCATATGGGAGGAAGTGGCCAGGCTCTTAGCCTCTGGCTTTATCAAGGAAGTACTTCATCCGGATTGGGTGTCTAATCCGGTTTTGGTGGAAAAGAAGAAAGACGAGCCCGCCATAGTGAAAGTATGGCGGATGTGTGTTGATTACACCAACTTGAATAAGGCATGTCCTAAAGATCCATTCCCGCTCCCTCGGATCGATCAAGTGATTGATTCCACAGCCGGATGTGAACTGTTATCATTCGTAGATGCCTATTCTGGTTTCCACCAGATCCCCTTGTATGAGCCAGATCAAATAAAGACATCCTTTATTACCCCGTACGGGGCTTATTGCTATCTCACTATGCCGTTCGGTTTAAGAAATGCCGGCGCAACTTACCAAAGGTGTATGCAAAAGTGTTTGCACGATCAGATAGATAAAAATGTGCAGGTATATGTCGATGATATCGTCATAAAAACCAAGGAGAGCAAGACTCTCATAGATGATCTCCGGGAAACCTTTGGGAACCTGAGGAGATTCCGGATGAAGTTGAATTCGGCTAAGTGCACCTTTGGTGTGCCGGCGGGCAAGTTGCTCGGTTTCCTTGTTTCCAGCCGGGGTATTGAGGTGAATCCCGGCAAGATTCGTGCCATAGAAAGGATGAAGCCGCCGACAGATTTGAGGGAAGTACAGAAGTTCACTGGGTGCCTCGCATCCCTGAGCCGCTTCATAAGCCGGCTGGGAGAGAAAGCTCTGCCGTTATATCAGTTGATGAAAAAGTCCGACACATTTGTCTGGACAACGCAAGCAGATGCAGCTTTCAAAGAATTGAAACAGTTGTTGTCAACAGCGCCGGTATTAGCGTCTCCGATGCCCCGGGAGCCAATGTTGCTCTATATAGCGGCAACCAACCGAGTTGTCAGTGCTGTGGTGGTAGTAGAGCGAGAGGAAGGAGGCAAAACCGTGCAGCGGCCGGTATATTATCTGAGTGAAGTCCTCTCCACCTCAAAGCAAAATTACCCCCACTATCAGAAGATGACCTATGGTGTCTATATGGCGGCCAAGAAGCTCAAGCATTACTTCCAAGAGCATCCAATCCGGGTAGTGGCCGAGGCCCCTATCTCGGAAATTATAGGCAACAAAGATGCTAGCGGCCGGATAGCAAAGTGGGCAATAGAGCTTTCACCATATACACCGCAGTACGATAAGAGGGATACAATCAAGTCCCAGGTCTTGGCTGATTTCTTTATTGACTGGGCCGAGATACAGTATGAGCCACCATTGCCAGATGCCAATTATTGGAGGATGCATTTCGATGGGTCCAAGACAATCCATGGCTTGGGTGCCGGCATAGTTCTCAGTTCACCAAAGAATGACCAGCTGAGATACGTCCTGCAGATTCACTTTGCAGCATCAAATAATGTGGCGGAATATGAGGCACTTGTGCATGGCCTGAAGGTGTCTAAGGACATAGGAATTCGCCGGATTATGTGCTTCGGGGATTCTGACTTAGTGATTCAGCAGTGTTCCGGCATATGGGACGCGCATGATGCTAACATGGCATCATACCGTTTCCTAGTGCAGCAGTTAAGTGGTTACTTTGAAGGTTGTGAGTTCCGGCACGTTCTCCGGGCTCAGAACGATGCAGCCGATGCATTATCCAAGCTGGGGTCTTCCCGAGATTCAATCCCGCCCGGCATTTCGCTGGAGCATCTGAGGAAGCCATCGATCAAACCCTCGCCGGAGTCATCCTCCATTTATGTCCCGCCAGGTCCAGACGAAGCAGTTCCAATGGAGATAGATGCCGGAGCCAGGACGGATAACCCGGGGACTGTTTCCTCAGTCCCGGGGACTGGGCCGGCATATGCTGTTAGTACAGTATTCCGGAGCAAAACTAAAGGCAAGGGTAAAATGTGCCAAGAGGTTGTGCCGGTATACCCGGGGACTGCTCTGGCATACCCGGGGACTGATTCTTCAGTCCCAGGGACTTCGCAGCCCATGGAGATCGATTATGTGTCGGTCGAAATGATGGAAATAGATCAGGCAGTGTTCACTGTCAGGGAAGTGCCCTCATGGGCACGTCCTATCATGAACTTCATGGTGGATGGTCAAGTGCCGGCGGATGAAACCGAGGCCCGCCGGGTTATAAGGAGATCCAAAGCTTATACCATCATCAACAAAGAAATATACAAGAGAAGTACCACCGGAGTATTGCAGAGATGTGTCGAATCTGTGGAGGGTCTGGAGATGCTCCGGGAAATTCACCAGGGGGAGTGTGGTCACCATGCTTCGTCCAGGGCATTGGTGGCAAAGGTATTCCGGCATGGCTTCTATTGGCCAACGGCACTGCAAGAGGCAGAAAACTTGGTCCGGAAATGTAATGGGTGTCAAAGATATGCCCACCAGATTCATCAGCCGGCATCTGCCCTGAAAACTATCCCAATAACCTGGCCCTTTGCTGTTTGGGGCCTGGATATGGTCGGGGCTTTTAAGCCGGCCAGAGGGAAAATGACCCATATCCTGGTCATGGTGGACAAGTTCACCAAGTGGATTGAAGTGAAGCCCATAAGCAAGTGTGATGGTCACACAGCAGTGAAATTCTTAAAGGATATAATCTTGAGATATGGTGTTCCTCATAGCATCATCACTGACAATGGGTCAAACTTTGCCCAAGGGCCATTTGCCAGATTTTGTGAGGAAGTGGGAATCCGGCTGGACGTTGCGTCGGTTGCCCACCTTGTGCCAATGGCCAAGTAGAGAGATCGAATGGGCTAGTATTATCCGGCATAAAACCCCGGCTGATAGAGCCCCTGGAGAAAACTCCGGGATGTTGGCTAGATGAGCTGCCAGCAGTGCTGTGGAGTTTAAGAACAACTCCGAATAGATCAACAGGCTACACACCATTTTTCCTGGTGTACGGAGCAGAAGCTGTGCTTCCAACAGATGTAATACATGATGCACCAAGAATAGTGCTATATACTGAGGAAGAGGCTAAAGAAGCCAGAGAAAATGATGTTGATCTGCTAGAGGAAGCAAGGGAAATAACTCTGTCAAGAACAGCAGTATATCAGCAGAACCTCAGACGCTATCATGCGCAGAAGGTAAATCCAAGGAGATTTCAAGAGGGAGATCTAGTACTCCGGCTAAAGCAAGGAACAGAAGGCCGGCATAAGTTAACTCCTCCATGGGAGGGGCCATTCATTGTGAGCAGAGCTCTGCACAATGATGCCTATTATCTTATAGATGCGCAGGACCCAAGAAGAATAAGGCGGACAGGTCCGGAGAAGAAACCAAGAGGCCATGGAACATAGCTCTACTGCGCCCCTTTTACTCCTGAGCAACACAATGTATGTATTTCCATATTTTCCTTTGTATGCCGGCATGTTGTGCCGGCACAAGACTAATGAATGAAATACCGGCATCCCGAAGAAGCCGGGTAACTAGCTCCGAGGTATATTTGTTGTTTATTTACAGTTTTTTGTTATATGCCGGCTGGCTTTATTTGAATGTTTCCTATGTCGGCCTAGTAATGTGTCGGCACCAAAGGCCACTCTTCGACTCAGCTGCTGTCCGAAACCCGGCTTCATGGCTAGCAAGAGTAGATGCCGGAGATTGTCTACACATGGAAAACGGCTAAGGAAATACAAAGCAAGCGAACCGACATTTTCGTTAAAGCTAAAGTTAAAATTTAAAGTGTCGGATGATTTGAAGTCTAAGTCTCAAAGTTAAGTACTG